>CM069860.1:75326848-75651848 GCA_036172795.1 Pelodytes ibericus | reverse complement strand
GTGTATATGTGAAGTGGGTTGGTGTGTGTATATGTGAAGTGGGTTGGTGTGTGTATATATGTGAAGTGGGTTGGTGTGTGTATATATGTGAAGTGGGTTGGTGTGTGTATATATGTGAAGTGGGTTGGTGTGTGTATATATGTGAAGTGGGTTGGTGTGTGTATATATGTGAAGTGGGTTGGTGTGTGTATATATGTGAAGTGGGTTGGTGTGTGTATATATGTGAAGTGGGTTGGTGTGTGTATATATGTGAAGTGGGTTGGTGTGTGTATATATGTGAAGTGGGTTGGTGTGTGTATATATGTGAAGTGGGTTGGTGTGTGTATATGTGAAGTGCACATCTCTGCAAACATTTTTTTGTCTAATGGGTTGTGATTGCTGGTGAAAAGAGCAATGGAGTATCTCAGTATGGAGTATGTTTGGGACTGGCGCAGGTAGTGCACACTCATGACTTCTGGTGAAAGTCAGTGTTATACACTGGACACTGCTATGTCTGTGTGCCACTTTAATACATTTCCCCCAGTGTATGTGTAACAATAGTATCAACTGGTACAGAACATCAATATAATGATTCAGAAGTGTTTATTTAAAATGTCCATCTATTTATGAAGTAACTATATATTACTGCTATTAATAAACCATTTTAATATTATAAAATACTGGGACAACACATGAAGAAGCCTCAGATCAAACTAGCTAAAATTCTAAATCTAAACTATATCATTAATGAAGGCAATGACAGGTAGAGTAGGACTTATATATTACGTTTTTTTTAATTATTAGATAAGTAATATTTTCCTCACAAATGGATAGCTTGATAAACCCTGTAAAGCTGACCGATACATTAATTTGGTTGTACCACAAAGAAGGGCTTTTGAATTACTCATAGATCAGTGGTCCTATGTTTAGATGTAAAGCATGCAAGATATTTGGATTATTCTGTACACACATTATATATGATTTCTATTGCCCAGACTTTTTACTTGTTTCTGGTTACATTTTTTCATGGATGTACAGTGTGATTGCCACATTTTTATAGGAAGACAAAAAAACTAGGGCTGGAATTCATGTAACATTAGTATGTGATATTTCCTCTCAGCTAATTAAGAGCTGGGTAGTAACGTGTGTGTATGTATATATATATATATATATATATATATATATATATATATATATATATTTTTTTTTTTTTTTTACTATAGTGCTTTAGAAGTACACGGACAATTAACTGTGTAACTGATGGAAAACAGGTCATGGAGAACCAGCCTTTGTCACTCCAGCAGCCGTGGATTAAGTTTTCATGCAATGGCTGGCTAAGCATTATTATAAATGTTGTCAACAAAGGCGGGAGTGCCGAAGGTTAACCCTTACTGGTGAAAACGGAAGACTTACGCCTTCTCGAACAGCCACTCCTATTACTTGTAGGATTTAACCTAAACAAGCTAACTGGCCAGTCCTGTTAGTTTTAAGATGAACATTCTTTGTCAATTCATTATCTCCTCTCCGGTTACTCTTATATATAGAATCCTGCTCTGGAATGACTACAGTGGCCAGGGGTTCCAGGTGTACCCTAACATGTACATAGCAATGACATGAGCAAGAGGGACTCACCGAACGTTCACATGCACCGCATGGACTGCACATAAAGCAGCAGTATCAGGGGATGTACCTGACTTCTTCCCTTGTATATCTATATGTGTCTCTCATCTGTCTGCACTCACCGGCTCACTCATCAGTTCCTCGTAATGATCCACCCCCAACTTCCTGTTCCTGCGGCACACACAGCATGCGCCTCCCCACACTGACTAGCAACAGCAACAACAACAAACCCAGCCAGACTTCCTCTTCCTGCTGCACGGACTGCCCTCACATAGGCAGGGCACGCACTGTCTAGCTTGTTGACGTTTCCTTTCTATGTGCACACTATGTGTTTATGTGCGCTTTCTAATGCACACTATACCTGAATGTGTGTTTTTGGTCTTGTCGATGGAGAAGTAGTGCATGTAGTCAGTGGCTAACTGGTGTATGGATACGAACATTATTATTTTAGTGTCCTTGGCTTAATCTTTCTACCTGAAACTTTTTGCTGTAATGTATGACAAGCCTGATTATAAGATTAACCTCACCAATTTAGGAAGAAATGCCTAGATATAATCCATTAAGGACAGACTCTGAAACATTTTTGGCCATTCTGGACAATGGCTATGTTAATGTTTCTGTGCTGTTTGTGTTTAGCTGTATTTTTCTTCTTTGTCATTTGCTGTACCTACACAAATTATATATTGTTTTTATTGGGACAAGAAGGGCTTTCTTTAGATACCATCATTTTGATCATATCCTATAATATAAAAAAATATGGTGAGGAAAAAAAAAAATTAAGACTTTTATTTGAATTTTTTTTACTCATCTACAAAAGCTAATGAAAAAAAATGCTAAATAGATTATCCCCTTAGTGACAAGACATTTTCACCTTGACTTTCCCTTGGTGACAATGGCTGTTTTGACATCTCTAGGGTGTTTGTGTTTAGCTGTAATTTTCTTCTTTCTCACATACAGTACCCACACAAATTATATGTTGTTTTTATCGTCATAAGAAGGGCTTTCATTAGATACCATTATGTTCATCATATCTTATAATTTATTACAAAAAAAAACATAAAATATGATGAAAAATTTAAAAAAACCCCACTTTTTCTAACTTTGACCTAAAATATAATTTACACAAATAAAATCATTAAAAAAGACACCGTCTAAATAGTTTCTAAAGTTATGCAAGTTATGGGGCAAAAACCAAAAATAGTGTTAAAAAGTGTTACTTTCACTTCCGAAGCTCAGACCCGCAGAGGACTTAGCCATATTGACGGAGCAGCATGCTCCGTCAATATGGCTCCCCACGATCGCTCCGTGGGGCGATCGTGGGGGTCCCAAAATAGAAATATCGGTGCTGGCTATTGCCTCGATGTCGAGGCAATAGACCAGCACTGTTAAAGTGGTTTTCGCGATCGTTGATCACGAAAACCGCTTCATTCACTGCAGGACGTGCCAGGCACGTCCTTTGTCATTAAGGGAGATTCTCCCAGGACGTGCCTGGCACGTCCTTTGTCGGCAAGGGGTTAAACTTACGATTGTAATCATGTAATATTACAGTCACTCACCCTGGTTGAATTGGCACATGGATACCCATGTGAGCAGTAACGCCACGTCAAGGCTTCAACCCTTGTTACTGTCCAGTCACACACCTTTCATATCTCCAGTCACACACACAAATGTAACTCCCCGTCTTTACTGCCCCACTTATATGAGCACCCCGTCTTTACTGCCCCCCTTATATGAGCAACCCGTCTTTACTGCCCCCCTTATATGAGCACCCCCTGTCTTTACTGCCCCCCTTAAATGAGCAACCCGTCTTTACTGCCCCCCTTATATGAGCACCCTGTCTTTACTGGCCCCCCTTATATGAGCCCCCTGTCTTTACTACCTCCCTTATATGAGCCCCCCCCCCCTGTGTCTTAGATCACAACTCCAATTAGCCCCCTCCCCCCGTGTCCAATGAAGCTAAGGCAGTACCTGAGGGGCTGCCTCATCTTGATGGGAGTTGTGATCCCCTTGCTGTATCAATAATACAGCAGGAGGATCACAACTCTCATCAAGATGAGGCAGCCCCCCCCCCCCCCACTCACCAGGGTGCTTGCCCCTATGTTGCCCCCTTATGCCCCCCCTGTGTGTCAATAAGGCTTATCAATCAGCGTAGCGTTATTAAAATGAGATGACCCATTTTATGTCATCCCCCTGTCACCCGTGTGTCACTTACCACAGTAGCGTTATTAAAACTTCTGGAGAAATTTGTAGAGGGATGCGCGCATGTCAAAACGGCTGATAAATGGCTTGTAACTTTCTGTAACTTTGTGCGCATGCGCAATGAGTAAATTTTACTGTGATTGCGCAGTAGAATTTGCTCGAGAAATCCGTCGTAACACCGGCACACAGATCACACTGATCTGCTGTGTGGGCATAGAACAAAATCACTTCCGTTGCTCTTGCCAGTATGCCACTATACCGACAGTGCTCCCTTCTGCTGAGCGGATAAGGCACTTTAGCAACATCTAAACACCTAAAATTCCCTAAATGGTCCCCCCTAACACACATGGGAGACCAGGGCAAGTAGCCATGTCCCCTCCTATAAAAAATAAAAAAAGAACGGTGCCAGGAGTTTTCAATGCTTCTGGCACTGATTAGAAATAAGGGGGTCCAAGACAAGTGTCTCTGGCCCCCCTTTTATTATGAATGGGGCCCGGGAGCAGGCTTAATGGTCCTGCTTTAATGACAAAGTCAGCTGCCTCCCATGCCACTTTGAAATCCCAGCCCCTCCATGGTGAGAATTCATTCTGGTTTGCTCTTTGCTTAGAATAGACCTTTAGAGATAGGAGAATGCTTTTTTTATTTTATTTTTTATTTTGCTGGCTCAAATTTCTAAGTAGAAGGTGGATTCATATTTATTCTATTATTTTTAGATTTGGATGAAAATGTCTTTCAGTTTGGTCATCAGAACATAATATAAACTCTAAATAGTTTTACACCTCCTTGGATATGGTATTCTTCTTATTTAGATTCTTCCCAGACATCATCAAATCCAGCAGCATTTCCATACCTTTAAAATTTGCTATTACCATATGAATGCTCCAGTTTCTGTATACACCCTTAACTAGAAGGTAAAGCTCATCATCACATCTCCTTATATATGCTGACACCTCTAAATTCTTTCCTATGCCTGAAGATAGATACACTGTATTTATCAGCTTTCATTAGAATCAGGATAAGTGTGGAATATATTTCTCTGATGTGTTACAACACTACTCTACTGTTTGTGGGGTAGTCAAAAGCCCCCATGTAGCATGGGGCCTGCAGGATGACAGCTTTCTTTTTTTTACCTAAAACCTGATTCCGCCCCAAAGGCCAGGAATACGCTTACTTTCAACTTTATTTATTATCATACCTAATCGCCCCTCCTGCCCACAGGGGGGTGACTTTTACCCCACAGGCATTGTGCCTAAAGGCAAGCCTTGGCCCTGGTCCATTGACCCCCCAACAAACAAACAACCTTTTCAACCAATGACTGCATGTCAGAATAAAAGATATCGGACAAGTGTACTGCATCTCCCTCCAGTTCAGTATGTCTAAAGGAAAACACTCCAACACTTTCCATTGATCTATAACCCTTTCAATAGGTCTCAAGTGTCCAATTGTAATCTAGCATAGTCTTGGATGCAGACACCAGAAAATCTTTTCTTTAGCAAGATCAAATCATTTCTCATTTTAACAAAAATAGGTTAATTGACACCAGTGTAATTACCACCCAAGTGAATAATGCATAGTAACATGGTAATTTAGGTTCATCAAATTCAACCCTTCTACTTATCATTCCTGCTTTTGATCCAAAAGAAGGCAAAAACCCTTAAGGAAGCTGTTTTGAATTTTGCTACTTATGGGGAAATAATAATGATAACTTCCCAATAAGGTATGTCCAAAAAACATTGATGTCATACAAAAAGTAACCGTGACCAACACAAAACCCTTTATTGCTTTCCAACGGATTCTGTATCACAATTCAAATTACGTCCATAGCATCTCTCTTGTGCCCTCTTCTGGGCCCAGAAGATAAAATAGTGCAGATGTTCCAAAGAACCATCAGCTTAACTCCTCCTAAAGAAATAACAGAGACATATTATACCACATATACATATTTTTCACTGCAGTTGCTGCCTAATGTATATCTTGAATCTTTCTGACTCCAACCATTGCAAAGAATAATTAAAACTCCCAAACGGGTTCCCTAGCAACCTTTGCACTTTTGATAAACTTTTAACACATCTCACTACTGCCCAACTCATTATGACTCTCACTACTGGCTAGAATAATAACTACAGAAGATTTTGCCTGGCTGCATTGGAATTAGAATAAAACCAAAGATATAGCTGATTCCCTATTAACTACCCATGGGTCAGATCCAAATGCATTATTAAATTGGCAAAATTTGCAATTCACCTGCCTCACTGGAGGTCCAAACCCCCCCCCCCCCCCCCCATTTTTTCTGCATGGCCGCCAGCGATTGCCAATATAAGAGACACCAAAAGCCCACGTTTTTCATATTCCAATTACACAAGTCCATGATTATATTTATGAGTCTTACACATTCCTATCACTGTTGAACGCAATTATATAGATGGCAAACAATTGTATATTCATGTCCACATTTCCATGTACATAAATGTACAGTAGTATGTACATCGATGGTTTTCCAGAGGCAGCCAACTGCATTTGCATTAAAGGGACAGTCTAGTTCCCAAACTCACTTTGGTGCAAGATGAAGATTACCGCTTGTACAGTGCACAGGCTTTTTTCTGGTGTGATTTGATGCAGGCATTCTGCATAAATCACAGTTTTAATATTTGAATCAAGCCCTCCCCAGTGATTACTATGTATGTTTACTGCAGGTGAGGAGAACTGGTAGATCTTCTGTGTCCTATGCAGGCCATGGGGCCTCGTCATCAGATGATGCTGGGGGCTGAAGGAGCACAGCGAAAGATGCTATGAAGAAACTGACAGAATAATGTTAATACAATACTACATACATTTACGGATGAAACAAAATTGTACCAGTAGGGAAGATTTTCATATACAATCATCAAAAATTAAGAATAAACTCATAGTTAAGAATTATAAGAAGACACAATTAGAAGAAATTGAATTTGAAGTAGACCAGATGGATAGAAACTATTTAGTAATGGATAAACCAATCTCAGAAACCAGTAGAGAATCTAAACCCAAACTACCTTTTAACTCAATTCAGTTCACAGGCTTTTCAAATCCTGGAGAAACATTGGCCGATCCTATTACAAGATAACATCTTAAAGGAAATCATTCCAAATAGACCACAAATAATCTACAAGAGAGCTAAGAATTTAAAAAGTATCCTTGCCCCGAGTATGTTAAGGAAAGAGATTTGTAAAAAAAAACTTATTGATTGTGGGTTTTACAAATGTTACCATTGTAATAACTGTACACATAATCCAAGGAAAATCAATACATTTAGTAACATAAGTACTGGAGAGGAATTTAAGATCGAGACAAGAATCATATGTGATACAAAAAATGTAGTGTATATGCTACAATATGGGTGTAAAAAGCAGTATATAGGAAGAACATGCAGGAAACGATCGAAAAGAATAGGTGAACACATATATACGGTATACGAACCAAATCTACTAAACATCCAGTTCCCCTACATTGTAACAATTGTCCGGAGTTTAATTGGCATTCTTTCAAATTGTGGCATAGAACATGTGAAAACTGGCCTAAGAGGAGGTGACCATATTAAAAAATTAGCCCAGAGGGAAGGTTTTTTGATCTTCAAATTAGGCACAATGATACCGCATGGTATCAATCATGATTTTGACATGGTATGTTTCTTATAGGCAAGGGTATGTGAAACCTGAGATAGAACTCTCTGTTTAGTAGTTTTATTACTTTGTAAATATGAATAATATGATGTGGGAAGCTGATAATATATTAGTCAATTTCCCAGGATTGTTTGTATATATAGAAGTATTTCTTTGAAACTTCACTTATTGATTACGGGATATATTGAATGGATGAATATGAACCATATATGAAATGTCCATGTTAAAGGTTATACCTACTGTTGTGAATACATTTCTGGTTATATACTCTTTACAGATCTTAATTGATCTTTTCGGTTTAAGCTTTAAGACTATTTCATATGACCATTTTCGTATGAACGCACGAGCATTTGAAACCACGAATACAATACACGGACATGAGAAATATAAATTTCGGTTTAAGGCTTCATTCTAGGATCAATTCGGATGAACTTTTTCGTATGAATGGATACACTTCTGATAATACGAATTTCATTCACAGACATTGTAAATACGAACTCTCCGCACATGCGCAGTAATGAATGAAGACATCAGACTAAAAAGGAACACAAGGAAGGATCGGTGGAATGCAAATGAACACATAAGAAACCACTCATTGTAATTAGTCAGACTGGATCGGATTGGACAGTGGGAGGGAGAGGGGTTTTATATGTTCGTGGGTAGCTCAGTTTTTTTATTCACTTTTTGCCCAGCTCCTGAGGAAGTCTGATTAGTCAGAAGAAACGTGTTGAGCCAGGGGTATTGTGTTTTTATTTATATTTCATATCCACTTGGACTGTTTTTACTTGGATCTGTATTGTGAATCTTGCACAGTCCACTTGGGAAGAATTTATCACCATTCTAATTATTCGTACTGTACCTTATGCCTGTATTGCACTAGAGCTGTCTCTCTGTGCATACATTTTGTGAGTGCATTTTAAATACATTTATATTTGTTATTTGTGTTACACAGTGCTACACTATCGTATATATTCCCCCCCCCCCCCCTTCTCTCTATGTTCTCCCATATGTCCACCTGTGTCTCCATGGAGATCTCTAGTCAATAAGTGCAATCAATTGTTCTATAACCGATTTGTAGGTCAGTGTGACTTTTTGGGATCAGAGGAAATCCTTGCGGGTATTGTAAAAGGAGAGTATCTGTATACTACTTCTTGTGTCTTATATATATTTTTGTATATGCTAGTGTTAATACAAATCAATTTACATACATATCAATGGTTGTTCTATATTTATGAACAGGCAAGTCTGTGTCACATGACCCCTCAACTCTGGTGACTTACTCAGGCTCCATGACCTGCAGTAGCTCCTCCTCAAAATCCTGCTCAAATGTACTAAAATTTAATTGAACAACTCCATCAAGTATAGACATTTGAAAAAGCAATGCTTTCATACACGAATACACAAAAAGTATTAATTTGACAGGATGCATGTTTAGAATCTTCGGTCAATCTTTCTATCATCTTGAATGGGAGGAGTTGAAGGAACATCTGACCCAAAATTTGGAACATGTCTGTCTGCAGATAGAACTATATGGAGAAAAGATCGTTTAATTATCTACTTTATTTCTATTCTTTCATCAAATCGATTTATATTAAATCATCTATATTGATGATCTCTTTTAGTAAACAGGTTATCTTTTTTTGCCTTAAGTTGTTCTTAACCCTTGAGGAAGCTCATTGCAGCACCATAAGGTAAACTTTGCCAAAGGGTCCTCTCTGTCAGTTGATGCCACTTTGTCAAGCCTGGCAGGCTAAATGTAGCAAACACTCAAAGTGAGTGCTGTTTACTCAACTTAAACGAATTTCCGGGATCAGACATGCCTCAGCAATATCACAACAGCAGTCTCACACTGTTTCTACAGGAACCCATGAGCCTGGAAAGCCAAATCCCTGGCTTCCAATCACTTTGGAAAGCCATATTCACATGGGTTTCGTGTCTCAACAGTGATAGCTCATATAAAGAAAAATGTGACTTTTCTGTGGTAGATACCATAACTGTAATGTGTGCTGATGTAATGGACAGTAAACAGACTTAGAAAACAAAACAAAAAGATAAACATAGTCCGAAGGACATTGACTAGTACAATTAAACTCAATTTTACTAGCTAAACATTTCTACAAAAAAAAAAAGAATCTTAGCTGACAACATTTTAAATATCCTGTTTATATGAAGAAAAGACTTCAAGCTATAAGTATAGTCTCACAAACCCTGACAGCAAGCTACAAAGAAATACCTATTTCAGAGGCCGAGTTTGACAATAATTGCTAGCTCAGTGCCAGGATTTGTAATCTACACACCGCTTGATTCAATTGGAAATTTCAATCAACAATTAGGTTGGCAGCCATTTGCTTCAAAACAGTGTGATGATTACTGCTAATTATTGTCATGTTGATCTGAGCTAAATACGTTTGACATTATTTGCATCTTACTTCAAAGGGATTCATTTTTATTACCTGCTAATTTGGCTGAACCAAGTGCCACTTACTATTGTGACACAGGACACAGATTTGCAGGCTCTGTATCTCTCATTGTACATGTGGATATTTAAATCTTAAGTGTTACCACTTGCTGGTGAAGCTTTTTTTTTTACATTGCAAATTATCCTTATAGGGTTTATCCAAGCTTTCATCTACTCCCTCTTCTGAAAGAATAAAGTTCTCTTGGAAGTTTTCTATGGAGCACAAAGACTGCAAATTAACATTTTGGAAACAAGGGGATACTTGTCTTTAAAAATCTAGTACATTTTCTATATCTCTGCCTCCCTCCTGTTTGGTAGCTGGGTTGGCTTTATCATTTAATTAGTTTCACCGACATTAAACATTCAAGTGTTGTGGAAATAACCTGTAAACCGACTGCAAACCAAACAAAATCAAATGCATAACAGCAGACCCATGCACATTCAACACACTCATATAGGTAGTTATTGTTGTTTGTTTTGTTGTTTTGTATGTTGATAAGTGTTACCAATCAGTGGTTTTTTTTTTGTTTTTTTTAATGCATCGCATATTTTTAACTGATTATCATGTGCTTAATCTTCACAAAGGCCACAGTGGGCACATTTTGTTCAGAGGACTCCAAGATCGTACCAAACAATTGTCTGCTTTTTGTTAAAATGTAATTTTTTTTCAGTTATGGAATAGGCATAAAAGAATTGACAATGTTATAATTATCAGCCATGAGGCTAAATACCAAAGACACAACCAATGTTATCTGTCTATTATCCTCAGCTAGATTCATTGTGTCAAATAAATAAAATTTGGAGAATAACAAAAATTATATATTTGCTTTGGTACACTTTGGCCAACCTTAGTGAACAATACTGCATAATTCATCACATAAGTTTTAGGCAGATATTATTTAACAGGCTGTTGAAATATATTATTTCTGCAGATAATAAAAAAATAATTGCTCATACACTTCAAAGGTAAAACTCAAAATAGCTGCACGAATAAAATGCAGTTGGAATCTTCTTATTAGACGTTATTAGCTCTAATTGCAATGAGCAAATTAAAAGGTGAAACACGAAATAGCATGTATCTTTGTAAATATTTGAAAAATTTGATTTGGTATTTATTACGTTTTCTATTGTTGGAAAAGGGAATGTGACTGTGATTTATTTCCATGTATTTTGGAATATATGTGTGCATCATAATAAAATAATTGGTGTAATAACCTAATAATGATTATGTGTTATTCCTCAAGCAGTGTCTATCTTTGGAGGTCTTA
This sequence comes from Pelodytes ibericus, assembly GCA_036172795.1. Lineage (NCBI taxonomy): Eukaryota > Metazoa > Chordata > Amphibia > Anura > Pelodytidae > Pelodytes > Pelodytes ibericus. The sequence continues at coordinate 75,640,665 of CM069860.1, read as the reverse complement.
GAAAGGAACAAGTGAGTTGGTTTACATAGTTCTTTATTTCCAAGCACGTATTGAGCAATCTACAAAGTGAAAGCATACAGCACCAAGCCATGCAATTATGTTCCAAACAATGTGCATGAATGTGACATTACCTGTTATTATGTGCTCCCTTAAATTGCTTGCAGGAAGACATGTCAGTTGATAGATACACCACACAATGCAGTCCATTCATGACTATTTTGAAATGTCTGCCAAGGCCACTGTAAACTGTCTTTACAATGTAATTGTGGTTAAATGATTCACCGTATAGATACTGTGCTATAAATTAACACCAATTATTTTCTAGGCAGATAAACTACTGTAGTCTCACATAAATTCTAATTTACCTAGTGAAACACATAACACTTTCATGCCCATGCCACTATCTTTATGGCCTATTCTCAATACACTAGGTTTTTTTTCCTGTACTAGTCCTGAAAATTAATTGAGAGGGAAATAATTATTGATATTTTATAACTCTAAGTTTATTGTATTGTTAAGTAATCCATTCATCAAGTATATTACACCATTTTGTGAATAGGGCATTTTAGAAAACAAACTATATTGGTACTATTTCCAGCTTTTATTATTGTTGGCAGCAGTTGCAATAAACCTACATCATGTTTTATTATCTGTATGTAGAACTGTTATGCAATGACCAATTTTTGTGAGATAAGGCTATTCCTCGATCAGTGCTCTTCGCCAGAAACCTTTGGTCTGCATAGATGCGTATTATAGCTGTCGCTTTAAATAATATGTATATACATTGAATTATTGTGGTGCAATGGCCTGTAATATTGTGCCATTCAAATGCCCGTATTATTGTGCCATTCAAATGCTTGTAATATTGTGCCATTCAAATGCCTGTATTATTGTGGCATTCAAATGCCAGTAATATTGTGGCATTCAAATGCCTGTAATATTGTGCCATTCAAATGCCAGTAATATTGTGCCATTCAGATGCCAGTAATATTGTGCCATTCAAATGCCAGTGATATTGTGCCATTCAAATGCCTGTATTATTGTGCCATTCAAATGCCTGTAATATTGTGCCATTCAAATGCCTGTATTATTGTCCCATTTAAATGCCTGTAATCAGGGCCGGACTGGGAACAAAAACCAGCCCTGGAAAAAAATTGTACAGCAGCCCCATAGCATAACATTATTAAACCAGCCCCATAGCATAATATTATTTTTTTGACTGGCACAATATTCCTGGGCTCTGACTGGCATAATATTACTGGGCTCCGAGTGGCATAATATTCCTGGGCATCTGACTGGCATAATATTACTGGGCTCTGACTGGCATAATATTACTGGGCTCCGAGTGGCATAATATTACTGGGCATCTGACTGGCATAATATTCCTGGGCATCTGACTGGCATAATATTCCTGGGCTCTGAGTGGCATAATATTCCTGGGCATCTGACTGGCATAATATTACTGGGCATCTGAATGGCATAATATTACCTGGCTCTGACTGGCATAATATTCCTGGGCTCTGAGTGGCATAATATTCCTGGGCTCTGAGTGGCATAATATTCCTAGGCATCTGACTGGCATAATATTCCTGGGCATCTGACTGGCATAATATTACTGGGCATCTGAATGGCATAATATTACCTGGCTCTGACTGGCATAATATTCCTGGGCTCTGAGTGGCATAATATTCCTGGGCATCTGAATGGCATAATATTGCTGGGAATCTGACTGGCATAATATTCCTGGGCATCTGAATGGCATAATATTGCTGGGAATCTGACTGGCACACTATTCCTGGGCTCTGACTGGCATAATATTCCTGGGCATCTGACTGGCATACTATTCCTGGGCATCTGACTGGCATAATTTTCCTGGGCATCTGAATGGCATAATATTCCTGGGCTCTGACTGGCATAATATTCCTGGGCATCTGAATGGCATAATATTCCTGGGCTCTGACTGGCATAATATTACTGGGCTCTGACTGGCATAATGTTCCTGGACATTTGACTGGCACACTATTCCTGGGCTCTGACTGGCATAATAATCCCGGGCATCTGACTAGCATAATATTCCTGGGCATCTGAATGGCATAATATTCCTGGGAATCTGACTGGCACACTATTCCTGGGCTCTGAATGGCATAATATTCCTGAGCATCTGAATGGCATAATATTACTGGGCTCTGAATGGCATAATATTCCTGGGCATCTGAATGGCACAATATTACTGGGCTCTGAATGGCATAATATTCCTCGGCATCTGAATTGCATAATATTACTGGGCATCTGACTGGCATAATATTCCTGGGCATCTGAATGGCATAATTTTCCTGGGCACCTGACTGGCATAATATTCTTGGGCTCTGACTGGCATAATATTCTTGGGCTCTGACTGGCATAATATTCCTGAGCATCTGACTGGCATAATATTCCTGGGCATCTGAAGGGCATAATATTCCTGGGCATCTGACTGGCACACTATTCCTGGGCTCTGACTGGCATAATATTACTGGGCTCTGACTGGCATAATGTTCCTGGGCATCTGAATGGCATAATATTCCTGGGCATCTGAATGGCATATTCCTGGGCATCTGAATGGCATAATATTCCTGGGCATCTGACTGGCACACTATTCCTGGGCTCTGACTGGCATAATATTACTGGGCTCTGACTGGCATAATGTTCCTGGGCATCTGACTGGCATAATATTCCTGGGCATCTGAATGGCATAATATTCCTAGGCTCTGACTGGCATAATATTACTGGGCTCTGACTGGCATAATGTTCCTGGGCATCTGACTGGCATAATATTACTGTGCTCTGACTGGCATAATATTCCCATTGAAATACTGGTAAGTTTGTTGATTTAACTTTACTTCATTTTAAATATTGTATTCGTTCCCATTTTGTTTCTTCACTTCAAAATAAGATATATGCAGTGTGCATAGGAATTTGTTCATAGTTTTTGTTTTTACTATAGTCCGGCCCTCCAACGGTCTGAGGGACAGTGAACTGGCCCCCTGTTTAAAAAGTTTGAGGACCCCTGGGCTAAATACTGGCATATTGAGTGGCAAAATAGTGTGTCTCAGGTTATGTGTGAATTGGTGTAACTGTGTGTGTGTAAGTGGTAAGGGTGTCTGTGTGTGTGACTGCAAGGGTGTCTTTGTGTTTAAGGGTTTCAATGTGTGACACATTTAGAGCATGCGAGTTGAATATTTAGATGTATTTATTTTCTACACTATACATTATTCATATATATATATATATATATATATATAATGGAAGGAGGCTTAATGGTGTGGGAGGCGTGGCGGATCAGAGCAGGGGGCACCAAAATGCACCTTCGCCTGTGTAGACGAAAATCCTTGCACCGGCCCTGACCAGCACCCATATTGCACTTACAAGATTTGACCCAACCCCTAGGACTTACCCCAGCAATGAGATTGCACTCACATGATTCACCCCAGCCCAGCACTGAGATTGCACCACAACGTTTTTTATTTGGGATGGGAACTGCCCATGTTGGTCTGTATTTTTCTTATTTCTGTAGTGTATGTCTGTCTCTTTCTCATTTCTGTAGTGTATGTCTGTCTCTCTCTCGTTTCTGTAGTGTATGTCTGTCTCTCTCTTATTTCTGTAGTTTATGTCTGTCTCTCTCTAATTTCTGTAGTGTATGTCTGTCTCTCTCATTTCTGTAGTTTATGTCTGTCTCGCTCTCTCATTTCTGTAGTGTATGTCTGTATCGCTCTCATTTCTGTAGTTTATGTCTGTCTCGCTCTCTTATTTCTGTAGTTTGTCTGTCTCGCTCTCTCATTTCTGTAGTGTGTCTGTCTCGCTCTCTCATTTCTGTAGTGTGTCTCTTCATTTTTCTCTCTATCCCCCCACGTCCTGTAGTGTCTCTCTCTCCCTACTCCCATTGTCTCAGTCCTCCCCGTTTCTCTCTTCCCCAGCCCTCCCTCCTCCGTGTCTCTTTCCCCCAGCCCTCCTCCGTGTCTCTTTCTCTTTTCCCCTAGCCCTCCTCCATGTCTCTTCCCCCCAGCCCTACTCTGTGTCTCTTTCTCCCCAGCCCTCCTCCGTGTCTTTCTCTTTTTCCCCAGCCCTCCTCCGTGTCTCTTTCACTTTTCCCCACAGCCCATCTCCGTGTCTCTTTCTCTTTTCCCCACAGCCCACCTCCGTGTCTCTTTCTCTTTTCCCCACAGCCCACGTCCATGTCTCTTTTTCTTTTCCCCATAGCCCTTCTCCGTGTCTCTTTATCTTATTCCCCAGCCCTCCTCCATGTCTCTTTCTCTTTTCCCCACAGCCCTCCTCCGTGTCTCTTTATCTTTTTTCCCCAGCCCTCCTCCGTGTCTCTTTATCTTTATTCCCCAGCCCTCCTCCGTGTCTCTTTCTCTTTTCCCCACAGCCCACCTCTGTGTCTCTTTATCTTTTCCCCACAGCCCTCCTCCGTGTCTCTTTCTCTTTTCCCCACAGCCCACCTCTGTGTCTTTCTCTTTTCACCACAACCCACCTCCGTGTCTCTTTCTCTTTTCCCCAAGCCCTCCCTTCCTTCTCTGTGTCTCTTTCCCCAAGCCCTCCCTTCCTTCTCCATGTGTCTGTATTATTGTGCCATTCAAATGCCTGTAATATTGTGCCATTCAAATGCCTGTAATATTGTGCCATTCAAGTGTCTGTATTATTGTGCCATTCAGATGCCTGTATAATTGTGCCATCCACTAATATTGTGTCGTTACCATGCTCGGGTTCTTCCACCCTCTTCCCACCTTCCCCAGTACTTACCGCCTGGCTGATCCTCCGTGTCCCCGGACGGACGCCTCCTCCGTGCAGTCTTCCATCCTGCACGGAGGAGGGAAACACAGACAATGGATGTGACGTAACGTCACATCCGGTCGCAGGGATTTTTTTTTAACTTTTTTTTTCCGGCGGCCGAATCCAGCGGATGCGGCTGCCAGAAAAAAATAAATAAAAGTACAGCAGCGCAATGCGGTGTGGGGGGATGCCGGCAACACGGGTGTCACCCCCGCCGGAGGTGTCACCCAGTGCGGTCCGCATGCCCCTCAGCACTCCACTAGTTATAATGCACTCTACAAGGAGCAAATCTGTTTACAGACTTATATTCTCCCATATTTGCAAAACAAGAGAATATGCCATCCAGAAAATATACAAAAACGGGATAACTAAATCCCTACATTCGCTCGAGGATGCTATCCTGCCGTGTTCCAATGGGCAATACATTTGACATTTTCACAAACCATCTCAAAATAATGATTCAGCTGACTACAGGACAATAAAAAACCTAACTTTGAAAACCTACGACTGTTTTATACACATGTGTTGCATGACTTTTTGACCAATACAAAACATGATCATGATTGGGAGGGTAGTCATCATCATTTAGTGTTAGTGTTATCTATTAACTTTGTGTAGGCATGATGCTACAAGGATACAGAATCAAAGTACTTATACTATTCCCCCGTTCAGGTTTTCCATGTTTATTGATTAATATGAATGTACTGCTAACATCTGTTTGTTAACGGAATAGAGAAGATACCAGCTGGCAAAGAGTTGGGAGTACTTGACCATTCTCTTCTGTTTCACTTTCATCCTTTCTATATGTTCGCATTAGCATTCACATATATGTTTCCATATTCACATGTATTTGCAAATGCTTTCCTCCCTCCCATACTACATGATTGAGACACAGATACCACTAGCATCAACTAGGGAAAGAGAAATGGCCTTTCATATAAAAAAAAATACATTTTGGGGTTTACTCCTCTTTTACTAAAAGAACAAGGTCAAACGAAACAGCAGTTTTTGGCAAGCTCTAAGACAAAGCACAGAGATGGAGTATGGCAATGAATGACAATATGGCATCCCCATATGTCAATTTGATTATGACAGATTTTGAGAACAAATACATGTGCTTGTGTATTGTGCTGTGCCATATACAATGAACTAATATTTTAGTTTTATCAATTAACAATATGCAACGTGAAAGAGCAAAAGAAAAATCAAAGTCACCCTTTGACTTCAAAACAGCATCAATTATTCAGAAAGTCAGGTATTTTGTAGGCAAATAGGTATAGGATTAAACAGTTATACCAAACAGGTGCTAATGATCATCAATTTATTATATATGTTTAAATATAAGTCATTAAAAGACGACTGTCGGCAAAAAATGAAGTTATGTTTAATGAATGAATGCATCAAGTGTAGACATTTAAAACAGGAATGCTTTAATTAAAGAACACAAATAAAGTAACTCATTGAGCCCTTTTTGCTACATATATCTCTACCATTGGCCAGAGATGTTCTTTAGATGAATGAAGATCTGATCCATCTGACCCAAGCTTTACAGAGCAAAGAGGGCCCTACAAGGGACTTTAACCCCTTGACTACAAAGGACGTGCCAGGCACGTCCTGGGAGAAACTCCCTTAACGACAAAGGACGTGCCTGGCACGTCCTGCAGTGAATAGCCAGCACCGAAATTTCTATTTTGGGACCCCCACGATTGCCCCACGGAGCGATCGTGGGGAGCCATATTGACGTGGGGAGCCAATATGGCTAAGCCCTCTGCCGGTCTGAGCTTCGGAAGTGAAAGTAACTTCACTTCCGTCGCTCTGAATATGCTGGGGAGGAAGTGGTCGACCAAGGAAACGTAATGTAGCAGTTGAAAGACACATCATCTTATTTCCCTTCACAGTCGGAAGATGTCCAGTAATGTCAGCAGCTCAGATTTGGCAAAAAAAAAAGTGGTACCCTGCTACACCCATCAACTGTCTGGTCAAAAGTGGTCTTTATGGAAGACTTGCGGTCAACAAGCCATACCTGAGGTGTGGAAACAAGGCAAAGGGTGGTCACACCAAATATTGATTTGATCTAGAGTTTTCTTCTGCTCACTGACTTTGCATTTTGTTAATTGTTAATTAAATAAACTACTAGCATGGTTATTTTTTAAAGCATTCTTACTTCACACCTAAAATATTAAATTTGGCACGCCAAGATTCATAAAATAATAGCATGCAATTTTTTTTATCACAATAAATGCACTATATGTATTTTTTGGAGTGCTGAATTCATTATTTTCAGTGAAGTATCATATGCCTGTGGTTAAGAGCACTTTCTGTCCACCTGGATACAGTGGATTATCTAGCAGTGGCGTTCCTGTTTATTTTACTAAAGGAATGGAGACCGGAACACTGACTACCAGAGAGTATTTTTACACCTGGCTAAAGATTTTTCACAGTACTGTATAATGTATTCACTCATCAGTAGTTGGGTTGTGGACATCTACATTATGTTCACTTTGTTCATAATAATGGAGACTCTTCGACTGTGAGCATGTGTAAACAGGATCAACCTCATATTCTTTTCCTATATCTAAGCTTGTCACAAAATACATTGATACAATGCAGTGAAACAAACAAATACAATAATAATGCTAAATCTGATCTGTTATTATTGCCACTTCCTACCACAAGAGTGCAGCGTTTATTTATACTGACTGTTTGCCTTGTAAGAGGTCCTAGAACTGACCAGGGAAGGGAATCATTTTTTTTCAATGATAAAATCATGGGATACTGATGTTTAAAAATGAATAGAACTACTGCTACAGTAGGTGGAGGTTTGGGCACTGGTAACATCTGTATCCAAAGGTTGATCACACAGATTGATTATCGGTACTTGTAGCAGGTGCAGTGAGCGAACAGAAGGAGGATCAGTAGGACTGATACAGTGTCGTGCACAAATCAGACAGCACAAATTCAATAAAACAGGTCAGAATATACAGCACAGATTTATTATTTTGCTTGTGTGTCCTGTGCCACCTTCTTCTAAGCTTACATCCTGTTCTCTTCATGTCCCTGGGGACTGCACAACAGTGAAACATGGATAGGCCTTTGCCGCCCACTACCACAGTCAAACACACATCGCTAGTTTACTTAGGGCACTGCATGAGAAATTTCACATAAAATTGTCAGCATAAATCCCATGCTTGAACATACAATTTTTAATAGCCAGGAATGAGAGCAACAATGGCTGACTGCCAACGAGGACATAATTAGTGTAAAAATGTTCTGTGTAAACTACAGGTTAAGTACTGTTATAAACAAGCCAGCACGGTCATGAACTGTAAACTACTATAAACAGGCATTTATGGCACTGAAGGAAGAAGCAATATTCAGCAAAATAAGTTTGAAACAATATTTAGCTGTGGATATTTGATAATAATGATTAACCTGTTCTCATTAAGAATGGATTTTTCCTTAGCAAACATTGTTGAAAAATATGGGTTGTTAAAAATTAGTACGTTTTTTTACAGACCATCGTGTCAGTAGGAGGAAATTGTTAGGTCTAGAGAGCTTGAATTCACTGTTACTTAGGATCACTTAATGCAAACTGCATTTGTAGGTTTAATGATTTAATTCATTTGATGTTTCGTTAAAAAAAAAAAAAAAAGTTTGTTAGCCTGGAAAGCCTGCAGTTGATTTGATAACACAGGTGGCTGTTCTTATTCCTCTATTTAGATTTCTGCCATGTGTTCATTTTATTTGTGAACACTTGCGTACAAATAAATGACATGTTAGTTAGTCAGTTGCAAAGTACAAATACATATAATGTTAACCATTTTTTGTTTTAAAGTTTATTGACAAAAACATTGTCTTAAGCTATGTAAAAAAATACATGATTTGATAGACAACAAATATATATGTTAGAGGAAAATAGGTAAGAGGAACTAAAAATGTGTTTACATGAGTTTAACAAAAAATTACCAATACATTAATTTTATTGTAAAATAATCAAGTTTGGTATGATTACCAGCTGAAGACATGACTGCTTTTCAAGGTTAGGTGAAATGTCCAAACCGGACACTAGTAGTATGTAAAAATCTATAGAACATTATTACATTACTTATCACAAAGCTCATTAAACATCCACTATGCGCCATATTTATTCCCAGCTGTCACTCCTGCTGGTTTCAGTGTGGAAATGGCCACCTGGAATTGCATTACGTCACACATGATGGCAAATCACGGGCTAGGATATTTACAACTGAGCTGCCTGCTCTTCCAGCATTCAGCTGTACAAAACAGGATTATAAGGAAATATGCCTCTGTGTTTCAACCAGTTCTATTAGAATCAGCTGATCCGTTAAACAAATTATTAACACCATGTAAAATAGTTTGAAAGACAATGGCAAAGTAAAAATTAATAAAAGGAGTAAAAGAATGGACGAAAGGAAACAAGAAAATGAAGTCAGACAAGAACAGATTGGTTTAAATAGTCTGCCTATCATTTCTGTTATTTCTAATTGTATATTGAGGAAATTGCATCTTGGGAAAGAGAATTGGTAAATGTAAACATTTCTATAGGTGACTGGTTGAAGCCCCTCACCCAAGTTAATCAAATCATCCACTGTCTTAACATTGTGGAGAACCAATACAAATTTGCTGATACTTCGTCCCCAACAGAATCACTAAGATGTTACCAAACTAATCTTCTAGATGTTGGAAATGTGGGAGGCGGAGTGATCTTTCCACCAAATTTGGTGGGGAAGCTTAATGATTAAGCGGTAGAAGAGTTGGGCTTACAATATATTTTATTCTGTGTCCAGTGAGAGGATGCCTCAGATGCCGGAATTTGGTCTTCCTCATTTAAAAACCAAAGCGGTAAGAAAAAGAGCTCCAACCTCTAGCCATTCATTGTTTAGTATCTGTAAAAATCATAACTGCCCGTAACTGGGAATCCAGCATACCCTTTCTTAAATGAGATTTATTCAAACAAATAAGACATCAATTATATTTGGAGAGGGAACTCAGTTGGTAAACTGAGCTTTCTAATAAAAACAATACATGACTTATGATGGTTGGACAACAAAATTGGAATCACTTATGTAGATATGTAGAAAAGATCATTTGGGCTCTGAGAATGTGTTTGTATTTTTCTTTCCTCCTTGTTCCCCTTTAGAATAGATAGATAATCCCTTGTGCCCTGTCTGTTTATTCTCTCCAATCCAAATTTGTTGTCATGTCTATGTATATTTATATTAACAATGTATGTAAATGTAATTAAAAAAGAAGGGAGAAAAAGAGAAAAGAAGGGGGAAGGGTAAAAGGGAAGGGAAAAGGCTTTATCCCAGTGGACAGCTCTCCAATATATATGTATGTATTTGTATAATGTTATGATCACTCATGAAATTCCTTTTATATACGATAATGCTGAGAACTCTAGAAATTAAAAGCTACATATATTGAGTGACATTGTTTTTACAAGTTATTGTAAGTCATTATTTGTTAAGTATCCATGTTTGTCCTTTTTGTACTGATACAAAATGAGAAAACTATTTAATAAAGACTATTGAAATTGTCTGCATATAATGAAATTTAGGATGTATGTATCCAGATTAACTTTTGGCACATTCCAGGCATTCCTATATTCCTTTATAATGTTAGCCTTTACTGATTCCACTTGTAGATCATTCCAGACATCTACTACTCTTTAAAAAATCCATTGAATATGGCTTCTGCTAATGGTAAGAGGGCTTTTGAAGTTGGTAGTATAACCAATAACTGGTAAAACAAAATGAAAGCATTTCCAAAATGTATTTAAAAAGTAAATTGTGGCAATTAAAATTATTAATATTTGTTATATTTCAAATTAATGGCAATTGTTCACTATTAACTAAAGTAATAATAAATATTCATACAACATGTACATGACATTATGGTACACAGATATTACAGCTTTCTGGAGCATATATAATAATGGCCTTTGCCCTTTCTGCAGTTCTTGGCTTGCCATTTTCCTTTACTATGTGCCAACACACAGTTCTTCTTTCCTTTTCTTGACAGCCGAGGAGGACCTCTTTTCCAGTTGGTAAAGGTGACTTCCCCCCCTTTGCTCCATTCCCATTTACCAGTATGTACACGGTCATTCAAACCTTATAAAACAAATGGAGGGGAAAAGTTAGTTATTGGATTTCCCATAAGCACCTGCAAAACCAAATCTATAAACTGCAGTGGAGTCCCTTCAATTGTTGGACAACTACATCCCCCACACTCCCCTGCCAGTCTCTTAACTAACAGATTATTATGGGAGATCTAGGCCATCAGAGTCTGGAGAGACACAGTTTGACATCATCTAGTTTAGAGCCATTGAAAGGCATTGTTTATATTCTGTGGCACCAATGACCTGTTCTGCTGGGGCAATTTCAATAATCCTTAAAATGACCTTGGAAAATAGGCACTTGAGATGGAAATGCACCACAGGACATTTGAAATGTATAATACACATGGTATACACAGGGAGAAGAGGTCCTACAGGCTTTGTAATAGCATTGCTTGTTAAATACAATCTAGATGCATAACAGCAAAACTTGAATTCCTGTCTATGCAACAATTTACAAGCAATTTCATTAGAAAAAAAGATAATTAGTTCATTTTGAACTGATCTCAAAATACATCAACTCTGGTGCATAGGGGGAAAAAAGAGTGTTTTGCAAGGAAAATGAATTTTGCTGATGTTTATTTATGCATGTCAAAAGACTGTAATTGTACACATGCAAAGTATTGGCAGCTGTAAATATTACATACTTTGTCAGGATATTTGCCATATATTGTTTAGCATTATACTTTGAAAATGTATTTCTCAGCACAAGACATCCACTGTTTAATTAATAATGTTTAAAAAAAGCGTATGGAATACTTGCCTATCCAGAATGGTTTCCGACCACTGAAGTTCCAAAGCCAATTCATATGCTCTTTACTGTACACTTCTACAAGAGTTGCATGGTGCCTATTCAAGAACAGAAAAAGGAAGTGTGAAAGTATGACAAGTATACAAATGAATAAACAAACAGGTTATGAATATACACAGATTGTTTAACACAACATAATAAAACTGGATCAATTAATGAATATGCAGAGGCATCCTAGTTTTTTCTGAAACTTTACGCATTTTCAGAAATATAAATGTGTATTGGGCGGCACTCAATTTTTTTTTTACGTACAGCAATGTTGCAGAAAAAGGTATTTGCCATAAAAAAATGTGTGGTTATTTAGCAGTAATACAAAAGCAGTTAAAGTGAATTTAAACCAATGCAAACTAATCTACACATTTGCTGGATGCCCATGCACTGGAAAGTAAAAACCAGGTTTGGAATCTGCACAAGACAAGCAGGCCACCAAATAAGGGTAGAGGAGGAAAAGGATAAAGGAGGCTTTTTAGTTCTCCATTAAGAATACTTAGCACTTTTAGCTTTTGCTGATAAAGTGCCATCATATTCTATAAATTTACCTCAACATACATTCGCGCACACATGAACATGTGTATATCTTCATTTCTATACACATGTATATATCTAAATAATACATACACATATGGCATTACCATAATATAACAAACAAAACAATCTAGAGTGCTTACTGTTCGTGACATGTCCTTGCTGCTGTAATCCATGTGGCCTTCTGCTCAGTAATGAGTTTATAGCATCTGCTATCATGTGCAGTCCAGCCAAATGGGCAGTTTGTTGCCTGTTTAACACAATATTTGTAATCAGTGAACAATGGTGCTATTGAATAAGATAGTTGCACAAGGCCTAACCAGATTATATCCGAGCTATTAAAAATCCCCCAAATTAACCAGTGAAGCCCTAGGAAATTTGAAAATAATACAATTATCACTGAATCTTGTATTTCTGTTGTGCTTTAAGAACAAAACCACAGTGTTAATAAAAACATCATTCCTGTGTGATAGATTTATAAAATTTGCAAGAAAAATTGAAGGTGAAAAGCAAACAATTAAAAGGAGTCAAATGTACTCCTTTAAAGACCCATATTAACATACTCCTAATATCAATATCAGCTATACTTTTTGCTAGAAAATTAAAATATATTACTATAAGATATTCTTAACTCTGTCTAGTGCAGGGGCTAATTGCACAGCATGGATAGTGAGTGCGCAGGCACAACATCCACTTCCTTATGGCCTGTGTCCAAGGAGGACCAAAAAACGGAAACATCTATGCATATTTTTTGTATGACATTAGAAGTCTATTTATTTGAGCTTGTCATGATCTACGTGGCTGAGTCTCTTAAACCTTGGAGCTCATGGCACTTATATATTTGACAGCAGTGTTGTTTTTGTGGATGTGTCTTAGCACAGTTGTCATATACCAGTCTTGCTACTTGGGTGCACGGGTATCAACCCTGCCAATTGTTTTGACAAAGACACACAAAAAAACTATAAAGGACAACTGTCAACAAAAAATTAAGTTATGTTTAACCCCTTACATTTTCACCTTGACTTTCCCTTGGTGATAATGGCTGTTTTGACATTTCTGGGGTGTTTGTGTTTAGCTGCAATTTTCTTCTTTCTCAGATACTGTACCCACACAAATTATATGTTGTTTTTATCATCATAAGAAGGGCTTTCCTTTTATACCATTATGTTCATCATATCTTATAATTTACTACAAAAAACATCATAAAATATGATGCAAAATTTAAAAAAAAAACTTTTTCTAACTTTGACCTAAAATATAATTTAGACAAATACAATCATTAAAAAAGACCCCATCTAAATAGTTTTTAAATGTTGTCCCGAGTTCAGAAATATGCATGTTTCCATATTTTTTGGTATTTTTTTGTGAGCTATGGGGCAAAAACCCAAAATAGTGTTTTTATTTCCTATATTGACCTTTTGACCCCAACCCGAACCCAAAATGTAACCTTAACACTACTAAATTTAACCCCAACTCTAACCCTTATGCTATCCCTTAATATATTTTAATTTTAATGTCATTTTAACCCTATCCCTTATGCTAAAAATTATTTAATTTGAACCCTATAGGCTAATCTAACTATATAACCAGTTTTTAGTTAATTAAATATTTATTTTACATTTTTTCCATTGCTATGCTACTTAACTACCACTAGGGGCAGTCAAGTAGCATATTCAGAGCAACGGAAGTGAAGTTACTTTCACTTCCGAAGCTCAGACCACCAGAGGGCATAGCCATATTGACGTAGCAGCTGGCTCCCACGATCGCTCCATGGGGCGATCATGGGGGCCCCAGAAAATAAATTTTGGTGCTGGCTATTGCCTCAACATCGAGGCAATAGATCAGCACCGTTAAAGCGTTTTTTGCGATCGTTGATCGCGAAAACCGCTTGATTCACTGCAGGCACGTGCCAGGCACGTCCTTTGTTGGAAACGGAGTTAATTGAAAAACTGCATTAAGTGTAGGCATTTCTTAAAGTACCTTATTAAGCCCTCTTTGCGCTATATCAATCTCTAGCAGTGGCCATACATCATCAGACCCTACATTCTAAACAACGTGACTGCCCCCTGATAGATCTATACAGAGCAAAGAAGGCTTCATTTGGTGCTTTATTTGTATTGTTTCAATTTAAAACGCCTAAGGATGCAATTTTGCAATTAAACATAACCTATTTTTTCCTACAGTTCTCACTAAATTTAATCATCTATAAAGGAATGTTGCATTCTATTTTCTGTTCACAAATATTTTGATTTATATACAAAGTTGTCTGCCCTTGCACATCTATGTCCACTTGCCAAAAATTCTAATTAGAAACAATTAAAAAGAAATACATAATATGTACCTTCGATGTGGCAGACCAAATATTCCATGATATACCATCACACTGGAAGAGGTTCTGTGTCTTGTCATCAAAATGTAATAATCCTTTCAAACCTGGAGTGCATTTCTGTGGAAACATCATCATATTATCCTGGAATGCATATTACATACATGACACTACTAAAAAACATTAACTTAGAAATACAGCTTGAGTATCGCTTATCCACACTGCTTGGGACCAGAAGTATTTTGGATAACGGATCATTTCGGATAACAGATTATTTTCACCAATAAGATATATTAAAGCCTCTCAGCACTCCTGAAATACAGTAGTATCAATGCAAATACTGTATTTTTGTATTAGAGCAAATAAATCACTTTTACTGTGATGTAGCTGTGTTGTGAGGCATCGTTGGGAACCTGAAGTTGGCACATCAGGACTGCACACGTGTCAGGGTATTAATGTTTGTGGCAGTGGGGGAATCTGAGCATGGATGTTAAGGCTATATCACTGCTAGACACTAACATATTCTAACATATCGTGTGTATGCAATTTGCAACTTGTTGCGAGATCCCAAAAACTATTTGGATAATGGATCATTTTGGATAACGGATCATTCTGATAATGGATTTCTGGATAATGTACACTCAACCTGTACATTTAAGTCTCATATATTGGATGTTACTGGCATAAGAACACAGACAATGAAAGAAATAGTTTTCCTACATGTTGACATTGCGATTTCTGATGAAGACTCAGGAAGACGTCCTACCTGACTATTAAAGGTCACATCAGGAGTCAATATGGCTCTGTCCGACTGTGGAATTTCCATTTTTTTAGCAGGGACACTTTTCTTTAGTCCTTGGTTTGTCACTTGTACCCTGGCTGTCATGGTTGTATTGAGAGATGGGTTATCTTCTTCCACTCTAAGTGACATAATCCCATGGTACTAAAACAAATCAAGAAAAAAAAAATATTATATAACTACATTTTGTAATTAGAGAATTAAATATCAATATAGTTGTATTGCTTTCCTAAAATATAAGAAAAGAATGTAAATTTTCAAAATGCACTAACTTGATAAATAATGTCAGTTCCATTTCTGAAGACAGATGAAGGTTTTACCTGAGGACAAGTAGAAAAAATACCCCTTACAAAGGTTCAGTTGTTACACAGTATACATATAACAGGTAAAAGAGTTTCAGTATCATCAAATGTCTATGAAGTACAGATTTGTATTCATCATGGTAAATACCAATGACAGGACAATAACGTGGTGGTGCAGAGTTTCTACCGAGTTTCCCTCCATGATTATGGCATTTCAGCTATCTAGACTACCCATAGCGCACAGCCAATTACTGTCTAACATAAGATAATGTTACACAATATTGCATGAATGCACAAAAAAGAAATGCTTTAAAATGTGCATTTTATAGGAGACAGAGGTCAGCCATTACTATATTGACATCTGCATTTCTGTTCAATGACGATATGAATTGTAATTCTATGTGGTGCTAATCAGAATACTCCTGTGAATAATAATGTGGCTAGTATTTGTTTGTTTCTTTTTTTCTTTGCTTTACATTTCCATATGCAGGCCATTATTATTTTTATCAGAATGAAGCACCTTATTTAACTTTGATATTACTAACTTTTAAATAGCTTCTTGGAAAAATCTAATTGTTTTCATGGATCCTTACTGAAATGAAGGAATACAAGTTTAGGGAAATGGTAAGTAGTTTACAGTCAACAATCGTGACTTATTTGCTAAGCACTTAGACCTCAGACATACACGAGTGTGGGGAGTGTAGTGTTCATTAATGCTTCATCTATAATTCTTGCACAATGCCAAATTCACAAATTCAACCATTGGATGTAAGATGTGCACTAAGCATGTACACTGCCATATAGAATAAATGTATATTTAACTTTATGGGGGTCATGTATAAACACAGCGCACATGCAGATTGTGCCAAATACTGGCCCAATGGTTTTGTGCGACAATTTATTAAGCAGATTCTGGACAAATTTTGAGAGCCTGTGCTATCTACACCAAATGCATAGATTTAGGTTGTGCACAGCACCGCCTATGTATAAAAAATCAGGCGCTGAATTTGTGTTGGGAAACCTCCACCAAACACGGCCCCTTTCCCACAATGCATAGTGTCACGAGTTATAAAAAAAAAGTGCAATCATAGTTATACATACAAACATCGATTGTGCCTTTTTATAAAACTTTGCAGTGCAGGAGTTTTTATACATAACCCCCATTGTCTTTATAAGTAGTGACTCAGCTGACACTAAAGCTTTGTTGTACATCTCTTTCTAACTCTCCATCTCTTCCTCATAAAATCAAAGTGCAACATTATAATAACCAAACCATAACCATTTGAATTTCTTTTGATTCTGGCACTATGAGTTACAAGTATTATTATTGAGAGTGTAATATCTATAGAAAAATAAATGGAAAGGGTTATCAGGTGCATGGAAGTACATAATGTAGTTAAGTATCTTAACAATGATACATTTTCCCTCAAGCTACACATAATGTGGTCGTGCCATTCATAAAAAAAAAAAATACCTGTCTCAAATCTTGCCCAATCTCTTCTTGACAATGCCCTGCCCACTTTTTACCTATGGCCTACCCATAAAACTGTTAATTTTTTTAAATCATCTTTAAAAAAAAAAAAAACAATGGTGTTGGGCTATACTGTGAAAGGATATTAAGGGATGCAAATAATGCCCTGCAATTGCATCATAGTAATTAAAGCACAACTGATTAAGTTGAATTACATGAAAGCCTTTAATACAGCAATATGGAGCAAAGAGGACTCAGTAAGGTACATTCTTTGTATTTTGTCATTAAAGCATTTCTGTGTAAAATTCCTACACTTTATGTAAACTTTCAATTAAACATAATTTAGATTTGTGCCAACAGTTCTCCTTTAATCAGAATATGCTAAATGCCAGTCAACAAATAGTGAAATAATAAAAGTAAATAGTGGAATATTATCAAGATAACTGCTACTGAAACGTATGGTTTCCTACAGGATACCTTACAGAATTAGAATCCTCTAAGAGGAAATCATTATAGTCGTGTGCTTACCAACTGTTTGTTTCCATTGAGCCTGAGCTTTCTCTTTGACTGCTGAGGTGAGCTTAAATCTTCTATCAGATCACCCCTTATTGCTGATGTGTCCCCCAGGTATGGTAGTGGAGATGTTTCTAAAGCTTTATTGCATGGTTTGGGCAATGGTAACAAGGTACAGTTCTTGGATCCTCTTCCAGTTAACTTCACCTTGGTGAAACTTGATGTGCAAGTACCTACAGATTTAAAAATAGTAAGAAAATAGTTATATTAAACCCTTCGCGACAATGGACGTGCCTGACACATCCTGTGGTGAAAAGAGTGGTTTTCACAATCAATGATTGTGAAAACCGCTCCGACGGTGATGCTCCATTGCCTCGATGTCGAGGCAATAGCCAACACGGAAATTCAAGCTCTGGGACACCCACGCTCGCTCCATGGCTTGTCACTAAGGGGTTAAATTGAGAATATTATCATACCTTGGAACATTTGCCCAGAGAGCTACTCTTACATTTGTGACAATGAGGGTGTGGTTCCTGGTGGTATAAGGTGGATCTGGTTCCATTAATGGATGGTCCATAAAAAGGGAATGGTCTTGCATAAAATATTGTATAACCAGTACAATGTACAGTTTAGTGGGCGGTTTTACATGCAGGTTTAATTGTATTGAACATGTGCAGAAAGAGTGATGGCCACTTCTGTACAGTGGGCCCATGCAACTCTATTTAAGCCCTCTGATTAGTTCCCAGGAGATGCTTAGGGGGTTTGTAGGAGCTCCATGGAGCAGGCACTGTCATGGTGGGATTAAACTGCAGGGGAAAGCCAGCAAAAGATTGGTTTTGAAGGTAAGTAGGTTAAATCCACATTTATTTGTATAGTGCCAACAATTGTGTAGCTTTTATAGCACTTAAGGGGGAGTTAAAAAATATGTTGAACATAGACAAGCTGATACATAAGGTAGAGACAGACCTGCATGCAATGTAGAGGTAAGTAACTGTGGCTCAAGGTGCAAATTAACCAGTCTCAGACGGAAATGTGTAATTTGCACATTGGTCACAAAGTGATGTCAGAAACAGATCCTAAGCCAAGGGAACATTTAAAAAAAAAATGTTTTGCCCCTCTTAATCTCTGCACACGGAATTAATCATTTTTTATTCTCTACATTCACTTTGCAAACAGTAATGGAGTTCCTTAAATCCATGTAAAACAGATAGCTTAATTAAATAGGCATAAAATGAACAATTTTTGTTAAAAGTTACCCTACAAATTAGCATCAGAGTTGGAAAAATATATGCCCAAATGGTTCCTATATAAAATATACAGTTACATACTTAGGCATACATACACATAGATACATATGTATATGTGTATATTTACTTCCAATGAATAAAATTGTATCTTCATTGGTCTTGATAAGTCTCCCCATCAGAGAGAGATATGTTGACGCACTAAAACTAGCATATTTTTTTAAGTCATCTAAGGTCTCATTTTCTTAAATGTTTGTATTACTGATGATGACTGTACTGGGTCGGTCTATATATTGGGTTTTTCGTGTGTATAGTTCTACATACATTCATTTATTTTGGGAAGGTTATTATTAAAAGTGACTTTTTCTTGTTGGAAGGGAGTAGATTTTCTGCTAAGACTGTTCCAGATTTTAATACGTAGATGAAAAAGAATACCTCCTCTGGGGTCCACAATTTTCACTACAGCTTTTGTCTTAGTGCCAAGAACGGCATTCACGGGAGAATTCAGAACTACTTCAAAGATCTCATCGTCTTCTTCTAATCCATCCTGGGTAATTGCTATATTCCACATCTTGGTTGACACTCCTACAACAAGTAAACATTTCAATTACTCTTTTAATTACTATTTCAAACAACCTGATCATAGAGAAATATATTAATTAGCATGTCTGCAGATAGACGAGAAGAGTCGATGGATGCCATTGTGCCAGCAAAAATCTGATTGCCCTCCCACTGTTCTATAAAATCACAGAAAGAATCTACAAAATACAACGACATTTTTATTTAATCAGTTTGTGGTGATGGACATGGGGTTGAGTACCTAGGAAAGCAACAAAACGTTTAAAATAATTGTCTAACTCTTTTCAAAAGATTGATATGTCACATTGTCGTCTATCTATTTTTCTAAATCTCTGTCCTCCTACCCAAAAGCCTCTTTAATTTAACTTTGGATTTTCTACAGACTACAGGTCTAACTGTATTTAAAAATGTCATGTGAGTTTCACTCCAACTACTTCCCAACTGCACCTGCATATCCATTGATTTTCTGTCTTTCTGCTCACTGCTTGTTCCAAAAAGGTTGCATAGATAGTAGAAAAACTAGGCCACAAGCAGTGCTTTTTCCTGGATTTATAGTTACATAGATTAATTTAGGACCTAACAACTTGGTCTTTAAAGCTTGCAACCAAACTCTGAGTTAGCCAATAAATGGTATCATTTTAACCCTACTTGTTTACTGTTTTTTCATGGTACTACTCCTTTAACCCCTTAGTGACAAGACATTTTCACCTTGACTTTCCCTTGGTGACAATGGCTGTTTTGAGATTTCTGGGGTGTTTGTGTTTAGCTGCAATTTTCTTCTTTCTCACATACTGTACCCACACAAATTATATGTTTGTTTTTTTATCATCATAAGAAGGGCTTTCATTAGATACCATTATGTTCGTCATATCTTATAATTAAACTCTGCACACGGAATTACCCACACAAAAGGGGTCAAAAGGTCAATATAGGAAAAAAAAACACTATTTTTGGTTTTTGCCCCATAACTCGCAAAAAAATACCGAAAAATATGGAAACATGCATATTTCTGAACTCAGGACAACATTTAGAAACTATTTAGACGGGGTCTTTTTTAATGATTGTATTTGTCTAAATTATATTTTAGGTCAAATTTAGAAAAAGTGTTTTTTTTTTAATTTTTCATCATATTTTATGATTTTTTTTGTAGTAAATTATAAGATATGATGAACATAATGGTATCTAATGAAATCCCTTCTTATGACGATAAAAACAACATATAATTTGTGCGGGTACTGTATGTAAGAAAGAATAAAATTGCAGCTAAACACAAACACCCCAGAAATGTCAAAACAGCCATTATCACCAAGGGAAAGTCAAGGTGAAAATGTCTTCATCAATCCATTTGCCCCCCCAAAAAGGTACAGAAGTTACCTGTAGTCAGTGTGCTGAAAAATGATAAACTGAGAATGTAGATTTAGTGGCTGTTACTGAGACATGGTATAATGAAAAACATGACTGGGACATTTCAATACCAGGGTACTCTTTATATAGAAAAGACAGAGAAGGTAAAAAAGGGGGAGGGGTGGCCCTGTATGTGAGGGATAGCTTAAAATGTAACATAATACAAGTTAGTGAGGCGAACATAGAGTCAGTTTGGGTTACATTAGAATTTGGTAATCATATGGTAACTCGGGTAGGTGTGATTTATAGGCCCCCTGGACAAATAGAGGAGTTAGATAATCTACTAGTTGAGGAAATAGCTAAAATGACAATGAAGGGAGAAGTGATCATCATGGGTGACTTTAATCTTCCTGATGTGAACTGGAAATACAAAACAGCTACTTGCGCCAGGAGTACGCATATCCTAAACTCCCTACTTAGATTATCTCTAAAACAAGTAGTGGAGGAGCCAACTCGAAAGCAGGCCATACTAGACTTAGTGTTCACAAATGGAGATTTGTTATCAGATATTACTGTAGGTGAAAGTTTAGGATCTAGTGATCACCAGACAGTGTGGTTTAATATAAGAACAGTGACCCAGTCACACCACACAAAAACAAAAGTTTTAGATTTTAGAAAAACAGACTTTTCTAAAATTAGATTAGGTGTGAAGGAGTCATTATCAGACTGGAGCAAATTAAATGGAGTCCAGGAGAAATGGGATTATCTAAAAGTTGCACTACTGAAGGCAACAGAAAATTGCATAAGGCTTGTCAGTAAGAGCAAAAAATTGAAGAAACCACTGTGGTACTCTGCAGAGGTGGCTAAAATAGTAAAAAATAAAAAGCTAGCCTTTAGTAATTATAAAAATACTCAGAGTGAGGAAGATAGAAAGATCTATAAGAGTAGGCAGAAAGAGGCAAAGCAAGCTATAAGAGCTTCCAAAGCACACACAGAAGAGACTATAGCCCAGTCAGTGAAAAAGGGGGATACATTTTTTTTTAGATACATAAATGAGAAAAGGAAAGTAAAACAAGGATTAGTTAGATTAAAAACAAAAGAAGGATGCTATGTAGAAGAGGATAAATGCTTAGCAGACTGCCTTAATTACTATTTTTGTTCAGTTTTTACAAATGAAAATGAGGGTAAGGGACAGGGCCGGACTGGCCTGCCGGGAAATTCCCCGGTAGGCCGCCGGCCCTGGGGCCGCTCCGACTGGCCGCAATGTGTAAAAAAAATTGTCCGCTCCCCGTGGCCGTCCGCTTAGGAGCATAGGTTTTTTTCAGAACGCGATCAGCCGCAAGGGAGGAAAGATGTCTTTCTTCCTCCCTTTGCCGATCGCTTAATGCTCTGCTTTCGGTCTTGCCGCCGGATATGACGTAATTTGCGCATTTCCGGCGGCGCTCTTTCCCACACCCTACATGCTCATCAGTCACTTCCCTTTGCATGCAGTGCCTGATGAGCAGAGCGTTTGGGAACTGCCCTGCAAACATTTTGAGGTACCAATTGTTTAAAAACACACCACATTATGCAATTAAACACTTAATTGTAATAAACTGTGAATAATAAAACGGGCTGGTAAGGGTGCAGAAAGTCAGTAAATGCAAAAAATGCTGTTTTATTATTCACAGTTAATTACAATTGAGTGTTTGCAATATATTTCTGGTCCATTCATTTAATACTTGATCCATCATAATTCCCACTGACTTTCTATAATAAAGTGCATTTGCAGCATCACAGTAGATTTTTGAGTGAATTAGATATGTTAATATTATATTTTTGTGTGGAGGAGGAACTGTAAATAGAGGGGGCTGCAATGGAGAGCGAATTGTAATTTGTAATGTATTTATTAGGTACGTGGAGGGAAGGGGATGACTGCATTAGATAGTGTAATATATTTATGGGGGTATGCACTTTATGTGGAGGGAGGGAG
Organism: Pelodytes ibericus; assembly: GCA_036172795.1. Lineage (NCBI taxonomy): Eukaryota > Metazoa > Chordata > Amphibia > Anura > Pelodytidae > Pelodytes > Pelodytes ibericus. Next base: position 75,617,831 of record CM069860.1, on the reverse strand, counting down.
TCTAGGGTGATATTATATATTGTAATATATTTTGCTTTACAGTGATTATTTGAATATGACTAGTTAGCGAGATATGACTACCCTTTCTGTTATGCCTAGCCAGCATCATGGAAGCCCTTTGGCTGGCTATGTATAATAGGAACTGTAGAGATTAGCTAGACATTACTGGGCTTTTCCACGCCCGTAGCTATTACTGTGTGTTATTAACAGGACTTTGCCACACAAGTGGCTGGCAGACTGTGTGTTATTAACTGGACTTTGCCACGCCGCTGGCTGGCAGACTGTGTTTTATTAACTAGACTTTGCCATGCCTGTGGCTTGCAGACTGTGTGTTATTAACTGGACTTTGCCAAGCCAGTGGCTGGCAGACTGTGTGTTAATAACTGGACTTTGCCACGCTGGTGGCTGGCAGACTGTGTGTTATTAACTGGACTTTGCCACGCCGGTGGCTGGCAGACTGTGTATTATTAACTGGACTTTGCCACGCTGGTGGCTGGCAGACTGTGTGTTATTAACTGGACTTTGCCACGCCGGTGGCTGGCAGACTGTGTATTATTAACTGGACTTTGCCACGCTGGTGGATGGCAGACTGTGTGTTATTAACTGGACTTTGCCACGCCGGTGGCTGGCAGACTGTGTATTATTAACTGGACTTTGCCACACAAGTGGCTGGCAGACTGTGTGTTATTAACTGGACTTTGCCACACAAGTGGCTGGCAGACTGTGTATTATTAACTGGACTTTGCCACGCTGGTGGCTGGCAGACTGTGTGTTATTAACTGGACTTTGCCACGCTGGTGGCTGGCACACTGTGTATTATTAACTGGACTTTGCCACGCTGGTGGCTGGCAGACTGTGTGTTATTAACTGGACTTTGCCACGCTGGTGGCTGGCACACTGTGTATTATTAACTAGACTTTGCCACGCCAGTGGCTGGCAGACTGTGTATTATTAACTGAACTTAGCCATGCCGGTGGCTGGCAGACTGTGTGTTATAAACTGGACTTTGCCACGCCGGTGGCTGGCAGACTGTGTTTTATTAACTGAACTTAGCCATGCCGGTGGCTGGCAGACTGTGTGTTATAAACTGGACTTTGCCACGCCGGTGGCTGGCAGACTGTGTTTTATTAACTGAACTTAGCCATGCCGGTGGCTGGCAGACTGTGTGTTATAAACTGGACTTAGCCATGCTGGTGGCTGGCAGGTTGTGTGTTACTAACTGGACCTTGCCATGCCTGTGGCGCAGGGGGATGGTGAATCAGTCAACATGTTTTTTTATTCACACATTTGTAAAGTACTGCATTTTGATTTGTTTCTTTTAATTATTGAAGCAGCATTTCTGATGACATTACCAGTGAGGTGAGACAGAAAGAACCTGGACCCTGGATTATTGCAGAAGCTGAGATTTTATACTTGCACAGAAGGCAGAGTATAGGGTGAGCAGTCATTCAGAGAAATATAGTGAAAAAATGGGTATATGCTATTTTAAACATGTAGATTGTGTTAGCATAAGTGAAAAAGCTTGTTGGACAACTGGGTAACAATACCTTATCTGGTCCCATGATACATATGATTCACAACTTACAATGAAAATTCTACATTCCAGTTGTACTTGCAATGCAGGGATTTTTCCAGAGATTGACAAACTTCTGTACCCTTTAAGAGCCAGGCCAATTCAGGTGCCAGTCTGGTTATTTTAAGGAAATATAACTTCCAGAACATTTTATGAAATAGAATCAAAAAAGTTAGGAGCGAGCAGTAGCGATTTTAGGAGCCATGGCATCTGGGATTTGTCAAGCTCTGTGTTATTCTTTATGTGCGATGTGGGTTTCACACGTGTTCTCCTGTTGATCTATACAACTTGCCGTTGCAGGTTTGCATGTGTTATTCAGTTGATCTATACTTGCCATTGCAGGCTTGTATGTGTTATTCCATTAATCTATACCTGCCATTTCAGGCTTGCATGTTTTATTCAGTTGATCTATACCTGCCGTTGCAGGCTTGTATTTGTTATTCAGTTGATCTATACCTGCCGTTGCAGGCTTGCATGTGTTATTCAATTGATCTATACCTGCCATTGCGGGCTTGCATGTGTTATTCGGTTGATCTATACCTGAGGTTGCAGGCTTGTATGTGTTATTCAGTTGATCTATACCTGCCGTTGCAGGATTGCATGTGTTATTCAGTTGATCTGTACCTGCGGTGCAGGGTTTGGTTGTGTTTTTCAGTTAATTTGTTTTTCTCTATCAAGTTATTCTATATGCTTCATGTTTTTTCCCTGCATTGCTTACTTTGGATAGTCGAGTTTTTTTTGGGCTGACTTATAAACACATTAGTTTGGCTTAAAACGTGGTCTGATGTTCATCCACATTTTTGATACCAGGTTTTATCCCTGGCAAACTTTTTTATTTCTGAATATATCCGAAATTATTATTTTCTTCATTGAGACATGTTTCAGTCTCTATTATTTTCACATGGACCCAGCAACCTTTCTACACTATTATAGTTTGATTAGAATTACCATTCTAATCTATCCTCTCCCAATGTTTGGGATTCTGGATAGTTTTTTGCCCTTGGTTCAGATTTTAATTGATTTGTGGTTTTTTTTGCTGAATCAAATATAGCAAATATATCTATTGTTTTTAGTGGTTGCCATGGATAAGAAAGGTGAAGGTAAAAGAAAACAGAAAGGAGGAGCAGAAAAAGAGCGTGAAAAAAAGAAAAAACTATTAGAAAAAGATGCAAACCAATATCAAAAAGTCAGTAGCTTGTTTAAGATACTGGCAACAAAGCATGACTTACCACCTGCATCTCCGCTCGAAGACAGTGGTGCTAGCTGTAGCACAGCAATGCAAAGCACTGTTCAATTGGATACTGGTGTAAGTGAAGATATTCATCACAGTATTGGAGCTCCTATTGCGCTAGACACTGATGAAGAACATGAAGCTGTGGACGAATCGTTAGCTGGAGAAGAGATTCTAGCATTAACGAGCATTAATGAGGGCATGTCTGACCCAGTTGATGATAAAATTATGTTTATCAGACCAAAATCAGAAACTTTGGATTCGTTCTTATTATTTCATCCATGTCAACCAGACGTCCTTTCTTTTAATTCAAAAAAGTTATACCAGAGGAGAGATGGAAAGAAGCGTCACTGGTTGACATATTCACGTGGAAATTGTGCTTTTTTCTGCATGGTGTGTCTAGCTTTCAGTAGAAAGACGGACAGCAGTGCTTTTATTGATGGATGCATTGATGAAAAACACATGTATCAGAGAATTGAAGAGCACGAAAGAAGCAACCTCCACAATAATAGCTCTGAATCCTTATTGTTGAGATCTAAGAATATGGACATATCTAGTCATTTCTTTGAGAAACAAACAACAGCCAGAAAAGAAGAAGTGAAGAGAAAACGTGCCATCCTGGAAAGAGTAATTGAAACCATCAAGCTGATTGGAAAAAGAGGTCTAAGCTATCGGGCAACAACTGAAGCAGCATATACTTTAGATGATGAAAAGTTGGACCATGGTAACTTCCTTGAGATTTTGCTACTCCTAAGCAAGTTTGATCCCTTGCTGAAAAATCACCTTGATACCGTTATTAAAAAAAGTAAAAAGCAGCATGAAAGTGCAACGAGTAGCAAAGGACGGGGCGGCTTTGTTACACTCATTTCCAAAACTACCGTGAACAATATCATCTGTGTAATTTCAGCACTTTTAAAAAAAGGTATTGCCCAAGAGATCAAAGATGCTGGCATGTTCTCTATACAGCTAGATACAACACAGGACATAAATGTATCAGACCAGTGTTCAATAATAATTCGATATGTCACAGATGTGGTCCATGAACGTCTGGTCGCTGTGGTAAATTGCACATCCACGACAGGGAAGGCTTTGTGTGAACTGGTTTGCAATGTATTGGAATCCATGGAAATTGATGTTACAAACTGTGTTGGGAACTCAACAGATGGAGCTTCTAATATGCAGGGGCAGTACAATGGATTCAGCACATGGCTGAGTAATAAAGCACCCGGCCAGATTCATGTGTGGTGCTATGCACATGTGCTAAATCTGGTGATGATGGATGTCACAAAAATATCTGTTCAGGCAATATTATTGTTTGGCGTGTTAAATTCATGTGCTGTGTTTATCCGTGAATCCTACCTCCGGATGAATGTATGGCGGGAAAAGTCTTATGAAGAAAGATTTCGATCTCTTTCTGTGATTGGAGAAACAAGATGGTGGTCCAAAGATGCAGCACTTACAAAGGTGTTTGGTTCGTTTAATGATCCAAGTCGAGCCTTGTACGTAGAGGAAAACAAGAAATACACTGCGCCAAAATGTGATAGTAATAGCAGCAACTAAATCAACCAGTGTTCCACTCCTGGTTCGGTACAATAAATAACAAAAATAGTGAAAAAGTGCGCTTAAACCAACACTTAAATACAACAAAAAAGGGGATTACCCTTAATATGGTAGCAATCCTCTTGGTGAATATATGGAGGGAAAAACAAAAAAAAAAAATGATAATATAGTGTAGTATTTCAGTGCAAAACCAGGGAATGTGAAAAAGTGAAAATACACTCACATATCCCTGAGCAGTATACTGCTCAGTATATCAAGCCTCATGGGAGCCCACGTAGGGTAGATGTTCCACACGTATCCCAGAAGATGAGAGAGCAGGGGAGAGACGTTAGTGGGGGTATAAAATTTATTGTAGAAAAAATATAAAAGATCTTACATAAAAAGTAAATAGGATCCAACAGGAATATGTAAAATACAATCAGTCCCAATGTCCTCAGATAGTCCCAGCAAGTCTCCTCCTCTCCACAACGCCTTGTACGTAGATTTGATTCAGACCATGGCAGAGATATCATGTCCTGATCATTTTAATGCTGACATAAGATACAAGGCTGGAACGTACTTAGACTCCATCAAGAAATTCAGCACAGTTATAACAGCGCAGCTGTGCTTATTTATTTTCAAGAATACCACTCCATTATCCCTCTACCTACAAACACAGGGTATGGATGTACTGCAGGCATACCGGATGGTGACAGAAACAGTAGACAACTTGCAAGCACATGATCGGGATTCCCAAATCATTATGGATGCTGCAAAGAAGTTCTCAACCTGGGCAAATGGCAAGTTGGATCCAACTGAGTGCAAAGAAGTGATTGAGGAAGACTTTCCGCCACCTCGAAGAATTCAGCGGAAGAAAAGAATGCCTGGTGAACGTGCAGTAGACGAACCAATCGTGTCGGCAAGTGATCAGTTCAGGGTGGAGGTGTACAATGTGACCTTAGACAAAATTATTAATAGTCTGCAGAGCCGATTTACAACACACGGGCAGCTATTTGCAGATTTGGCATGTTTGGATCCCAAGCATTTTGAAGATATTTTAGTACACCTTCCGAACCATGCATTGGAACGACTGAGCTGCCTTGTTGTTAAATTTGACTCCATGGCAACTAAAGAGAATTTGCAAAGCGAGCTACTTGATTTTGCCTCAAAGTGGCAAAGACTGAAAATGTCCATTGATGAGGAATATACTGATGCCAACAATGAAGGTCAAGATGAAGACGCCATCCAATCTCATCTTATCGCTGAAACTGAGGAACAGTCATACTCAAATGTTGGTGATAAAAGTGGAAGGTGCAAGACTTGTAAGAACTGTATAGCATGCTGCTACAATGTTTTACTGCGTTACAACTTATATAGTCTGGCGTATAGTTCGCTTTTTAATGCATACAAATTGACACTGACGCTTTCCTCTTCACAAGTAGCATGTGAAAGGTCATTTTCAAAACTTAAATTTATCTTGAACAGACTTCGAAATTCCCTCTCCCAATCACATTTGGAGGCCTTTATGCTCATGTCTGTGGAAAAGGAGGCCTTGACTGGACTAAGCAATGAAACCATCATTGATGTTCTGGCTTCCAAAAGCAGCTTGTTACAAGGGATGTTACTTACATAGCATTACAAGCATATCAGTAGGTTACCGTGCTGGTTAGTCTTCTTCAAAATTTTGACTGGATTAGTTATTTGTTTATAGACATAATTACGTTTTTGTATAATTTATCCTTTAAAATTTTAGAAGACAGTTTGCACATTGAAACCTCATACCAATCTACAGTTATCTAGTCATTTACTTGTTTTAAAGCACTTTTTTGAATAATGTTGAGTTGCTTCCCATCATGCGTGTGATAGGTGCATCTTAAAAAGCCCCAACCTTTTTCCTTTTCTAAAATTGGCTACAAAGCTAGTTAGCAGTATGTTTTCAAGTTATACTGTGGAATTCCAAAAGTGTTTTGCACATTATGTACTGTTACAGGATTAAAAGCAGTATATTTGCACTTTTTTATCTCAAAAAATGTATCAGAGTTGTTACAATATTTAATTACTGTGTAGTGGAGCTTTTTGCTCCTACAATTTTATTAGTACTCATAATTTACTACCCTTTGTGAGTTTGAGTAATTTATATATGTTAAGTTAATAAAGTTATTTGAAACTATCCATACTTTGAAATACATTTTTATTGGACAGACACAATTGGGATATTGGTGTACTGTGATATTCGGAAACATAAAGAGTTATAGTGGGGGTACAGATTATAGATGTGGTTTAATCCCCATAGAAATAAATGGATTGTGCTTACTGACTGCTCCACTTTTACTACTTTCCACCAGAATTTGCTCATTTTATATCAATCCCTACGTGATTTCTTATCTATAAATAATCCACTCTTGAAATGCATGGCTTTCCCTTTTATGAACAAGAAAATACTGACGTTACGCTGTTGGGCTGGTATAATGATGCACTGCTATGGGGCTGGTATAATGATGGAATTATATGGGGCTGGTATAATGATGTAATGCTATGGGGCTGGTATGCAATTTTTTCCAGGGCTGGTTTTCATTCCCAGTCCGGCCCTGCTTGAATGGCACAATATTACAGGCATTTGAATGGCACAATATTACAGGCATTTGAATGGCACAATAATACAGACACATGGAGAAGGAAGGGAGGGCTTGGGGAAAGAGACACAGAGAAGGAAGGGAGGGCTTGGGGAAAGAGAAAGAGACACGGAGGAGTCCTGTGGGGAAAAGAGACACGGAGGAGGGCTGTGGGGAAATGAGAAAGAGACATGGAGGAGGGCTGTGGGGCAAAGATAAAAAGACACGGAGGTGGGCTGTGGTGAAAAGAGAAAGACACAGAGGTGGGCTGTGGGGAAAAGAGAAAGAGACACGGAGGAGGGCTGTGGGGAAAAGATAAAGAGACACAGAGGTGGGCTGTGGGGAAAAGAGAAAGAGACACGGAGGAGGGCTGGGGAATAAAGATAAAGAGACACGGAGGAGGGCTGGGGAAAAAAGATAAAGAGACACGGAGGAGGGCTGTGGGGAAAAGAGAAAGAGACATGGAGGAGGGCTGGGGAATAAGATAAAGAGACACGGAGAAGGGCTATGGGGAAAAGAAAAAGAGACATGGACGTGGGCTGTGGGGAAAAGAGAAAGAGACACGGAGGTGGGCTGTGGGGAACAGAGAAAGAGACACGGAGATGGGCTGTGGGGAAAAGTGAAAGAGACACGGAGGAGGGCTGGGGAAAAAGAGAAAGAGACACAGAGTAGGGCTGGGGGGAAGAGACATGGAGGAGGGCTAGGGGAAAAGAGAAAGAGACACGGAGGAGGGCTGGGGGAAAGAGACACGGAGGAGGGAGGGCTGGGGAAGAGAGAAACGGGGAGGACTGAGACAATGGGAGTAGGGAGAGAGAGACACTACAGGACGTGGGGGGAGAGAGAGAAAAATGAAGAGACACACTACAGAAATGAGAGAGCGAGACAGACACACTACAGAAATGAGAGAGTGAGACAGACAAACTACAGAAATAAGAGAGCGAGACAGACATAAACTACAGAAATGAGAGCGATACAGACATACACTACAGAAATGAGAGAGCGAGACAGACATAAACTACAGAAATGAGAGAGACAGACATACACTACAGAAATTAGAGAGAGACAGACATAAACTACAGAAAGAAGAGAGAGACAGACATACACTACAGAAACGAGAGAGAGACAGACATACACTACAGAAATGAGAAAGAGACAGACATACACTACAGAAATAAGAAAAATACAGACCAACATGGGCAGTTCCCATCCCAAATAAAAAACGTTGTGGTGCAATCTCAGTGCTGGGCTGGGGTGAATCATGTGAGTGCAATCTCATTGCTGGGGTAAGTCCTACCGGTTGGGTCAAATCTTGTAAGTGCAATATGGGTGCTGGTCAGGGCCGGTGCAAGGATTTTCGTCTACACAGGCGAAGGTGCATTTTGGTGCCCCCTAATCTGATCCGCCACGCCTCCCACACCATTAAGCCTCCTTCCATTATATATATATATATATATATATATATATATATATATATATATATATATATATGAATAATGTATAGTGTAGAAAATAAATACATCTAAATATTCAACTCGCATGCTCTAAATGTGTCACACATTGAAACCCTTAAACACAAAGACACCCTTGCAGTCACACACACAGACACCCTTACCACTTACACACACACAGTTACACCAATTCACACATAACCTGAGACACACTATTTTGCCACTCAATATGCCAGTATTTAGCCCAGGGGTCCTCAAACTTTTTAAACAGGGGGCCAGTTCACTGTCCCTCAGACCGTTGGAGGGCCGGACTATAGTAAAAACAAAAACTATGAACAAATTCCTATGCACACTGCATATATCTTATTTTGAAGTGAAGAAACAAAATGGGAACGAATACAATATTTAAAATGAAGTAAAGTTAAATCAACAAACTTACCAGTATTTCAATGGGAATATTATGCCAGTCAGAGCACAGTAATATTATGCCAGTCAGATGCCCAGGAACATTATGCCAGTCAGAGCCCAGTAATATTATGCCAGTCAGAGCCTAGGAATATTATGCCATTCAGATGCTCAGGAATATTATGCCAGTCAGATGCCCAGGAACATTATGCCAGTCAGAGCCCAGTAATATTATGCCAGTCAGAGCCCAGGAATAGTGTGCCAGTCAGATGCCCAGGAATATTATGCCATTCAGATGCCCAGGAATATGCCATTCAGATGCCCAGGAATATTATGCCATTCAGATGCCCAGGAATATTATGCCATTCAGATGCCCAGGAACATTATGCCAGTCAGAGCCCAGTAATATTATGCCAGTCAGAGCCCAGGAATAGTGTGCCAGTCAGATGCCCAGGAATATTATGCCCTTCAGATGCCCAGGAATATTATGCCAGTCAGATGCTCAGGAATATTATGCCAGTCAGAGCCCAAGAATATTATGCCAGTCAGAGCCCAAGAATATTATGCCAGTCAGGTGCCCAGGAAAATTATGCCATTCAGATGCCCAGGAATATTATGCCAGTCAGATGCCCAGTAATATTATGCAATTCAGATGCCGAGGAATATTATGCCATTCAGAGCCCAGTAATATTGTGCCATTCAGATGCCCAGGAATATTATGCCATTCAGAGCCCAGTAATATTATGCCATTCAGATGCTCAGGAATATTATGCCATTCAGAGCCCAGGAATAGTGTGCCAGTCAGATTCCCAGGAATATTATGCCATTCAGATGCCCAGGAATATTATGCTAGTCAGATGCCCGGGATTATTATGCCAGTCAGAGCCCAGGAATAGTGTGCCAGTCAAATGTCCAGGAACATTATGCCAGTCAGAGCCCAGGAATAGTGTGTCAGTCAAATGTCCAGGAACATTATGCCATTCAGATGCCCAGGAATATTATGCCAGTCAGATGGCCAGGAATATTATGCCATTCAGATGCCCAGGAATATTATGCCAGTCAGATGCCCAGGAATAGTATGCCAGTCAGATGCCCAGGAATATTATGCCAGTCAGAGCCCAGGAATAGTGTGCCAGTCAGATTCCCAGCAATATTATGCCATTCAGATGCCCAGGAATATTATGCCAGTCAGATTCCCAGCAATATTATGCCATTCAGATGCCCAGGAATATTATGCCACTCAGAGCCCAGGAATATTATGCCAGTCAGAGCCAGGTAATATTATGCCATTCAGATGCCCAGTAATATTATGCCAGTCAGATGCCCAGGAATATTATGCCAGTCAGATGCCTAGGAATATTATGCCACTCAGAGCCCAGGAATATTATGCCACTCAGAGCCCAGGAATATTATGCCAGTCAGAGCCAGGTAATATTATGCCATTCAGATGCCCAGTAATATTATGCCAGTCAGATGCCCAGGAATATTATGCCACTCAGAGCCCAGGAATATTATGCCAGTCAGATGCCCAGGAATATTATGCCAGTCAGATGCCCAGTAATGTTATGCCACTCGGAGCCCAGTAATATTATGCCAGTCAGAGCCCAGTAATATTATGCCAGTCAGATGCCCAGGAATATTATGCCACTCGGAGCCCAGTAATATTATGCCAGTCAGAGCCCAGGAATATTGTGCCAGTCAAAAAAATAATATTATGCTATGGGGCTGGTTTAATAATGTTATGCTATGGGGCTGCTGTACAATTTTTTTCCAGGGCTGGTTTTTGTTCCCAGTCCGGCCCTGGTAAGGGACCTCATTTAGGGAAAAAGACTAATGAGTCTTTTGATGCATGTAAGTTTACAGAGGAAGAGGTTTTACTTCAGCTGTCTAAAGTAAAGACAAATAAGTCGATGGGACCTGATGGGATACATCCAAAGTTATTAAAAGAACTTAGTGGTGTACTAGCAAAACCGTTAACAGATTTATTTAACCAATCATTGTTAACGGGAGTAGTTCCAGAAGATTGGAAATTAGCTAATGTTGTGCCCATTCACAAGAAAGGTAGTAGGGAGGAGGCGGGCAACTAAAGACCAGTAAGTCTTACTTCAGTAGTGGGGAAAATAATGGAAACCTTGTTAAAGAATAGGATTGTTGAACATCTAAAGTCGCTTGGATTTCAAGATCAGAGACAGCATGGGTTTACTTCAGGGAGATCATGCCAAACTAATCTTATTGATTTTTTTGATTGGGTAACTAAAATAATAGATCAGGGTGGTGCAGTAGACATTGCTTACCTAGATTTCAGTAAGGCTTTTGACACTGTCGCACATAGAAGGCTTATCAATAACCTGAAATCTTTGAGTTTGGATTTCAATATTGTTGAATGGATTAGACAATGGCTGAGTGACAGGCAACAGAGGGTTGTAGTCAATGGGGTATATTCGATGCAAGGTCTTGTTACTAGTGGGGTACCTCAGGGATCTGTTCTTGGACCCATTCTCTTTAATATTTTTATTAGCGATATTGCAGAAGGTCTTGTTGGCAAAGTATGTCTTTTTGCTGATGATACAAAGATTTGCAGCAGGGTTGATATTCATGGAGGGATAAGCCAAATGGGAAATGATTTGGATAAACTAGAAAAATGGTCAGAGCAGTGGCAACTGGCATTTAATGTGGACAAGTGCAAGATTATGCACCTTTGGCGTAAAAACCCAAAAGCAGAATATAGACTATTTGGTACAGTCCTAACCTCAACATCTGAGGAAAGGGATTTAGGAGTAATAATTTCAGAGGACTTGAAGGTAGGTAGGCAATGCAATAGAGCAGCAGGAAATGCTAGCAGAATGCTTGGTTGCATAGGGAGAGGTATTAGCAGTAGGAAGAGGGAAGTGCTCATGCCATTGTACAGAGCACTGGTGAGACCTCACTTGGAGTATTGTACGCAGTACTGGAGACCGTATCTCCAGAAGGATATTGATACTTTGGAGAGAGTTCAGAGAAGGGCTACTAAACTGGTTCATGGGTTGAAGGATAAAACTTACCAGGAAAGGTTAAAGCATCTTAACATGTATAGCTTGGAGGAAAGACGTAACAGGGGGGATATGATAGAAACATTTAAATACATAAAGGGAATCAACACAGTAAAGGAAGAGAGTATATTTAAAAGAAGAAAAACTACCACAACTAGAGAACATAGTCTTAAATTAGAGGGGCAACGATTTAAAAGTAATATCAGGAAGTATTACTTTACTGAGAGGGTAGTGGATGTATGGAATAGCCTGCCAGCAGAAGTGGTAGAGGTAAACACAGTCAAGGATTTTAAGCATGCGTGGGATAGACACAAGGCTATCCTAGCTATAAGACCGGGAACGGGGACCTAATAAAAGTACTCAAAAAAAAAAATTTGGGCAGACTAGATGGACCGAATGGTTCTTATCTGCCGACACATTCTATGTTTCTATGTTTCTATGTCTTGTCACTAAGGGGTTAATAAAATATTTATTTTTATTTTTTTACATTGCTATGCTGCTTAACTACCACTAGGGGCAGTCAAGTAGCATATTCAGAGCGATGGAAGTGAAGTTGCTTTCACTTCCGAAACTCAGACCTGCAGAGGGCATAGCCATGTTGACGGCGCATGCTGCTCCGTCAGTATGGCTCCCACAATCGGAGTGTGCGGCGATCGTGGGTGCCCCAGGTCAGAAATTTCAGTGTTGGCTATTGCCTCGACATCGTTGATCGCGAAAACCGCTTAATTCACCGCAGGACGTGCCAGGCACGTCCATTGTCAGGAACGAAGTTCCTGATATGTCCATTGTCACGAAGGGGTAAACTAGCACAATATTATCAACAGCCTAATAAAGCTATTTTAATCTAGTAAGTTTAGCAAATGTTAAAATAATTTCTGTTTGAAGCCATAATATTTCAGTGTATAGACAGTCACTTTGGAATTCCACAGCTAGTATAAAACCAACATTTTCCCCAAAGGAAACAAGCAAATAAACAAACAAGCAAACAAAGGTTGTTGTCATCTGACATACAGATGTTGAGATTTGCTGAAATGTATAGATTAGCTTCCTTCTTTCCACTATGCAGTGCAGGGGAAGAGATGCAAAATGACAGGAAACAGAATTGCATTTCAGACAGTAAAGTTACTTTAACATATGTGCAACCAAACAGAACATCACATTACTCATGAAGTTCATTAATATGGGCCAAGTAACATCCCCTGTATGTTGGGCAAAAGTATCATTACCAGGTCGTACTTGGAAACCAGATAATATCTGAATGTACCTTTCCTGGTTATACTTTGTTACTATTATTATTATTATTATTATTATTATTAAGTAATGCTTGTTTTTTTAAAGTTGCTTTGGTGACTGGAATGAATGCAATTTGATTGTTGTAAAGTTTACTTCACTATTGTTGTTGTCAGAAATCCACAGACCCCATAGAAATCAGGGATATCAGTCTTTTTTTTATGAAACGTGTCAGGTGGTGCTCATCTTGCAGCCGGGTTTGGCATACTGCTGCTCTAGATGTCTGTTGGATTATTTTAAAATTATTGAAATAAATTCTAATTTTACTCATGTCATATCCCCAAGGATGCTGCATTTTTACATATGAAGGTCCATATTTGTGGCATCATTTTTTCGTGTAGGAGTTAAGGAGTTTATTGTATTCAGTCTGGTATTTGACAAACAAAATCTGTCAAATTAGCCTATAATAAAAATTGCATTTCAGAAACAATATTACTGCTTTTTGGATTGGTGATGCTCCTAGCAGCATTTGTATTAATAATGTTTAATTTTACTGTATAATATCTCACAGCTGATATTTTTAGGGCTTCAAAAATGTTAAGTAGTAAAACACTCATAGCAATTCAGGAGGGATCAAATGCCATTTGGTATAAAATATATGCCATTTGGGATAAAATATTGAACCAAGAGTGCACACCCACTCTCAGGATGTGAATACAAATCAAATTAATTCACATGTGCATGTTGGGTGTGAAACATTTCTTTTGCATCTTTTAAAAAATGTTTTTACTAATTTGCCCGTCAAGCTGGTATCATCTACAGTTTTATGCTGTCTTAGATTAAACTCTATAGTGCTACATCTGGCTCTCCAGCCGTCCAATTGGCACCACTTGCCTACAAGTCTATGAAAGATTGGCATATTGTCAGATAGTGTTTGAGAAAGCACTTCCTAGATGATTAAACATTTGGCACTCTTTTACCACTCCTAGGATCCTTACTGTCTTGTTATCTAATGGTGATTAACTATACTCTAGCCTTTCCTTCCAATCTGTGCACTGAAACATAATGTTTTTTAATTTGCACACATACAAATAATGTGATAATGTGGTCATAATACAACATACAAACTATTGCAGGTAAAAAAAAAAAAACAACAAAAAAAAACTTAATAGTATTAACTCCCGTATTCCACTTTATAACCTAGAATATTGCTGTAAAAACTGCAATGACTAATAATGAAGCATATGCTAAGTATAAAAATGTTTCCCATTATGAAACATATGTGAAAACAGCATTTTTTTTATCTTGGTGTGATGTTCTCACAGGAATACTATTAAAACGGCTCAATTTCCATCCGCATTGAGCTACAGGTGTTAAAATAGCAGTGCTAGTAATTATGCATAATTAGTAATTAAATAATTAAATAAAATATCTGCTAAATTATTTGTAAAATATGTTTTGGATTATATGCTCAATGTATACCTTAGAGGACGATGGCAAAGGGAAACATCATAGAAACTATTAAATATTTAAAAATATTCAGTTAGGTTTGGAGAGATAAGAACCTGTTCATTTAGGTTTGTTAACCACTCTCAAGTTTTATGTATTTTTTTTATGTTATATTTGAAATTTAGTGATGAGGGACATTCACTTAAGTTTTAGTAAACAATTGGAACATGTGAGCAATTGATGAATCCGACAAACCACATCATATGCAAGCCTTTCTGAGTGGTTCAAAGTAATTTAACCAAGGTTTAAGTAAGCCAATGAGAAAATGTTTTGGTGAGAACTTTCTGGGCCTTGCTTAAGTTGAACAGTTAGGTGAATTGTTTAATATGTGTAGTGTAGAACACCCAAGAATCAACTTCAGATCTTAGAAACCCACAGTGCTTCTTGGGTAATGACAGTTTAATAAACAATAAAAAAAAATGAACCCCCCCCCCCAACAAAATATGGGGAAAAAAGCAACTAGCAGAAGGATGAACTGGATAATGAGTGGTTTCCTTATTGGGGTAGACTTTACTAGGCAATACTACATAAAGTTTATGCAAGCAGCTGAAGAATGTTGCATGATCAGAGGGCATTACAATAACATTCCGCATCGTGGGTAGGAGTCTGCTTTATCCTTTGCTGTTTTTTTAATAACTGAAGGTAGTGGCTGGAATTTAAGAACAGCACATATACAACTTTATTGGCACCCCAATTGTTGATAGCAAAGATAAGTATAGGATAACGCAATTTGTATAACCAAGCATAGCACTAGATGTCCTCACAGAATGTTTAGAAGTTCAGTAGGCAAAAAAACTAATCATTTTATCGTGTGAAGTGAAAATAAAGTCATGCTGTTGGCAGTCATACGAAGGGTTCTCTGCTTAAAAGGTTTGAAAAATGTAAAAACATGCCAAATTCTCTCTTGCAAATAGCTATGTTTGACTACGAATTAATTAAGTATAATGTAACAAAGATAAAGCTTTGTTATAGCACATTAGTCTCCTGCTGTTAAGAAAAGAAAGGACTTCAACTTGAATGTGCAGACATAAGATACGTGTGTTATTACGTTTGAAAAGTTCAAATTGACCCTAACAAAATAATAATAATAATTCAGAATGCACATTCTGGAAAATGATTTCCTATTTTGCATCATGGGAAGTTGGGAATAACTGTGGTACTTTGGGCAAACTATACTGTTGATTTAGGGATTCGGCCTACATTGAGACCCTTGCACATGAATATTATTTTGCTGCTTATTTGGACCCCTTAAAATTATAAAGAAATAAAAATAAGGGTAGTGTTAAGTTTTTGGTGCAATAACATGGTGATATTTTTTTTAGGAAGAAAGAAATTAACAAAAATACATGTAAAGGATGAAACGCAGTGAGACACCAAGGGATAACAGACATGAAATATGGTTCATAATAATGCAATAACATGTGGAAATGTATTGCCATGTTTAATTTGTGGAGTGTAGTGGGGAGCTATCAAGTTTCATCAAGCAATGAAAAAGATCTTTACAAAGTTTTAATATGACATTTACCTGGGTCAAACTGGATAAGTCTTGAAGGACTTGTAGAAAAATCTTTCCCTTCCACAGCACTACCTTCATTTACCTTGGAAGCATGACAAAACACAATATGTTTTAAAATAAGTATAATTATTAACAACAAATGTGAAATCATGTTATTGGTGGCGTGTTTTTACACTGCTTTGTTTTATTTTTTTGTAGGGGTTATATTTGATCTACCAAGGGACCCATATCTTTTATATGAAATTACATCTTTTGTATTATCTATGTTACTTTTTAAAATCATTCTGGAGCATTTAAACTATTATACAGGTATTCATATATAGCAGCATAGAATGGAAAAGGAATATAAAAGAAAGCTTGAATGTCGATTATTTCCGGGATTCTATATGCCATTTGTATGAGGGATTATACATTATACAAACTTGCCCCTTTTCTGTACTTAAGCCTGTTTCCTGTGTGGGCTCTCTAGACACTATCCAGCACCATCCAGAGCAATGTACAATAAGCTCAGGTACAAAACTGACACAGTTCTAGAAACATCTTTTATTATTTAAAGAATTGTGTCTGCGCCAGGTGAAAGGATTCTGATTAGAGTTTGTTTTTGCAGTAGTTATTAGTGATTGATGTAAATGCAAAACAGTTAATAAAGTCCTTGCAAAGATAAATTGAATAGCTCAGTGGGAACTCAACTGGGAGATCTTTCACCATCGCACAGACAGGCATGTCAAACTGCGGCACACCAATTGCTTATTGCCCAATCTCCCATAATACTTTGTAACTTAAGAGGCAGTAGGTCTCCAACAGCTAGGGGGCCATAGTTTGAAATCCCTGCCCTAGCAGAAGCTAATTATACTCAAATTTGACTCAACTCTCCATTAGTTTTAGGACCTCAAAGAAGGTCTTTCACCTTAAGGTTAGGCAATACGCTAGGTGAATTAGTTTATATATATATATATGCATGGAATCAGAAGAAGGATTATTCCGGTTTAAAACTCTGGTTAATAAAAAAAAAAAATGGTGCTTTAGCTACATGTAATGAAACAGTAGTCATTTTTCTGTGCTTGTAGTGGGCCCTTAACTATATTGTATTTAAGGTTGCCACCCTGCTGGTATTTTACCAGCAGGCTGGTAACCAAAATTGGCTTGAGGACAATCTAAGTCTAGGGAATGAAACGCTAATTGTATGTTTTTCTAAAATGGTATCCGGCTATCTCCCGTAATGAACGAATGTTTTAATGCTACATGGGAACTGAAGTGATCTGCTCCATCAAGCTGTGAAGTCACATTATAGATGTGTAGATTTACCTTGAGTGAAATAAAAGCAGAGTCCACCGGGTAACCTCTTCTTGTGATCTTCAAAGAGACCACTGCCTCAGTTTCACAAACCTCATACGTGGCCTGAAGCAATTCAATTTGAGACCATTTCAGTTGCAAGCTGTGAAAAATTAAAAAAAGGCAAGCAAAGTAATTAGTGCAGGTCACATTTAAGCCCATGCTGACTGATATTTGCATGGTTCTGAAGGCTTGGAGCGAACATACTCATTCACAGGATGTGGGTTACTTTGACTCCCAACCAGGAACAAATACAATACAAACTGAAATCAGAACATTCTGCTATCCATAGAGCTGCAGTGTCTATCAAACAGAATGGATTAAAGCACCTTAATGCAATTAAAACATAATTCTATCATTAATTAGTTATTCTATCATTATAAGGACTCATTTAGTTGCTAGCGGATTGCACAGCTCATGCAGGGCTGATCTAACAACTCAAAATGCTACTACAAAGGCTAAAGAAACTGTATGATATTCTACCTGAATTTTTTTAATTAATAAGTTATTTGTTATTTTAAGTCTCATGTACATCTAAGAATTATTGACCTACTTACATTCGTTTTCTGTATGATGTACGATGGCTACTATAATTATAAATTGTCCTGGCCGATAAGAACCATACAGTTTGGTCAGTTTAAAATGTTTGACTTACTATTCCTCAGATTAGCTACAAGTACATCATAAACATTTCTTTACTGTGTTAATAATAATTCGGCCCTGGCTTGACCCTTATGATGTCACCATGAATTGAGGATATACTTAAGACCTATAACTATAATAAGTATAATAAATAATTAGATGCCTATTAAACTTTTATTTTCACTTGTGCTTCTATTATAGAAGTTGTAGCCGACAGTCTCTCTCTACTAGGTCCCCTGTGTTGGTGCATTCAAAAATAAAGGCTTCTCGCTGTGCTAGCAAAAGACTGTGAGCACGGAAAGACCCTCATCATATGGTGCGGGGTGAGCCTTCACACTGTTTGACTGAGCGCACACTGACAGTGTCAGCAATGCACCAACATCTAAAGAGCTGAGATAGAGCTTAGAGTAAACCCTTATGTATTTAAGATGTCATTGATGTCCTCAGCGACATCACACAACTATTCTGCCCCACCAATCACTCACTGTTTAGATGTGTTTTTCTTACAATAGAGGACTTGAGCAGAATATTTTTTAATGCAGTCCCAAGGATAACCTGTCTTCATTTGCATACAAAAAAAACCTATGCAGCATACAGGTTAAACCCTTCCAGATACATTAAAGTTAGTTGTTGCATGTCTGTTTGACTAACTTATTTGATACATTACAGAACCTCACACTTGATTTTTGTTACTGTGTATACCGTCAAATTTGAACTGAAACCCACCCTGTGTTATATTACAAATAATGGATCATCTACCTCAAATAGATCATAGATCTAGCCAAATAACCCTACCTTTACGTTATTTTTTCCGAATTTGTTCTAGCAAATGAATGAATGAAGGCTATAAAAGCTAATGGGCATGCAATGGAGTCTCTGCTGCTTTAAATGATGCAAAATATACAGAGCACTGTTTTCTTAAGTTTTCACAGAAAAAAAATGTTAAAAGTTATGGCAAGAGGGACATCTCCTGGCCATATATAGAATTGCTCATTACAGGTGAAAATGCATGCAATGACAGAACAGATTAGGTTCTATTTAGAACACAGTGAAACCCCCCTGCCATTTGTGTTCATAGTGTAGGGAAGCATTCAACTCTTCACAGAGCTACAGATCAACCAGAATTCTCAACTGAAGTAATTATCTATGCCATTCCACAGTGTCACACCACATGTAGAGAACTAAATAGCCAGGTGGTATGATATTTAACAAATTAGTTAATAATGCAATAAGCATATTCACTGACAGTTTTTCAGATCTGTAGAGGATGTTTCTGAAATCTGGCAGACTTTCTCTCCCCCATCATTATAATGAAGACAGCAATGGCTCAAGGAGGGTGCAGCGGAGCAGCACAGCACCCTCATAATTTGTCAGTGAAGTCTTGGACCATCTAATTTAATTTTGTGAACAGTTAGTGATGTATGTCCCAGATGTAGAGCCTTATTTTCCACCAGGCATGAGGGGGATGCTCACCATCTCAAATACCCCTGAAGGACCCTACACATTTTGCAAGCATTCCATATGTATGCACACCTGCTGCATTATGTATTATTACATTATTTATAATTATGGCTGTAAAACACTGTGTATATACACATGCACCTATTCAAAAAGATACTGTGTTATCTGACAACTCGATTTTGTCTTCAATATTTTATTAATCTTTGTTTATTTTTTCTATTTTTTTCCTCTGCCTATTTTATAGACTGACTTTTAATGAAGGGAGGCGTCTTGGGTGCATTATAGTTAATAGACATCTGCCTTCCTATATAAAGCTACAATGAACAGTTACACATTTAGCAGAAATATAATGACACAATAATGTGGCATTTTTCTAAACACATGACTAGAGTTAAGCGGACAACTGGATGTTCGGGTTCGGCAGGTTCGACCGAACTTCGAAAAAATGTCCGGGTCCGTGCTCGAACTTGACCCTCGAACTTGACCCCGAACCCCATTGAAGTCAATGGGGACACGGACTTTTGGCCACTAAAAATGCCTCTAAAAAGTCATGGAAAGGGCTAGAGGGCTGCAAAAGGAATTAAAATGTGGGTAAGAGTGGGACAAGTGCCCTGCAAGCAAATGTGGATAGGGAAATAACTTAAAATAACATAAAATACATACAAATTACAAATACAGCTGAGCCATAAAATAGCACTAGATGGAATCTTTGATTTTAGCTTTGGAAGAACATAAATCTAAATCTAAAGCATAGCTGCCAGGAGGATCAACAGAATTATCCATTTGAGAGGGTTGGAGAGCAGGGTATTCTCTTTCAGTTTATACTAAGTGACCCATAGGTTGAGGAGGCGGTGACCGTGGCAGTGTAGGTGGAAGCGGCGCTGGAGGAGGAGGAGGAGGAGGTAGCCAGAATTTTTCGGTTTATAGACTTTCGTTTTATAGAATACATGTAATGTTATTGCTATTCTATAAAAAGAAAGTCTATAAATGACTTTCGGTTTAACCCCTTAACGCATGTGGACGTATATATACGTCCTGAAAAGCATGGTCCTCCGTTTTCATGTAGTGTTGCGCTCATTAGCGCAACACTACATGCCTGCAGCTACTCTCAGAGGCTGCTTCGGATCCGAAGCAGCCTCTGAGAGGGCTTTCAGCCCCCCCTCGACCACCCCGCGCGCATACGATCACAGCGAATGTGATCGTATGCGCGCAAACACACATAGGCAGTGAAAGCTCATCACTGCCTATGTGTGTTAAAGTGTTGCATGATGCCTCTATCGAGGCATCATGCAACACAATCTGTGCCCTCCAGCATGCCCAGAGGAGAGCGACGGAAGAGAGAAAAAAAAAATCTATTCCGTCGCTCTGAAACCGCTACTTGACTGCCCCTACAGGCAGTTAGGCGGTATTACAGTTAAAAATAGAAAATTAATTAAATAAATAAAATAAATAAATGGAAAAAGCTAACCCTTGATCTACTGAACCTAGATCTAGGGTTAGGGTCCAAATAGGGTAATAATTAGGGTTAAATGGGGGTTCGGATGATTACAAGGGTTAGATTAAGGGGTGGGGGTCAATTTAGGGTTAGATTAAATTTAGAGTTGGGGTAAATTTAGGGTTCGGGTTAAAAAAATCACTGTAGAAGAAAATGGTTAGAAAACAAAAAAAAAACACTAATATTGTTTATTGCCCTATTACGTGAAATAAAACATAGACAAACAAGGAAACATTGATATTACTAAACTCAGGACAAATAGTAGAAATATATAGACGGGGTCTTTTTTACCATTTGTAATTGTGTAAAAAAAAAAATCAGGTCAAAGTTGGAAAAAGTGTTTTTTATGGCATATTTTCATCATATTTTCTATTTTTTTAATAGTAAATGATATCATATGATGAAAATAATAGTATCAAATGAAAGCCCTATCTGTCCTTTAAAAAATGATATATAATTTGTGTGGGTGGACTGAACACAAAGAAAGAAATTCACAGTTCAGTAAACGTATGACAAAAATAATGGAATTCTGGTCTTCAAGGCACGTCAAATGCAACATAGCACTCGGTCACTAAGGGGTTAAAGACTTTCGGTTTATAGCCGAACCTCGAACTCCAACCCGAACATACAGTGAAATGTCCGGGTTCGGGTCTGGGGTACGGACACCGTAATGTTCAGTACGAACCCGAACAGTGCGGTTCGGGTTTACTCAACACTACACATGACAAGTCTGCGTGGTGAGCTGAATTTGTGTGGTTTGCGCTGGCTAAGGAGGATGTCCCGGCATTGGCTTAACTGGCTGGGGGAGGGAGGTGCAGGCCATGGGCAGCATTAGGTCTGTGTGTTACATTCAGACCTCTGTTAGTGTTGCCTTGCACTCCGCGCACCGGTAATGATTCAGAGCATCAGAAAGACAATCATTCATCACTACACACAAGGAGCGCGTGCAGAACTGACAGAGGATTGAATGAGTTTAACAGAGAGATCTGATGCTGCCGCTGTCACCCCAAGGTAAAATGGAAGAAGGGAAGGCATGGAGGGAATGTAGGGGAAAGAGACATCATGGACAATAGAGAGGAGAGAGACAGACAGTGGAAGAGAGAGGAAAGCGAAAGATAGACAGAGGAGGGCAACAGACATGGGAAAGGAGAGTAGAGAGACAGACAGACACTGGAAGGGAGATGAGAGAAACAGACAGAAAGTGAGAGGAGAGATACAAACAGACACACTGGAGGGTAGAGGAGAGAGACAGACAGACACAGGAAGTGAGAGGAAACAGACATGGGGGAGAGAGACAAAAGAGGGGAAGATACATTTGGAAGAGAGACATGGAGAGTGGAGATGCATCTAAACCGATTGCCATAATGTGTTAAGTTTATGGTTTTAAAGCTGATTGCCATGATGTTGTAAATTTTCAGTTAAACCCATTGCATATCACTGCGCAATATGAATGTACCTTATAAATAAATATCTAAATAATAAGTGTATCTGTATTTTGCACAGTTTGTAATTACAATTAGTGATAACTAGTATGTCTATTTCAAATATAAACCCAGATTGTATAACAGATTCAATAAAAAACCACTTAAAATATTTAAATATATAAGTTTGAGCTAATACATGGTAGACACTTCATAGAAAACCTATGATAGAAAGGATAAACTATTCCCCATGCACATTATCTTGAACCAACGCAGCTTACGTTTCAGGTTTAGCTCTGTTTCCAGCAGGATCTGAAACTTCAATCTCTAATGAATCGTGATAGACATCCAGCAATGGATTTATTATATATAATATGGATTTGCTGTTTAGATCTCTTTGAGCGAATTGTTCACGGATCAAGCCTCCTATCAAACAAAATGTAAAACATTCAAATCAAATTCTAAATATTGAGCAATTATTTGAAAATGGAGAGAAGCACTGAATGCCTTTCCATAAAATACATATCTTTGTTGCAAAATTTGGGTCATTTGGAGTAAACTGGCTGATTAAAGGCAGGGGTGATCAAGTTTGTTCTGTGGTGGGCCACTTCACCGTAAATCTATTTGTGCGTGGGCTGCATTCATGTTTCATTGAAAGTAATTTAACAAAAAGTAGATGAAAAGAAAAAATAGTACATACCAAACTTTAAATACATTGGGAGCTATTCACTAAATTTGGATATAAAATGAATATTATTATAAAACATGTATTGTATACATGTGTGTTTTGGTAGTGATAAATAAAACTCAATTAAAGAGAAACATATAAATAATAAGGCAACAAAAAATGAATGGATGACGTAAAATCTAACATGCAAGTCTTTGTTATCAATAATAAAAATTTGATTAAATTATGGGTAATTTGGATGCACTATATGCAGTATAAAGAAATATATTACATTGCATGGTAATTGCATGTATCTGTTTTGTTTCACATCCTTTGTATCCAGGGTTATGGGTATCTAAAATTGTTAATTTTAAACATGGACTATAATGATTTAACTGATAATCATATTTATTATATTATTCTGTGTATAGATTGTATACTTTATGTGAATACTTTCTCAACCACTGATTTAACCTCAAATATTACATTATATATCTCAATATTACATAATATATCATTATTTACTGGCTATCAGCAGCACATATAAATTATACTTACCAGTGGTGGTGTTTTCCAAGTAGCCATAATGAGGTCCACTTAAAATTTGAAATACAATCTTCTCATTTGTAGTGCCTGCATCTGATGCCTTCAAGTCCCGAGAAGTTATAAAAATGCCATACTGGCCATTTTTGAGGAGTTCTATTTTAGTTACACAACTGAGATGGATAATTCTAGGGGCTGTGCTGTCCAGAGTGTCAACCTTTTGTAACACAAATATACAGAGGTAAGTTATATGGAGAAAACAAACAAACAATACTTAGCGTATACTATTGATAATTGCAAACATTCCTCGGAAACTTCTAAGGGACACCATTCTTGCCCAGTTCATAACATTAACATATACATATTATGATAATGCATATCTTAACAGTTACACATCAAGAGGCTTCGGTGTCATGCAACGATTGGAGTAAACATTTGGTATACAAATTCCAGTTTCGGAATCAGAAGATCTTAAATGACGGCAATGCTAACATATCAGCATTCTGTAATATTTGGTTTCAGTAGAATTACAAAAATGTTGTTGTTACATGCATTATATTTGATGGAAATGTATTGTGTGACCTTTTATGCATGTCATCACAGTTTATAGTTACCAAAAACATACCAACCAACCAAGTGTGGTGTAATTTAAGGAATATTTACTATGCTTTTAGATACATATAAATGTGGTATAATAGTATGCTTTTTTGAGAGATATTTAGTTTCATCACACAAAATGGGTGACCAGTACAGGTGAGAAACTTGAAGATCAGCATAATGTATTTATTCTACAATTGCTTTTGGTACATATTATTGACTTTTTTTCCATCTACTTTTGTAATTTGATCATCTGATGTTGGATACAAGATTGGTATTATTATCATTATCTATAAGGCATATATATGTCTTATGGTGGTAAATAAAATCTACTTAAATATATATATATATATATATATATATATTTAGATACATAAATATAGATTTGGTGTATAATATAGTTTCCTAATGCTAAGGTTTGGATTTTATGTATTTTGTAACTGCATGTTTTACGTTTTTAATTCTATACAATCATTTTGTATCTTAATGTACGACAAATACGTCATACTCAATAATGATATATTCCGATAAATACTCTGGGTTTCCATGGTGATTGCTTTATGTGGTCATGTCCAGCGAATAACTCATAGAGTAACCGCTTTCATGTGCAGAGTATATATTTGTTATTTTATAAATATAGTATAATTACACTCAACATATTTAATGATCCACAAATAATGCTACACAGGTGGTACAAAACAAGTATGAATTATGGAACTAGTGAGGTTGTTTTGTAAGTTAAAATTCCCAAAGCAAACAAAGACATTTGTGAGATGAACCCATTACAACCACTATTCATAATTAATAGTGAGCAGTGGTAAAATCAGAAGCTAGCAGTGTGTGCAGTTATCATGTTCGATTTAATTGTGTGAAATGGATTTTCATCAATATAGAATTCAGATGCACAATGTATTGATTTCCTTCATAAAATAGACCTTTTAAAATGATTATCCTCAATCTTATCTGATGAGACAACTGTAAGAGGGCTACTCCAAGTTAAACAAAATGCATTGTAAATCTACTAGCACTGCAAGAAAATCTGGGTATGCATGGGGCCAATACGGTCAACAACAATCAATTTTACATTATACATGGATCCCTTAGAGCTGTGATGGCAAAGGCTTTTGAGCCCATTGCCACTTTGGATGCAATAAACAAGTTGGTCAAAGTGCCTTTTCTCTCTCCATTTGTATTCCAGACTTTCTTTCTTTTAGTTTCCCCTTCTCCCTGTTTTTGTTTTCTCCACATCTCTCCATATGGTGCCAATGCAGACAGATGCTAAGTGCCATCACAGAGGCTCCTGAGAGCTGGAAGTGGCACTCGTGCCAATGGATCACCATAACTGCCTTTGAGCATATGCACAATTTTTCAGGACAGCCTTTCAAACAAAGGTATTCATCATTCATTCGGTGACAATGGGGACTGTTAGATTATTGTTGTTTACTTTTCATGCATTTATATGTTAATCTGCTTATCTGTGTACAATATGTTCTACATGGGGGGGGCTATTCACTAAAAGGTGATTTGGTGTGAGATGAACATCTCATCAAAGTCATTTGTTATACTTTGTGCAGGGACAGACCTGGCTAGTTTCCCTGGCTAAGCAAACTCACCAGGTTTTTACCGGCATAAGGTATGGCTAAATTGGTGGGATGAAATGTTCATGCCAACCTTAATTCACCTGCAACTCACCTTTTAGTGAATAGTTCCCCACCCCCGTGACCACATGACTGATGGTTGTGCATAATGGGCTTCAGTACGGCTACATAGATGTTCCATTAAAAAACATTAGTTTCCAGCTACAATAGCTATTTACAGCATTAACAATGTCTACATTGTATTTCTGATCAATGTGATGTTATTTTAACGGACAACATTGATTCAAAAACAAGGACATTTCTAGATAACCCCAAACTTTTGAGCAGTAGTGTTTATTGGTTCCACTATAACCTTCGATCGTCACAGGAGTGTATCATGTACCCCAATAATTATTACTTTAACATATTCTGTTTCAATATAATATGTATCAGTAAAATCCTAGAGCATCAGTGATATAATTCCTTTTGAAATATAAGTTACTTAAGTTGTTATACGACTACTGAGTTATAAAGTATTTTTCCCTGTGATTTAATACTTTAAAACTATTTAAAGGTAAAGCCTGTTAAACAGATGTGCTCTTACAGCCATAGTTTCATTATTTGACTAGTAAGTATCAAAGATTTAAACTGTTGTCAGGAAAGAGAAATTACTTTTCCAGTCTATAAAGTTCTCTTTCATTATATTTTTGCACAATCCTGAACACAATATATTTTTTTATTATAGCTCAACATGATGCTAAACCCCATTCTTTAACAGTTTTTTATTTTATTTTACCACCATACATATGTACACATACTTTTTTTAATATAATCCTAAGAAATGCAACAATTTTACGGCTAAAGTTCAATAAACATACTGAAACAGATCGCATTTGAAGAGAAAATGTCTTCAAAGACTGCACAGCATTAAGATCATGAATCCACCAATTGAGCACTTTTGGATTGTTAAAAAATCTATGACAGAATGGTTGGAATTGTTTTATTCACCCAATACATTTTTTGGTCATATAATTTATTTGGCGCATAAAACATATGACTAGCACATGCTTTCAGTCAGCGGACTGATATAGAAGCACAGTGGACAACATTTAATTAGAATATAAGATTAGAAATTTGGTAACAGGACATTTGGAAGGTGAAAAGAGAGAAACAGTCCTGAGCAGGCAGCTAATCTGTTTAATTACTTGGCTATGGATCTTGTTGTTTTATTCAGCCAAAGAACATCACTATGGCAGCAAAATCCTACCTCATTAAAGCCTTGATTTTTAAAACATCATAAAAAACAAACAAACACAGAAGGGGTTAATAATGACTCATGACCCAAAGCCATCCACAAACGTATGTTAATTTGTAAAAAAAAAAAAATTGGGGATGTATAATCTTTAATTAGAATGTCTTGTTCTAGCTGATTACTACCAATATTTTGGACCGTTTTTAAATTAGAGGGGGCAGGAGGGCAATTGTCCCCAGGCCGCCATGGATCAAACTAAAAAAGGTCGCTGCCAGCAGTACCTTAGAAAAGGTTGATGTAACTTAGGCGCAGATTAGTGATCAGAGTGTACCGAGCGGGGTGTGTGCCCCGAGACTGATTGGGAGTCGCAAGCTACATCAATAACACTCTTGGGGAGTGTGTGTGAGTGTGAAGAGTGTGTGAGGGCGACGTGTGCTTTATCCACACTAATAGTCCTTTGTACATAAATGATTTATAATTACATATTTTCAAAAACGTGTTGCGCTTGTTTCTTTCTAGGCAGAGAAAATACCAGATGGGACACATCTATGAGAAACATGTACGTAAACATTATTTTTGAATGTATATGGATATACATATTATAAATGAATATAAATAATATATATATATATATATATATATATATATATATATATATATATATATACTAATATAACACAAGCCTAGTGAAGAGATCCAAATGAACACATTTTGTTAACACATTAAAACAAAACAGTTTGTTATTCTAAATTTAGAATACCATGAAGGAAAAAAAATCTGTATATCAATGAAATTGAGCACTCCAAGCTCAATCACGTTTAGTAATAGCACAGAATACAAAATAATTATTAATTTTCTCCAGCCCCTCACTTTTTCTAGATAGTAAGCTTGCGAGACAAGCTTTCTCTTTTATCAAACAAAGTCTATATTTCCCTTATTAATCCATATAAAGAAGCAGATCTTCTTTGTTCCAATATTAATTTCCATCAGCACTCTCAACAGTGTGGTGAGCCGAGGGTGTTTGCAGAGAAGTTGGCTGAGATGCTCAATGAAGTACAAATTAGACTATCCATACTATGAAAAAGGAAGACTCATCTTTCCAAATATATAAATGATCCTGTAGAGTATGTACATTGTGAATGGCAAAAATACAGATGTGCAACCAATTTAAAAATGTAGCTGTAGTGATACTTGCCTGTATTACAAAGGGCACTGGTTCAGACTGCACCTTCCCATCAATGATAAATCCTTGATTAGTTGTATCTGTAACAACAAAGATAAACCTGTCTATCTGGGCATCTTGCCCTCCATGTCTGTAGGCAATGTCCATGTTGTCAATGTCCCTCTGGGTGAAGCTGTCCTGCTGCAGTGGTAAGCCTCTTCGATAAATTTGACCATGTTGAGGGTGTCCCATCAGATGATATGTAATATTCTCGGTTGGTGTATCTGGATCTGTGGCCTGGAGGATACTGGAAGTGATTGGCACTACAGATCCTTTTATCTGTCTTAGTACCCAATTCCTGGACAACGTAGGAAGAGTCCGGTCTACTGACTCCAGCCGTATATTTAAGGTCCCGTGCTTTGTTCGCAGCCCATTGTTGACAAGAAATCTGGCAAAAAGAGGCAAGGGAGCCTTCAACATGTTTTCTTGTTTTCCAATCTACACAAAAGAAATAATAACAAACCTTTACTTCAAGGCTTTCCTTGAGTTTTTAGGGTGTTTTGTTTTTACTTGGGATGAATCAATGTGTAGATGGTAGAACTAAGCTGTTTATTATTATTAATATTCTTATAAAACTATAATAGAAATTAATTTATTATTTAAGAACAAAATGTCAGCATTTGACAGAATTATGCAACACCAGGTACATCCGGTAGTCAAATATCAATTCTCAAAATGGTTTTCTGGAGTTTATATACTTGTTATCATTGCCAGTTTTAGGTCAAACTGTCCTCTCTCTCCCTCCAAAGACTCAAACATAACGATATAGACTTATATTGTCATAGCTTAAACCAAAAGCACCAAAAGTCCCAATGATTGTACTAATATGTCCTATGACCAATAAACCTATAACCAAAAAACCTGTGGATTATTTGTTCAAAATATGTGTTTTTATTTATTGTGCAGCACCTTCAAACCTATTATGAGCATTGTTTGTTTAACTCCGCTGGAATTAGTTTACAAAACAATACAAAAACATAGGCTTAATAAAAACCCAGGCAGTGTTATTTTTCCTGTGTACAGGAGTGCTGGCAAATAATCTCTTACAAGATGGGTTCCTTTCAATGCTAATTATGTAGATAATAACATTATGGGAATATTATGCTTATTAAATATGTCAGAAAGCCAGAGAACAGTATAGATTTATGGATATCACTCAACCTTAGTCACCTGGTTCTCTGAAGATCTGTCTGGAAAGATATGTGAATCACTTAAAACAATACCATGGTAAAATAGGGTTTTATCTCAGAATAATAGGTTGTTCAACACATCGGAAAGAAAAGATGGAATGCACCTTCAAATCTACACAATCCCAAATCTACACAATCCCAAATCTACACAATCCCAAATCTACACAATCCCATGCATAACATGGTGACAACCTTGTGATTTTAAAGAGTTAACATTCAAGTCTGAATGTCCTCAATGCTCAGTGGGAGACTCTTCTTCAACTGAACATTACAGATCCTGCATGCTGCCTGCAGCTCCATGGTGATGGAGCTGGCTACAGAGGCTGCCATCTGTCATGGAATTTGAAAAGATAAAGGGAGGGAAAAAAAATTGCAGGAGCAGTAAACAGTGCCAATTCAATGCAGAATCAAGCCAGCGTGTCAAAATGGAGGACATTTGCGTCTGTACTTGGCATTATCCTGCCGGCACCTGATGTCAGGGGTTGCTAATCACTTGGTGTCATCTGTCCAAACAAGAAGTGCCACATTCCTCTTCCAACCCTGAAGCGCCAGACAATGCACAGTCATATTTCTAACTCAGAGGCAGTAGTGGAACATAAAATCTGATCACTCATACACCCATTAATTAATGTAAGCCTAGACTTTCCTAGCCTGGTTGCAGAAAAGCACACCAGGTTAACAGCCACAGCCTCTTCTTCTGCCAGTTATTTAACTGGTAGAAACGTTAATTAAATAGGTATGAAAAATCAATGTGCCTTGAGTTTCAGAGCTCCCAATTATATTGTAATTTTAAAACTTTCTGCCCACATAGGTTTATTATATCACTACACTGGACCAGAGACAAACTCGTATGATATCTCACAGTGTAACAATGCTGCTATCAGATGCAGGGACTATGCAATACTCTTTTCTATTTAAATGACAGTTTGTGATTATCAATGTTAAAAGGATTATTAACACAGTGACTTCATATAATATTACATCTTTAAAAAAAAATAATACCTTGCATACTCAATTGTGACAATTTTAATACAAGGAAAATTAAAATCTATTTTAACTCCCCCTCCCCCCAAAGGTTTATGTTAAAGCTAAATAGACTGTTATGACTGGACACAGATTTTCCTTTATTGAAGAATACTGACTTGGTTGGCATCCCTTTACTTAAGATGATTTATGTGGGGCCTCATAGGTTCTATTCATCCAGTCAAGGTATACATAAATCATCCCATTTGATTTGTTTGCTAATATACCATTTATTTTGCAGTCCTTTTCTGGTTAGTCCAATTTTAATTTGTTTATGTTTAGTTATATAAGGTACATTTAGCACACACACCAAATCCTTTCAAGGCAGATAACTGAGGCACAGGACCAATCCAGTCATTTTTCACATATTCCTGTTGTGCCAGAGGCTAAAATACCTAGTGGTCTCTTGGCACTGAAGGGATTAGGGTAATAATTCATCTGTTAGCCTAGAAAACAAAGTGACATTTCCCACCCAGACACATACTTGAAGGTATCAGCAGCTGCTTCAGCCTTGCTATTGTGAACGTAGCAGACAGTCTGAGCTGCCACATCCATCTGACTGAAACTTGTTATGGGAATTCCAGGGTGGGTGACATATTCAATCTGCCCGTATTGTGGTGGAGTGGACAAAATATACAGCAATTCCTCCGGTTTATCAGTACCGTCTGTAGTCATAAGAACATTCGTGCTTAAGATGACTCTGTCTCCTCTCGAAACATTAAGAGTCTTCACAAAGACAGCAATGTCTCCTGTATAACATAATACAAATAAGAGTTACATGTGACTAGATTAGACCATATGTTATTAAATATATTATTACATTTAGGTGTATAGATATTTATTGATATTTAGAAAATAAACAGAAAATGTAAAGCAGTAGGCTGTTTGAAAAAAGGTTTCTCTCTAGTTTTGGATTCCAAGGGGAGCTTTTGAGAAGGGGGGTAGAGTGTTCTCTCTAACCTGACTCAATGAGCTACACCACTTTTCACTTCTTAATGCCCCAGTCCATGTCATTTTCCAACCAATTGTCTTGCCTTTCTATCCATCTCTGAGCCTCATCTATCAGCATATCTGGATTGCCGATCTATTTGTATCTATGGCTGAGGAAGTTCTGCTGTGGTCCTCTATATTGTATTTGCCCTCTCGTCCAAAAGTTGCCAACCCTCCCTTGGCTGCAAAGCAGGGCTCATTAGCAAATAAAAACATTATATTTTCAGTGGCCAAATTAACAACATTCAAGTCTCTATACTAAAGATTTTTGAATCAGGAGCAGTAGTTATATATGATAATATGCCATGTAGGTGCTAGTGGACTATGCTAAGCTCAACTGGTAAATAACTCTGCATCTGGTTCATCTAAGTGAGTAACCCAAGGTGTTTCTCAGTTTCTCCATAATATTACCTTGGGCCCAGTTGGTCCTTGGTAAAGAAAACACCAACTGGGTACCTTTTTTTGACTGTGCAATACAAATATCTGCATAAAGTAATTACGACTTAAGCCAGAACAAGTAGCATCTTTCATGAAAGTTTTACCTTTTTCCACATCCTTAATTAGAATATAAAAGTGCAGCTCTGGTGATCGATTATCGCCATCCCACAGATGGAAAGTAAAGCTGTCTTGCTTATTAGAACTGATTGTCCCTGTGTGAACATATCTAACCAGGTTCATATCAATATCCTCTTGAGTGCATTTCATCCCAGTCTTTATGATTGCCCAATCTTGATGTACCTGAAAAGAAAAAGCCACACCCAGTTGCATTTGTCAAGTCTCTGGTTCAGTTTTATTTATAGTTAGTGTATGCTCTGCTCCCCCATTCCAGGTTGGATGGAATGCTTGCATCAAATACTGGAAAGGTCTGGCATGTTTACACACTACCTTGGTTATGGGGATCATGTGCCCACTATAGTCCAGAGTGGGAGGCAGATGCTGACCTCTCAGTGGGCATCTGGTCTTATTTCTCTTTAAGTTTGATTGACCAAATTAATCATAACAGACACAGACATTTTATATAGTACTTCAGAATCTTAATTATGTTTTTTCCTTTATGGTCATGTCACTGCCATGTGTCATGTTTAGGCTTCACAAAAATGTACTTATATCAAAACATATTTATTAGTGACTTTGTGGAAGGCAAATACTCTTGAGTCTGAAAATAAGGCTTTGCTTCTCCTTAATATGTAGGATGATAAGCCACCAGTGATTTCTAATATTAGCATTTAAGGATATACAACATTAAAATCATTTTGTCCAGTGATTTTGCACTTTATACATTTTTGTATATTATTGTAAATTATTTTTCATTAAAACAAAGATTTACTAGACAATTTTCATTAAATTTGAACCTGTGTTGAGCACTTCTGTTCTGTAACATGCAATATACACCAAATTAAATATTCTTGAACAGTAACATGCCACCATCTGTGATTGCTATCTGCTTTGGGAATACTTGGAAAGGGCAGGCGTTTTACACAGTATTATACCTTGCATTTTATAACCATTATGGGCAGGCACTGTCATCTTGTGTAATTAGAACTATCTTTCTCTAAAGCCCAGATTCAATCAAATCAGCCTGCCTGTTTACCAACAGTAATGTTATTATGTGCGTGTTTTATATTGAAGTTGTTATCATTATGTAAATTGCAAAGAAGCCATAATGAAATGTGCGGCATATAGTCTGTCTGTCTGTGTGTCTGTCTGGTACTTTTGAATGCTTTCTATAATGTTTTTTAAGTTTGTACATAGAACAAAGCAGCACAAATCTTTCAAATTCTGTTTATTTTTTCAGTTAAAGACTTCCTTTAAATGAATTGAATGGATATATAAAATACAAGATACATGTAGTTCAATTTATTTTTTGTGGAACTTCCATTACAATAAGCTTTATTTAACAGTCAAACCAGCAATTCTCATTAGAATTGTGGAAGTTCAAAAAGGCTGAATAAATGGAGTAATCTGGAACTAGGAAATATGTTTAGCTGATTCACTAAAGCCAGGGTGAGGTTTTGAGTACAGTGTCAAAAAGCTGTATCAGATAGTTTGAAACTAGCATTTCAAATCTACTCGCATCTATATAGAGTGTTCCTTGCCTCCCAATTTAGGACACTGTAGAAAAAGAAGTGTGATGCTGCACATCATAATGGAATGGGATGGCACACTCCTGGTTGTCCATGGCCACGCCCATTAGAATCCTGGTTTAAGGCCTCAGAAAGTTATTGATACAACTATTAATAAGTCAATACAATAATCTGTACTGAATTGGTCTTACATATCCGCCCAGACAGACACAATACATGTAATTGTAACCATGTGAATCCAGACATTTGAGTATCCTTTTTTGTTTGTTTCGTCTTTGCTTTATTTGTTGTGCTCATTCCTGGCTGCTTGCATTTCTGCCTTGTTCCGTGCATCCTTGTCTGGCCACAGAGTGGCACGCTTCCCTTGTTCGTCCCCAGAGCAGCACCTCTCCAGAATGTCACCTAGTATGGCATCTGCCCTGCTGCCCCAAAGCGGCACCTACCTAATCCAGCTATAGTGCTGCCCTGTCTAGAATTCCTGCCTGTTTTAGAATTATCTAATTGTTCTCTGTTTCTTAGCTATCTGTTGTTCCATTCCAGGTTTTCTTTGTTTCCACCAGTTTCTGTTCAGTGGTATAGTTTCCAGTTTGTGCTGTCCTGCAGTCTCCAAGCTTCTGTCTGTGCAGCTTAGTCTATAGGTTGATTGTGTGTATGTGCAATGTAAATCTTTTGAGTCTGTCATAGTTAGGGACTTGCCTAATTGTGGTGTACCTTGGCAAG
Source organism: Pelodytes ibericus (assembly GCA_036172795.1). Classification (NCBI taxonomy): domain Eukaryota; kingdom Metazoa; phylum Chordata; class Amphibia; order Anura; family Pelodytidae; genus Pelodytes; species Pelodytes ibericus. Next base: position 75,583,523 of record CM069860.1, on the reverse strand, counting down.
CTTAATCATCATATATTTGGTGTTCCCCTGTGTTCCTTAGCCCTGGCCTCTGTGTGTTGTTTATGTGCCCTTTGTCTGTGGCCTGAATTATGTCTATGTTATTATCTGTATCTCTGTGCTGTGCATTGTTTGTCCTTAGTTAGGGTCTTATGGTAAGCAGTAACATTTCACTAGTTTCCATGGTGACTGGACCCCTTGAACGAGTTATGTTGCACAAGATAAGAAAAACAGTTTTTTGACAGTTTTTGTTTTTTGTTTACATGGTTCAGCCAGTCACACTGTATTTGCAGCATGCTCACACCTGATTGGTAAGCTTAATTTTATACATTTTTATTATTTGAGCCTGTGACTAGCTTAGGCGTTTTTCTATTCCCTGCTTGCACATATTTGAGGTTGTTGGCTCCTCATTGTCTGCTTGCAGCTTGCTGTCAAGGGGTTATTTGGGAGGAGGTTTAATTGCACCTCTTCCAACATATTAAAAAGGTTTTGGTAGCAGTATAGACTGCTTTGTGTGCCCACTAGATAGGTGAGAGTAGGTTCTCACCCTACTGAGAGTGTGCCTTGATGTGGTGGGTGAGCTTAATTATGCTTTGGCCAATTCATATAACCAAAACCTCTCATTTATATTATGTTTATATATTTGTTGCCAACTTTATTAGGGTGAGAAGCACAGACCATTTGTTTTTTTGTATATGTTGCACGAGATGCATGGAAGTATATACAAACTGACAATAATATGAAATAAAGCACAAACCTTCATCTGAAGCTGGCCTTCTTGAGGTGCTCTGTCAATAATGTAATGAATGTGGTTTCTGGGAGTGTCCTTATCTTCTGCTGATAGTACGGCACTGGAAATAATATAATGCTCTCCTATCCCCAGAGCTGCTTCACATTGCCTGTACAAAGATAAGCTGATAGTAATATATTGCATGCTAACATACCCTGTGTTAAGGATTTAAGTTGTGAGCTTAGAGTTTCAACTACATTGTTGGCGACATATATACCAAGACAAAACTGAATTTATATGGAGAGGTGCGAGATTGGAGCTATCATCATGGGAACAGCACAATTGTTCCAGTTGTGCAGTTTTGATAGGATATGTTTATTGAGATAGTAACAATCTCACTACCTCTTTTAAGCATCTTATGTCCCCATTCATATTCAGAAGGTGGTTATAGTTTTTTGGGGGCCCTTCATGGCAGCTATTTGTCACCTCCCCCTAGATGTGTCTCTTCCTCCCACCAATCCCTCCTTGCCTCTACCAATTGTTATCTCTCCTCATCTCTGCGGGGTTGGTATATAGGAATGTGTGTCTATGGGCAGCATAAGACATATAATGTCCTCCATTCCTTAAAACCCCATCAGCGCTTTCTATACTCTGTGAGCTCCCCATGCAAGTTGGGGCCCTAAGTGTCTGCTTTGTCTGCTTATATGGTAACACCACCACTGCAGTTATCTCCTTGGCTGTCTTCCTACCAGTATAGTGTATGTAAGGTGGCAATAATTTTCTGCAGGGTTTTGGTCCTTAAAACTCAGGGTGAGTTCACTGTGTGATGTGGCGCTATCTCTTTGCATGCAGAACATACTTGCACATCAATAACAAACACACAGCAATGTAATCTAACACAACACATGCAGCTGACAGCTGATATCCCAAACACTATACTATGCTATCCCTGGGGCTTCAGTGAGCTACACAAAGACTCTAATGCACTACTCTATCATGTTTATTCAGGATAAGCAAAATACACTACTGTATGCTAATCTCTCTGAAAGTAAGTATAGGCCTGCAGGAACAAACCGGTTTGAATATTTATATACGAAGTTAGAAAAATAACAAAAGCCACCAATATAGGACTACATGATAAGATAGCTTTAGCTGGGAAAAACACTCAAAGGCATATTCTATGAGGGTCCGGAGAGAAGCGAAATTGGGTGGATTATTCACTTTACATTGGTTATATTAGGATGTTTTAAATCAGCAGATGTTCTCACAAAACCTTCATGTTTGATTAATGTACAAGAGAACAAATTAAAAGAACAGCCTGGACCGCTGCCTGGGTACATTTACCACATGATGTGGCACGCCATTGGTCGGGAAGGGGTTAAAATAACATCAAATGGATAAGAAATACAGCGCAGACATTGTTAATGCTGTAAATGACCATTGTAACTGGAGACGGTTAATTTTTTAATGAAATATCTACAGCGAGTGCCACAACATGGCAGATGATCTTAATTATACTGTAGCCAAACTATATAACCAAAACCTCTCACTTTGATTCTGTTGTCAACTTTATAAGGGTAAGATAAGTGGTATGTTATTTATTGTTAGATAAATGGTATAAAAGAGTAATAATGTTGTGGTGTAGCCTTTGCAACTTACTTGACTAGCACTGGTTTTTCATCATTGACTGCGATGATATTCACAAAAATGGATCTCTTAATCTCATGTTTTCCATCAAACAACTGGATTGTAAAACTATCGGTGAAGCTTTCCGAATCATCATGTATATACATCAACTTCATACCTTGCACAAAATAAATGTATATATAGATTAGCATTGTCTAAATTACTTGTTAACATGTTTTTGGTAAAAGACAAGCTGCTGGTAGTCGATTAGGAAGAGACTTGTACATGAACAATATTAGTACTTGGCTTCCTGTGAACAGGACTATAACCAATTAATGAATTGAGGTTTCACAGCACTCCTTTCTCTGTACCATGTTAGATGGGGTTTAAAATCATGATATATTTAGCAGCTCTGTCATGTGTCAGATTGCTTCTACCATTTCAAGTTGTTGGACTAATATTCTCAAGCCAGTCTTCCACAAACTGCAAAAAATGGAACTAGAGATTATACTAACAATGTAGCTACTAGGGTAGGGGCATCAAAATACAGCCCATCTGAAAGCAAGTTGCAGTGACTTAACTATCCATATTATTATTATCACTATATATGTGTCGTTTTGTTTGAATGAAGTTGATTTCAACTATGTTTTCACTGCTTTTGTTTTACTGCTAAATTACCAAACATGTTCCTGTGGGAAAAAAGGTATTTGTTGCTGTCACCATTTTCCTATGGCTATCAAGCAATTCGTTACCACATCACTAAGGAATTGAGTTGGGCTGTGCAACATTTATCAGTGTTCTTAATAGATATATAAAAAGGGATTTATTTGCAAATATTTCACCTTTATTTTGCACTGAAATATACATATTTTTAAAAGTATAATGGGTATAATAGGAATGTTACATACTCTCTTATGATTTAGTATAGAAGAGTAATTTTCATTTGTTACCGCCTTGGCTTGTTAGATACAGTTGAGACTCAGTAACACTTAGATCTATGTCATTGTGTGTAGGAGTTATGGACAGGTTGACAGAGGCTAGTTTTAAATAGAGTGGTCTAATGTGCACTAGGTAAGAAAAGAGGAAGAGTGAATAAGAGGTGTTAATGATTTCCTGGTTGCTGGGTGACTTATGTTCCTTCCCATTACTTTATATCATTTTTAATGTCATTGTGTTATGCAATTTTACATAGAAACATACACACCATTTTTAAGAAGATCCATAGAAAAATCTTGGACCACCGGAAGGTCATTATTCGGAAGTCTATTAAATGCCTGACTGAAGCTCATGTGGTCCTTGCCACGAACTTCTCCAACAATCGTCCCGTGATGGGGATATTCTGTAACAGTAAATACTAAATGGTTCTGGGGCATATCCATATCCGACACATTGATTACTGAGGGATCGAGCTGTTTCATTTGGCCTTCCAACACCTAAATGAAAGTAAAAGATATATCACATAAAAATGTTATAGGTACAGGAGGTATCAGAATAAGGAAAGCATTCTGTACCAATTGGAAAACATTATGTATGGTTTATTCATATATTTATGAGAATGCTTCAGTAAAATAATTTCAAATTAAATGGTGTCAAGCACAGAAAATGTATGTTTGTTTTTCATACTGTTAAATGTATTTTAGGTTCATATGATGTGGCATCATAGGAAATATAGGATTGTTGATTTTAAATTGTACAAGTCTGCAAAAGCAGCATATAGGCACATATTTTGTCTCATATTCTGTATTTTATTCACCCCATGCAGTCACCACACTGAAGCAGATAAGCGTGGCTCAATTGAATGAATAAATCAAATTCTGAGTAATCCCTATGAGATCATTTGTATTTGTCAAGTTATTGTATAGTTGTGAAACCCACAAAAAAGTCAAAATTGGCTGTGTGAATGAATAGGAATAATATGTTTCTAAGTCTATCACCAGAATCATCTATGGTAAAAATGTTTATTTGAATTAAGCAATTCTATCTATAAAAACGGACGATTTATTTGTGTGTTAAGCGATCATGGAAATGTCGTGCATAGTATGTCTTTGGAGAGACATACTCTATGGTAACTGGCAGACATGTTTTCTGAGCACAGATGGATTAGTCAAGGGCTAGTTGTAGTGGATTATTAGTGCTACAAGTAATAGAACATACACGTAACATATGTAATAGAACAGATACAATAGTGTTAGCTTTACTGCATAATGTAATTCTGATGACAAGACATGTCCACGTTTCAACTTTCTTTCCCAATAACTTGTTTCCACTTTGCAACTATTTTTTTACTTCCTGTCTTAAAGGGACTCTCCCACCAAAAAATGAAAAGGGTTTATTTTTTTTTATTTTGTATTGTTGATTTCAGATATGTCTTTTTTTTTTTTTGTTATGTGAGTGTATTTTATGAAATATTTTACTAAACAAGTGTGACTGGGCCCTGCTATTTTTTGAAATATAGTGGTTTTGGGTGCCACTTCCCTAGTGACTTTACAGCACAAGTATATCACTTTGGGTCTGATCATAGACTTGTATTGAATGGGAGGGTAATGTAACTATTGTATCACAAGGGGTGGAGTTATGATCCTGTTTGATCAGGTCACACTCCTCTCTTTGTGTTGGAAGACAGGTAAAAAACAGCCACATAGTCCTGCCCACACATGAGCGAGTACCAGAGCAGGGGTGTATCTCATGACATCATCATGTAAAGTGAGGCTTGCTGGAAGATTTTAGAGAATGCTCTGTAAAATTCTCAAAATGGATGCTGGAGATAGACACAATTTTATTTTTAGATTTTTATACTTTTATATGCAATTAATTCAAACATTAAAAAAAAACCAGTGGCATATGTCTTATATATGTATTTGTTTTAAATGCACAGATAATCTAGTTACATCTTGTAATGATGGTGTCCCTTTAAGATCTCTCTCTTATGGAGGCTGCAGCAAGGCAATACATGAAGTAAATAATGAAAAGGTGATTGCTTTCCTGTACTGCTAAAAGCAACATAGTCAATTTCTTATATTTTCAGATGTATTTTTGGACAGTAGGACATTTTGTTTCATTTACAACCTTTTGTCACAAATCTCATTTACTGTAGATACCATGCTGCTCAGAACCATATCTCAACTCAGTTATTCCGGTAGAACGTTGTTTGGTTTGTTTGTTTTTTTTATAGATTTTGCTAAATCTAAAATGCTGCAAATCTCTTACTGTAATGTTTCTTGTCAAAAATTCTGGGACTTCATCATTTGTTGGGTTTATAATAACGAAAAACGGTTTGTCCACAGAGCGATGTTTCCCATCTGTGACATACAGTACAAACTGATCCGTGGTTGGTTCTATCCTGTGATGTCTGGACTGCACATAATTGATAGTCATAGATATCACATCCTTCAGAAGAAATGAATCTAGAAGATAAAAAGAATGTATTGTAAAAGACAATGGATGCTTCTTAGAGTAAACAATATTTTTGGTGGAAAAACAAGATGCTTATAAAATAGAAGTCTTCAGGGATGTAGCAAGAGAAACATGTAACAAAGGACACTAAGTAAATTAACAAAAGACATGCTTGACTCCAGGCTAGCCACCTTATCTTTCTATTCATTCAGCGCCATAAGATAGGCTGCAAACTATTGTTTCTCCTTATTTTTATACCATCTGCCGTGTATATTTTACTTTTTACACCACTGTAACAGAAAGAAAAGAGAATGTTCTGTCAGATTTACAGCTCTGACAGGAACTTGCATAATGCACAGAGTTTTACAAAAATGGTAGTGTTTTTCGGAAAGATAACAAAAATCCTTTCCAGCAGCAAAGTCTTACAGAAGAATTATACATGTCAAGCCAATGCAAGGACATTAGGAACCAGTCTGTAAAACTGATAGCCATACTTTTAAAGAACATTATGATTGCACAATAAACCCACACATATCAAACAAACTGTTTCCTTTACTAACAGCCTAAGGCCTGATTATTATGACATTATGATTTCTGTAGCCAAGACTTATTTTCTTACCAATACTTATGCCCATGTTGCTTTTCTCAAACCCTGGTGATGGGAGGGTGTTTTCAATGAAGCCATATCGAGGTGGAGAAGCCAGAATGAACTGAATAGTGTTAATGTCTGTGTCCACGTCTGTTGCATACAAGTGTTTAGCTGTAATTGTTGCTGACTTTCCCTCATCCACTACAAATATTTCACCTGTGTAAAAACATTTTGGAGAATTAATATTTTTTTTAATCTATATGTTAACATATTTTTTTACCTGTAAAATTCATTCAATTTTCCTTCTTTAGTGTGATGACAAACCCTTAATCTATACTACTAAGAAGCTATATATGGATTTGCCACCCATCCAGTAATTTACCAGCTTAGCTTGAGGCCAATGTTAAGTCTATGGTCTACATAGATGGAAGGGATGACCATAAACAAGGTGCGGTCCAGCAGATTCAGATTCACATATACTCATTAGCCCTAAAGATGTGTAGTTTTGTTTAAATAAAGTTGCTTTAATCTGTTTATTTAAGACTGCTTTGGAGTTACTGCTAAATAGCCAAAATTGATAATATCTTCAACATTAATGCAAATAAAAAACATTAATGGACATGTGCATTTCTGATAATGTGGGTTCAGAAAATAACTTTGATAGCCCTGGTATGCCCCAAGTTGCAGCCCCTGGCAATAATGTATAATATTGTGCATATGAAACGTATCTTACCTATCATAATGGATGGTGGCTGGTTATCCACTGGAAAAACTGTGATATTGAGATCATACACAGGAAAGGAGACATGATTTGGTAGCAAGGGTAATTGAGGCCCATTATAGCAGCAACTGTCTGCGTCAGCTTCAGCATCAGATATAACAAGGGTTATAATGTCAAAGCAGGGTGTCAGTCCCACCTCTCCGCCTGTAAGACCAAACATTGCAAAATCATGTACCGTCCAATGAATACACGAAATTTGTCCATATCAATTCTACATATTAGTTAGAGGATTGAATAGAAAAGTGTAGAAGAATTAAAGTAAACATATTTTAAATACAGTCATATAGAATTATAATATATTAATGTTACATATTATAGTGTTATATTTACACTTATAGAAGCATTTTTAAATTATAATAAAACATTTTTATATTATTTAATGCTAATGTATTTTATTTTTATGTATTTAATGTATCGTTTCATTTTTTTGTGGGGAAATTATTATTTTTATTAATTTTTATTTTATTACACTTTGGGCCATTTCGGGAGGGCTTAGATTATTTTAGCTATAGTCAAAGTCTTCCCATTGACTTCTTCCCTTGCTGCCCTAAGCATGTGTTTATTTTGCTCCGTGGTTAACTCAGCCCTGTCTATGACATTAAATTATCTGAGATATATTAACATACCCTCTACGTAAAGAGAATTCTTCCAAATTTGCGGATCCTTATCTGTTCAGAGTGGCCATCGGCAAATGCCTTTTCAGTAAACATAATACTTAAAAAGGCCCTTTAAAAAAAAATCAAACCTTTTATTGTGTAGTGATATTTCCTTATTAAAATTAACCATAAATGTGCTTTTTTTTTTTTTTTAAAGTGTAGGGGCTTGTCCCCTCTCTTCTGGTAGGGGTCTGCATGGAGTGTAGTTGTCCTTTAATGATAGTAAATAAATTATCTCTAATATTTCTCTACTCTATGACATAGTTAATAAGAGCACTGATATATCACACAAAATGCAATGATATTGGAGTCATATTTAAAAGGGAAGTTAGTTTATAATTCTAGAAGAAGAGCGGTTCTCATCTTCACTAAGGTCTAAGAAGAAACTAATATCCGGAATATAACCGATATAGACCTTTTGACAATTTTTTTATAATTATCACTATAACATATATAATACTTTCTAAAGCGACATTTCTTTAAACGTTCTAACTTTACAATATCTAATGTCTGTTTGTTTTGTATACCTATGTATATTTATGTTTATATGTCTGCACTTTCTATATGTAAAAATAAAGTAAATTTGTTAAAAGGAAGAAAAAAAAAGGGAGAAGTTAGTCAGTGAACATCACTCAGGAGCCAAAGACTGATTCCAAAGACTTTTGACCCCAAGTGTGTGTAACAAGCGGTTGCAAAAAAAGCAACTCCTTAAACAGAATTAATGTAGAGACTGGACCCAGACTTGCCAGTTGAAAAAGCATGAAATTCTTTATTCTATTTATAATAGAAAACGTGCATCGACAAGTATAATCACCACCTCGCGTTCAGAGGCACACCTTATAGGTTTCATCCATATCCTGGATTTATTCATAGGTGGTAGACACCGTCATGGTGATTCTACTTTTTGCTGCATGCTTGTTTTTGGAAAAAAATAATTTCATGCTTTTTCAAACAGTAAGTCTGGGTCCAGTGTCCACATTAATTCTGTTTAAGGAGTTCCTTTTTTGCAACCACTTATTACATGGATTTATGATCTGTCAGGATCATAAGTGGAAGAGGAGATTTCACTGGTTGGAACATAAATGCATAGTCATAGCTTTATTACTGCGGGTCAGGTTGTTTCTTCGCATTTTGATCCCAAGTGCCCATTTTTATGTTCAGCTTATTAAAGTTAACAATCTCAAAGTGACATTTCTCCTTATACTATGACCCATCTCCCAATTCTGAATCTCTAATTTTTAGTTTCCCTTCTCCCTGTTTTTGTTTCCTTTCCTTTAGTCTCAGTGTCCCATATGCTCCACATCCCTCCATATATGATGATGATGAAAATGGAGTCAGATTCTCAGTGTCTTATCAGAGGCTCCAGAGTATAAACCATCACTGTTCTAGAGTAATACACACTTCCAAAATTACTATAGAGTAATAAATTATAGACCATTAGCTTCTGATCTTTGACAGATCGTTATCTATATTATATATATATATATATATATATATATATATATATATATATATATATATATCAATGTGTACACTGTGTCCTTAACATTGTAGAGGAGAAAATAATATTTTACGCTCCATTTTGTATGTAATAGCTGATTACATGCATGACTTACTGAGTTTAGTAAGATACCTGGACCCTAATGCAGCTAACATAATCTCTGTAACTACATGATATTTTTTTTTACATTGAAAGCATTTAGTTCTTCATACTTGTGTGTTTATAGATCACTGATCCTGAAAGGACATCACTCTGGGAGAACCGATCTACAATGACTTCATTCTTCTGTACAATGCCATATCTTGGCTGTCGAGCAATCATGAATATCAGCTTCAAGTCATCACTGTCTGCATCTGTAGCATAGATGTACTCTGCTGAGATGGTCACATCTTCACCTTCTGGGCAAAATATAGTAGGCAGAAGATTCTCCTTCATAACTGGTGGCTCATCATTGACTGGGGAAACCTACATAGAGACGGAAAATAATGAAATGGCTGCTGTTCATGCAGAATATTTCAGCATTTTATTGCTAAAATTGATACAGATACATTTTGGTTCATATTTGTAGATTAGCTTTGAATACACTTTGGTTAATTAACAAAAAGACAAGGACCAAGTGTAACTTTTATACAGGGATTAGCAAAGTCTTGGTACAAGGACACCAGTGTCCATAGCAAACTCAGTAATGGTCCACAGAACATCATTAAATTGTCCATCACAAAGTCTATTAACTGTCTAATAACAGTTAATAGTTATTAGTCTAATAACTGTTAACAAAGTTGGTGCCTACCCTTTATTTACTTGTCTGTTTTTGTAGGTTATTTCAGTGAGAATGTTTCAAAATGTGCCCCACATGAGTAAATCTTTAACAGTGATTATAATGTCTACTGATGTAACCTACTGACTGCCACCCTATGAACTAACACTGTCTCCTATACATTTCATAATTTTCACTAGCTGGGACTACTAATAAAACCTGGTTGGCATTATGGTCATTAGTACATCTTTAATCAACTAAAAGAGAGGATACTGACTGGTCATGTGTGAAATTCCGGTATACATTCAAGTAATCATTAGCATATGGCCAATTTCTCATATTTTAACCCATATTCAATGAGGCAAAACTCATTGTTTAGAACATTATGTTCTTTTTTTTAGAAAAGCAGTACACATAGAATAGAATAGAATAAGCATTAATAATAGAGCTGTCACGGTCGGCTGTGCCGATGAGGTCTGGAGTCGCGGTGCAGGGGTAGTGGGCGATTCAAGGCCCTGCGCAGGGTGAGCACTCTCCACCTGGGGTGGAGCCCCAGGCTTTGAATGCCCACATGCAGAGGCCTTGTTTGGTTTCCCACGAGTCATAGCCAGGCAGGGACAAAGCAGGGTCTAGGAACAAGCCGAGGTCAAAGGACTGTAGAAATCAGAATGGTCAGAATAAAGCCGAGGTCAAGGGACTGTAGAAATCAGAATGGTCAGAATCAAGCCGAGGTGAAGGGACTGTAGAAATCAGAATGGTCAGAATCAAGCCGAGGTCAAGGGACTGTAGAAATCAGAATGGTCAGAATCAAGCCAAGGTCAAGGGACTGTAGAAATCAGAATGGTCAGAATCAAGCCGAGGTCAAGGGACTGGAGAAAACAGGGATGGTCAGGAACACGATGAACAGGAATCAAAAATACAAGCTAGCAGAAAATAATGTACCAGCTCTGATTGCTGGGAGGAAGGGGTTTATATAGCTCCAGGGCTCATTATTACAAGGACCTACACCTGGGCGGTAGGCAAACAAGAAGACAAAGTCAGAGAGATAGCCACCACTGCTACATGAGGAAACAGAACCAGCAGGTGGGGTCTGGAACAGGAGCAGGGAACAGGAACCACAGGAGTCAGGGTTGGAATCCAGGTGGATAGTTACAAGAGCTTCTTGATCCAAGGAGAAATCTGATTTCCCTTTGGAGGCAAGAAGGAATTTTCCCCCCTGAGGAGGCAAAATTCGAAATAGCTTCCTTAGGGGTTTTTGCCTTCTAATGGATCAAAAGCTGGAATGATAAAAAAAAATAATACTAAAAATAGATATATTTGCATACAAAATCAAGCTCTACTAGTCATTAACCCCTTTGTGACGCATGGTGCTTGCGTCCCAAACGACACAAGCACCAAACCGTCATGATTTGTTCCTGGCCACCGATCAGTAGCCAGGAACACTATGGCAGAGACCCGATCAGGGTCTTAATAGACCCTGTGTGTCCCTGCCCAAAAATCGCGAGACCTCCGGATGTCACATGTGCGATTCATTTAAATGTAGCCGGTACTCGCTTTGAGCATCAGCTACATTTCCCCTGTCAGACTGAGGCCACTCAAAGTGGCCTCATCTGACAGGTAGGGTCCCGCTGCAAGTGCCTGCAGCGGGATCCGAGGGGAGCTGCGATGAGCTGTTTAACACAGGATGTACGTCACAAAGGGGTTAAAGTCTTTCTAAATATGGTAATACACATTGTACTAGCTGTACAGAGATTCTGCTATTTATATTATAGGGTTGTAACCAAGCTTGTATTTACAAAAAGAATGTCTATGAAGGCCATAGCATGGCCGGTATTTTTTGAAGAAAAGGTGGCAATCCTGTTTATATGACATAGTCATATTTGAAGTTAATATCAGTATGTTAATTATAAACAGTCACTGTTTCCAGGATGCAATGACACTGACCTGTATTTTAAGGATAAACTCAGTTGAGCTGATTCCATCTGTAGCTATAAATAAAATGTCATCCTGCAGGGTCTCAGAGCCACTGTGTTGGTACCTTTTGTAAAGAAAATTATCATTAACTACAGATATAATACATTTCACATTACACATTATAAGAGGAGAGCATCTAAAACATGTATGAATGTCTTGATAAAGGAAAATGGGTTTATTCAATAAACTTAAGTGAAACGTGAACTGTAAATATCAGGCATTAAATAAAAACCTCCAACTTTCTCTTTAGCTACTAATGCATGATGCGTGCAGTTCACTTGCTGTTCACTTCTAGTGCTTAGCCTCCATTATAAAAAATTCAAAAAACAGTATTAAATCTCCAGTAAGGGCAAAAAAGGATTCACAATTTATAAGTGTGCACTAAAATATATCCTTTCTGTAAAACACATAATGTATATATATATATATAAAACACATAACACAATCCATTCACAATAAAGGCAAAGCATTATCCATATATTCAAAACAAAAATCCTAACCTAACTTTTATTGTACTGAGGTCCAGGCAGGAGAACTGATCTCCCTCCTTCATTGGAGATCCATACAGCTCAACTACACCTTGTAAAGGAGCCCTGTGTAAGAGAACTTGAAGCTGATCTTGTTTGGTGTCTTTATCAGTGATGCGGATATTGTCCAACGTTATGTGATTACTTCCTCCTTCTTCAACTTTTAAGTCATGAATAAATACCTTTGCAATAAAAGTACAATATTTAGTTATTACCTGCATCATACACACAACAAAGATAAATTGGTATATTCACTAAAATTTGAGAATAGCTTGAGGAGGTTGACTTTGGAGGTAATTTCATTTTGAGACTAAGTTAAATCCAGCACCCGAGTTTGACACAGTTTTGAGAAAAAAAACCCCAGGTTCGACTCTTCCCCATTGAAAGTAATGGGAGACGAAATGATCATGATATTTTTGAGACTAAGTCAAATTCAGCACTCAAGTTTGATTTGGTCACAAAAATTAGCTTTGGTGATTTTGAAGCTTGAAATTTAATGGTGAGATAAAAAAAACAAAAACTGGACCAGTTCAACAATACAGAACATGTATAAGGAATATATTTATGAAGATCCACAGTCTCGGTTACAAATCAGATCAGTTAGACTTGTCAGGTATAAAACTCTGTAGGGGTTGAGCAATGGATGTTTAGGATACAGCCTGTCCAGTAGAATTGTAACTTCCTGATATGTACTGAGCAAGCTGCAAAAAAACGCTTCGAACAGATAAAGAAAAATAACTTTATTCCAAAGTGGGGGCGCACAGGAAGTGATGTAGCACGCCAAGGAGGGGCGAGAGAGAGACGGAGGTGAACGCTGCAGACAACATGCCAGTCCCGATGTAGAGACCCGCTAACTTCAAGACTCTAAAATACGCCGCTACAACCCCCTACTAAGGAGGAATAATTTTCACTATTGAGCGCATGTTCCCACCTCACTCCGGGAGACACGTACCTTGCATGGTCTAGCCCAGTGGGGAACAGCAAGAGGAGAATGGAATACTGAGTAGACCTGAGAGAACCAGCGATGGGGGAATCCTACTCATAGGAATACAGGTGCTCCCTACCGTATAAACGAGCGGTATACATTCTACCCTGGTGGGAAGATAGTGGGTAAGCTGGAGGAGCTCTCAAAGAACCCCGGTAAGAATGTTCCACATTTCTTCTTAAACTCATTGGGTAAAAGGAGCGGTATTGCTAGGCTTGTCCCCAGTAAAAGAGGCTAGATCCTTAATGTAAATCTGCATCAAACCTTAATTTATGTTGAGGAACTAACCCTATAAAAGAGACCCCCCGTAAACCTGTTAGGAATAAGGCTATAGGGATTCAAATATAATGGCATCAAAAAAAGCAGAAGGTAAATCCCAGAAGAAAAGGGAAGACAAAATGGACAAAAGGAGGGAGAAAGATAAGGACAAGAAACTTGCATCTATATTTTCCCCCATGTCTAAATCTATAACTGTAGAAACACAAGATATTGCTGAAAGCTCCCTAATCCAGGTGGAAACTGATTGCCTGAAACCCCAGATGGATACATCAGGGGATTCTGAGCCTCAGGAATCCACCTTTGACTCATTAAAAAGTTATCTGGATAAACATTTTGCTCGAATCCATGAGGAAATGGCAAATAATACAAAGGAAATCACAGAGGAAGTAAAACGACTAGAGCAAAAAATAGAGCAAAGTGAGTCTAAACTGGAGGAATTACAGCAAGATCAAAAAAAAACAGACGACACTATACAGCGTTTAACAAAAAGAATCAAAAACTTAGAAGAAAATGTACAAAATATGGAAGACAGAGATAGAAGGATTAATCTCCGATTTAGAGGGGTCCCAGAGGAGATTACTCAGTATAAATTGGATGAGTACTTTAGAGATCTATGCAATACCCTGGAACTGGGCCCTCAATGTCAAGACCTTTGCTTTGAACGAATTCATAGAATTCCAAGACCAAGGGGAATCTCTGAATCCATTCCAAGAGATGTAATAATCAGATTTCACTCATATAGAATGAGGGAGGGAATAGTTCGGGCTTTTAGGGAGACTTCGGAGCTACCAAGGAAGTTTCAGCATATAAAATGTTTCCCAGATCTGTCCAGGGGTACACGTTTAAACAGGAAAACGTATCAAGAAGTTACAAAAATTCTAAGGGAAAAGAGCATTAAGTACAAGTGGGGCTTCCCAGTAAAATTAATAATAATACATGAGAATTCCTCGGTGGCTTTCGACTCCCCTGAGGGAGCTATGGATTGGATTCGGAGCAAGGTTACAGGGGATTGGTCTGTTTCTACATCTACATAGGTTATTTAATACAAAGATGTAAAAGCCTCTCCCCCCCTTTCCCCCTTTTTTTTTTTTCCCTTTCTCACTCGCTTTCACACACACTCACATCACAATTACATTACACTAGCCACCACTTAATAGTTATCGATATTGATATTATCTACACTGTCACCATTTTAATCAGTTTAGGGAATCCCTTTTTTTTTTTTTTTTTTTCTTTCCCTCTCTCACTCGCTTTCACACACACTCACATCACAATTACATTACACTAGCCACTACTTAATAGTTATCGATATTGATATTATCTACACTGTCACCATTTTAATCAGTTTAGGGAATCCCTTTTTTTTTTTTTTTTTTTTTTCTTTCCCTCTCTCACTCGCTTTCACACACACTCACATCACAATTACATTACACTAGCCACTACTTAATAGTTATCGATATTGATATTATCTACACTGTCACCATTTCAATTAGTTTAGGGAATCCCCTTTTTTTTTTTTTTTTTTTTCTCTCTCACTTGCTTTCACACACACTCATATCACAATCACATTACACTAGGCATTACTCAATTGATATTGGAATATTTACACTCTCACCACATTTTGATTGTTTTTTTTTTTTTTTTTTTTCCCTCTCTCACTCGCTTTCACACACACTCACATCACAATTACATTACACTAGCCACTACTTAATAGTTATCGATATTGATATTATCTACACTGTCACCATTTCAATTAGTTTAGGGAATCCCCTTTTTTTTTTTTTTTTCTCTCTCACTTGCTTTCACACACACTCATATCACAATCACATTACACTAGGCATTACTCAATTGATATTGGAATATTTACACTCTCACCACATTTTGATTGGTTTTTTTTTTTTTTTTTTTTTTTTTTTCTTTCTTCTCTTCTTTTGTCCTTTGGGGGAAGGAGGAAAGGTCAATGGAGGATAGATAATGCCATACCAAATGAAGATGTCGTAAACAGAGGATGGCAGAGAGGGGGAAATGGGAATAGTGGGAGAAAGGGGGAAAAGAAACAGGGTTATAGCGGCAGTGAGAAATGATTTTTCAGCTGGGTATCGGGAAGGGATAAGATTGAAGATTAAATCACCCCTGTATCTCTCTAGTGAGCTCTATGGATAGAGCAATATGGTGTTCGAGGGTAAAGTGGGGAAGGACACAGAGGAAAGAGAAGCGCAGGGCGGGGCCCAGCAAATTCTCAACCGGGGGTGCGGGACCCACCGGAGAAAGAATAGTATTTCGATAATTATAGGGAATACTTTTATGTTGTTTGTTGTTTTTATGTCTGTCTGGCGACCATGGGGGGTGAGGGAGGAAGGAGAGGAGGGATGAGGGGGATTAAGATTGTATCATTGAATACCCAGGGCCTTAACACAAACTACAAAAGATCTGTTCTCATTAAGATGCTCCGAGAGGAAAAAATAAATGTGGCTCTGCTGCAGGAAACGCATTGGAGGAAGGGGGATGGGATTGACTTTATAAAAAATAGATACCCATTAGTCATTTCGGCAAATTTAGAGGGGAAAAAAAAACGTGGTGTGACAATTTGTTTTAGTCTAGATCTGGAGGTGGAGATCATTCACCAGGAAGTGGATGAGGAGGCACGTTACATAATCCTGGTATGTAGGATGGAGGGAACCATCTATACCTTGGTGAATCTTTATGCCCCCAATACTCTCCAGATGCGTTTCTGGAGTAAGTTGCTTAGGAAATTAGATAAGATAAAACAAGGGATCGTGATTTGTGCTGGAGATTTCAATTGTATATTAAATGTGGAATTAGACAAAAAGAATCAGAGAGGGAAACAAGTAGATAAAAGATTGAAATATTTAGCATCTCAATTCCAAAAACTAAACGAGAAGTCGGGCCTTTCGGATATATGGAGACTATTTCATCCAGAAGAGAGGGGATATACATGTTATTCGGGAGCTTTTTGCTCTTATTCAAGAATTGATATGGTCCTGGGAGGCCTACAACTTATAAATAGAGTACATAAAATTGAAATAAAAGACACTTTATGGTCAGATCATAATAGTATAGTATTGACCCTGAAGGATAATAAATTAAAAGGGCACCCCCTGACATGGCGAATAAAAGAACATATACTAAATAAGAAAACGAATTTACAAAAGCTTGAAAAAATGATAGATGTCTTCTTTAAGGAAAATTATACAGAAGAGGTAGAAGACTCCACAGTGTGGTGTGCTTTTAAAGCCACAATGCGGGGCTACCTCATAAAAATCGAAGCGGAAGAACGTAAGAAGAAAGGGGAAGGGCTGTCACAACTATATATAAAGTATTATGAAATAGTCAAGCAAAACAAATTATCACCAACTAGAGAGAATACCAAGCTTATTAGTGATATAAAAGGAAAAATAAAAGATCTTCAGATGGAAGAAATAAATAAAAATTTGGAGTATTTAAAAGCTTCCTATTATTACAAAGGAAATAAGGCAAATAAACTGCTTACAAATAAGGTTAAAGGGAAACAGATTAAGAAACGTATAAATAGTATTAAATACAATAACGAAGTAAAGATGACACCGGAAGAGATAGGGTTAGCTTTTAATGATTTTTATGGGAAATTATATAATTTACCAAAACAACATCTAGAAGATCAAATAGATAACTTCCTTTCGGTCACTAACCTACCAAAGATTACAGAACTGCAAAGGACACAGCTGAATGTTCCATTATTGGAGAAAGAGGTAGGAGAAGCGATTGCAAGATTGAAACAAAATAAAGCCCCGGGCCCTGATGGCTTCGGGAATACTTTTTATAGAGCAATGAGAAGTAATCTGATAACCCCCCTGACTCGGACATTTAATAGCTGTATTAATAAGTCTAAAATTCCAGAAGAAATGCTCAGAGCGAACATAGCTCCAATATATAAACAGGGAAAGGATGCCCAGAATGTAACAAATTATCGTCCGATTGCTTTACTAAATGTAGACTTAAAAATATACTCGTCAATCTTGGCTCGTAGACTATCAGGGATGATGTCAAGTCTGATACATAGAGATCAGACTGGTTTCATTATGGGCAGGACCTCAGAAGATAATTTGAGGAAAGTTCTAGATATTCTGGACTCGGCTCAGGAGACAAGGACCCCCATCCTGCTGCTATCTTTAGATGCAGAGAAAGCATTTGATAGAGTAGGATGGGGGTATATGGAAAAAAGTCTAAGAGCTTTCGGATTTATGGGAAGATTCTTGGAAGCAGTTATGCTGCTCTATACTAACCCCTCAGCTAGAACGATAGGGCCGGGAATTTCCTCGAACTGGTTCCGTATATCCAACGGAACGAGGCAGGGATGCCCTTTGTCCCCCCTCCTCTATGCCCTAGCCTTGGAGCCATTAGCAAAGAGAATAAGAGATGACCAGGCAATAAAGGGCTGCCGTAGGGAGAATATAGAGCAAAAAATAAGCTTATATGCGGACGATCTACTTTTGACGTTAGAAGACCCTGATAACTCACTGGAATCGGTTCTCCGCTTAATTGAGGAATATAGCGAAATCTCTAATTATAAACTGAATATCAACAAAACGGTTGCTATGGCGATTGGGATAGAGGTGGGGGAACTTGGGTATCTGGAAAAAAAATATGATTTCATTTGGTCCCATGGGGAAATAGAATATTTGGGAATAAAGTTATGTCCCGACCCAGGTAAAATAATAGAAACTAATTTTCTACCTTTAATTAGAGATATGAATAGTACCCTTAAGAGATTGAAATATAGTGAAATATCATGGATGGGACGCATCAACACCATTAAGGCTTACATATTACCTAAATGGTTATACTTATTTAGACTAATACCCCTAATGATTCCAATATATTGGCTTAAAATGGTACAAAGGGCATTTTCAAATTTTGTATGGCAAGGTAGAAGGCCCAGGATGTCTTTAGAGGTTCTGGGAAGAACTAAATTGAAGGGGGGAGTTGCTATGCCTATTATCTTGGACTACTATAGGGCAAATATGCTGAGACACATAGTGAATACACAATCCGAGGAGAAGATACAGGAAGGATGGTATCAACTAGAATCAAAACTAATTAAGGGAAAAGACCTGACAACCCTGATATGGGCTACAAATGCCAACCTACAGGTAAAAACATGCTTGGTATTAAAGAATCTAGTCAAAGAGTGGGATAACTTAAGATCCAGAAAAGGCTTCAAAAATAAAGTTATAGATGAAGCCTCATTAAAAGTGCTCGAAACCGAAATAAAGTATTTAGATCTGACCGAATGGAAGCAAGGAGGAATTATTAAAATAGGAGATCTTTATGAGGGAGATAAGATAAAGACGTTCACCCAATTGCAACAACAAGCAGGGATCTCAAAAAAACAGACTTTTAACTACCTTAGAATTAAAGGTTTCCTTAACAGTAAAAGAATTAAAACATCAACAGAAATTGGGAGGATATTAAATCTACTGTTTATAAAAGACGGCAAAGTAAGGAGGTTGAGAGATTGCTTGGCACTGATACAACTCTCGGAACATCCGAAAGAAATATCGGCCCTGAAACATTGGAGAAATGATTTAGGGAAAGATATAACAACAAGGGAATGGAGTCAAGCGATAGGTAATATCAACAGCTCAATCCATTGTTTGTCTTTAACTGAAACATATTATAGGATGCTGAACAGATTGTATTTGGTGCCAAGTAAAATGGCAAAGATGTACTTAAACGCCTCCCCGATTTGCTGGAGATGCGGAAAAAAACAGGGTAATTACCTACACATTTGGTGGCAATGTGAACTAATCTGCCCACTATGGCAGGAGATAAGATATAAAATCCAACGTTTAACTGGTATTCTTTTGGATTTAGATCCTGCCACACTTCTCCTATGTATGAATTGGCCAGTTATGACTAAAATACAGAGAACAATAATTATCCACATAATACTAAGTACATTAACAGCTATAGCCAGAAACTGGAGGTCTAGTCTCCATGTATCTTGGGCAACGATTCTCCCCCAATTGACATTCCAATGGAAGATGGAAAGGTGCAGATTAAAACAACTAAAAGAACTTAAAAAGGATGTCATTGAGTGGGATATATGGATAGAGAAGTTGAGGTCCAGGGAAATTATGGAAATTAGATACGCTAACTGATGATTCAAGAACACCCTCCCCCCCCCCCCCCCCCCCAAGAGTGTCGCCTTCTTTGTTTGTTTATTGTCGTCCAATTTGTACATAAGCTGGAAGCCTAAATACTAACCCAAGGACGTATGAGGATGTAAATAAAATAAGGAGAAATAAGATATAAAGAAAGCTTAAGATAAAAGGGAAGCCTTAAGATATACCTGCTTTAGAGACCCCCAGGGTAAGTTATACTCGTGATACATATATATATAGATAAAATGAAGTTAAAGTTACCAACCCTGGGAAGATTTATAGACATAATTTGAAATCAGTAAAGGTGAACCTTTGGAAAAGTATAAAATAGATCTGGTAGGCAGCTTGTCTCTTGATCACAATCTCCTATATAAGTAGGTAACTATAAAATATTATAAATACCGATGTAAATATAAGGGGTTAGTATATGATATACCTTTGTTAGATATGAAAATGTTTAGCTTCTGTATTATAAGTTGAACCATGATGAGTGTATCACAAAAGCGGCTTGGATCTGCAACCGAAGAGACCTCTGAGTTCAAAGGAAAAAAAAAAAAAAAAAAAAACAAAAAAAAAAAACAAAAAAAAAAAACTCTGTAGGGGTTTTCAATCTCCCACACTGTCCTCTCCATTTTTACTTTAATAAATTACATTTGCAACCGTGCACATCTGGGACTGGGACTATGGGATCTACATGCAATCTATGAATTTGTCATGATCAGTTCTGCCCTGGAAGTCATAATGAATTCAAATAGACATTTTGGTCAAGAAAACAAAATTGCCTCTGTGCTCGGTAGATTAGGCTTGGTTAAAATGGACTATTGTTGATCAAAAGACTATTGTCAAGCCAAGACTAAAAGTTTAGAAAATGGCTAGAAAAAATATAAAAATTAGGTTAATTTGTGTGCAAAGGCAAGTTATATAACCATAAAATGGGGTTAAAAATCAGTACTCGTAATGAACCAGTACAATAACCAAGAAAAAAAAAAAAGAACAAGAGAAAAGAAACATGACAGTCAACCAGTATTGCTTGACCTCAACAAAACAGAACAAGCCATGAAAAGGTCATCAAATAAAAAGGTGTGCAAACTTTATTAGATGATACATTATTTTTCAAATTGCATTTCTCAAAGAACATTATTGTGCATATTTTAGGGATATCCATGCATCACCGTAACTATGTATCTACAGACAGATCTGTAACTCACCTGATATCTAGAAAGCCCGCCCAGTTGTTTGCTTTAAAGTTTGTGAAACATGCTATTTAATAGTAAAAATATGTATCTAACACCTGTTCCAATAAAACTCACGTGGGGTGGACTGTTGTCTACCGGTAGGACAGTAACATTGAAACAGATGCCCGGTAAGGTGCCTCCATGTTGGTTACTTATGGACAAAATAAACTGTATGTGTAAAGGATCTGGGCCTATATCTTCCATTGGTGGCATGTACGCAACTTTCATGTGGGTCACAGCATGCTGCAAAAATAACATGGATATAAGGGTCATACTGACAAAGTGACACCAAAAAATGTAAAATACTTTTAATAGGTGTTAAAACAATACATCAATTATATATATATTTTTAAAATATTTCCATAAAATAGTGAATTGTGATACTTCAGCTTGCCAGATTACAAAAAAGACAATAGTAAAATGAAAATGAAAATTAACTTTTGGCAGGCTTAATGGCTGGCATTGAATCTACCTTTATGAGTGTGCCTCTGATAAGGAGGCTCTTTACTTACAATGGTAGAGTGGTAAACATATTTAAGCATGCTGATGTTTCAACTCAGTAGTGAAGGTACATTCTCCACATAATGGAGATTTTTAACTGTGATGCCACATTGACAACTTACCTGAGTGAATGTTGTTGCTGTGACAGCGGTGTCTTTCTTCTCTATTTCAGACATATTTTCTATTAAAACTATCTTCCCATAGTTTAAACTGCTGTAGGGGAAACAGTCAAGAAGAATACAATAAGTTGAACAGTCTTCCACATGATTTCTTTTGTTAACAGCTAACACCATTTCATCCCCCAGCAAAACACATGATAAAGAACTAAGTAATAGCTATATATTTGTTTTCATGGAGGGAAAAAGGTCTAGTAGGGCGAGCAAGAAATTATATTTCATGTAGACATAAAATATTATAGTAGCCAAAACTCTTGGATTTTACAGGACTGTCACACTTTTTGGGTCCTATCCTGGCATGGCTGCCACCTGTCAATTGTGCACCACTCTGTGGACAAACAAGAAATAAATGTCTATATTGTGTTTCAGACACCCAAGACAGGTCACTAACAGAACCAAAAGGGTTGGCATTCAATCACGTGTGCATTTAACATGAATAGGCGCCTTTAAAAAACAGTAAAGTAGTTTAATTATTATTATTTATCTACAAAGCACTATAATATTCTACAGTTATGGGATTCAAAAAAGGTACTGTAACAAAAGGCAAACTATGCTCAATAAAGCCTATAGTGTAATTTAGTAGTATTACAGTTTTTGTTTGATGTTCTGCTTTTTTAGAAGAATAAAAGTTATAAATACTTTTCCTATTGTGAAGTATGTATCTTCACAAGCATGAAAACAAAATTTAAAGATTCATTAAATATAATTAAAGTTGCTTAGTTAAAAATGTTTCAGCGATTACAAAACAAATGTGCAGCAAATGATTATAGAGAATTAATTCTTCTCACTCCCTTTCTAGAGAGCATTGGGAATCTGGAAATGTTTTTTAGCACACAAACTTCACAAGAATGGCCATGAGGAGAGGTGGGTAATTGTTTTATCTTCACTACATTCCAACCGCTGGGTACAGAATACATCTTTGCAAGCACATAAAATATACAAGTTGTATTGAACACGTCCTAAAAGTTTTTGACATGTCTAGTACCTATGAGATGATAAACGGCATGGTGGGGTGGTAACTGTGTATACTAATTCTCTTTCTGGAGACTCCACGTCTATGAAATGCAGCTGCTTCTTGGTGATGTAAGCAATCTCAGTTTCCATTACCGTCAGGTGACGCACAGTTCCTTGAGCCTCCTTGGGAAGCTGGTCATCTACTGGTGTGATATGTACGATTACAGCCTGCAAATAAAAATATAAAAGATACAAAAATATCAGTATATAAACATAACTAAAAATTATATGACATGATACTAAAAAAATACATTATTTTTATCTGCGAACAGAGTCTGCAGATTTTATTAAACTTTGAAGGTAAAGTGCAACATTTAGCTGTGTGATTTTTGTGTACACAGGACCAATTGTTCTAGCTAGGAATACGTATACTTATCCAATAAGAAAGCATTTTATTGGGTTGTCACGACATTACCACAAATGCAAAATGCTGGGAGGACATAATAACATCCCCTTGTGAACCTGGTTTAATACATAAGGCCTATAATTTTAACACATTGCAAAAACAAACAGTATTTAATAGTGGTGAACCATGACTGACAAACCTCCAAACCTTTACTTTTACCATCTGTCTCTCGACGTATGGGTGGTAGCGAAGATACACTAAACTATCTCATATCTCCCTACTTCACATGGCTCCTGTCCATATTGGAAGGGCACATGATATGGCAATACTCTGTGGCTCCATCAATAGAGTAGTCCTTACAGAGACACTATTGTAGTAGTTTGCAAACTTGAACTCTTACATATGAGAGACATGCATCTACTTGTGTCAAGCAACACTGCACATACCTGAGGAAAAGAAAGGTTAGGAGGATCATGACTATCAGACAGTGTAAACTCAAATGAATCTTCAAATATTTCTGCTCCAAAATGACGATAATAAATAATGCCATTGAATAGGTCCCTTTGTAGGAAGCTGGAGACAGGATACGCTGAGGAAGATAAACATATATACTTTATTTGTGGATAAAGAATTGCTACCTTTTTTGAAAAGGAAAAAAAAAACAGATGTTGATTTCCTAGAACTACTACTAAATTATTTATTTTTTTATCAGCGGTTGGAAACATATTATAAATCACACTTAGAAATAATAACTTTTGATGGCAATATGAACTAAAAGGAGAGATTTTCAATATATGTTTACAACTTGTGGCACACAATGTTCATCAGAACAAAACTATTAACTTGCATTCTTTCACAATGAAATGTTTTATAGATATTACTTCATGACTTAACCTTACAGCCTAATGTCAAATAATAAGAACTGCCAAAAGTGTAGCAGATAGAAGACACTGGGGCCCAACGACTCCAACAGCCTCATTTTAGTCTCATTATATGTCATTGTGTTCACGTATGCACAGAAATACAGAAAGACTAAAAATAATCTTGAATGAGGCCCTTCAACGCTACATGTGACAGGAGACATATTACAGAAGCCACATGTTCTAAGATCCTGCATTTTCTGCTTTCTTAATACCCATAGCATTGCTTACAAAATGTTATTTTGAAAAATGCGTTACTAACCGTCTGACAAGAATTGAAAGACCATTAAGCCTAGTTTGGTATGTGTCAACTGAATAAAATGAAGGGGATGTTGGAATGATTATGATATCCTAGAAGCTGTTTGGTTTGTGACATTCTACACAACTCACAGGCTGGATATCTAATATCCATCTAGAACAGTCTAATGTGAAGCTCTATTTGTCTACTACTCTATATAAGCTCAAAAGGATGTATGCTATAAAATTCCCAACTCTCAAAGCACCAAGCTGTGATAGGTCGGGTGTCTCTATCCCTGTGACCAGGGGTTCAGTGCACTTTAGTTATGTTCTTTCCATAAAACCAAGTCTAAACATGGGACATGACTAAAAATGTTTTTTCAAATTCATTTGTTGGTCAATTACCTAGGTGAGTTTGCCCTGGTTTCTTCATTATCTCCCCAGCCAAGCATGGTTTGGTAATATTAAAATGTATATAGTCATCACTGGAATCCATATCTGATGCACAGAGCAGTGAACCTTGGATAAGAACAGTTTGGCCTTCCAACAGCTCGATGACAACATTGGTAATAAGGAAAGGAGGGCTGTCATCTTTGGGAAGAATGTTAATAGGGAACTTGTGCCGGATACTGTGACGGCCATCAAATATTCTAAAGACTACGAAATCTTTAGTAGTATCGCTGTCATCATGATGGTAGCAGACAACCCCAGATTGTATATCTTTTATTGTGAACATGAATCCTTTTCCTCCTGATAAAAAAACAAAATAAAAAAAGAAATAATTAGCTGTGAGCACGTTTGTTTGGGTATTAAGTGTAAAAAGAGCAATGTTTCCATGTCTAATCTTGGTAACTATAAGCATGATTTGTTTGTTATGTATCATACTATGTTATGTTACGTCTCAATGGGTTTTTTACATGAAGAGAAAAAAGAGCAACATAGTGAGTCATTGAAACTACTACAACTTAAACTACAAGTGGGTTGTACTACACAGTGCAGTTAATGCCAGAACAGGATGGCAGAAAAGTGTGACAAAATAAAGAGATCTAAAATATAAAAAAAAGAGTGTCGAAACACAGTGTACCACAGCATTTCCTGAATCATTCCAGCAATCCCAAGGAATTCATTTTTTGGCAACTGACAAATTAAAAACGCATTGGAGAGGTGGACATGTCTAGAAAGAACTTGGAAAATTGGAAATGCAATTGCTTTACCCTATGAAATTCCTTGTCCTACGGGTATAAATGCCAACTTTGAATTATGCAAATACGTATAAACAATGCGTCAGTTTTTTGATAATCAATTCTCATTGTATGGGGTATTATTGGAACATTATTATTGCACCAAATTGTTTTTATCTATATGTAGGACAATCATGATCCCACTCTTTTATGATATTTGGTAATAATATCATTCCTCTCTGAGTTTGATATTGAGAAGATCAGTGGATGCTTAAACGGTTGAAAACGAGACATACAGGAAGTAACAATGAATGGAATCTCAGTCCTGTGAAACTGTGATGTGAATGGGACTGAACAGTGGAAATCTCTCAAGATCATGCGCCGACAAGATGTTGAACAAGGAAGAGGATGGTGCATAAAAGGGTACCCTCACTACTTGATGAAGCCAAACTGTGGTGAAACGTGTTGTGTGGATTTGGAGGAAATGTATTTCTAATTCTTTCATTGTACACCTTATGGATGCTGTATGCACTTTGTGGAAGATGAAGCCGGCAACTCTTATACAGAAACAGCAGAAAAGAACACACTTCAAAGGGAATTTTCTCTTCTTATATCCATGTAAGAATTGTTTATACTTTGTATTAATTAATACTGCTTTTTTAACTGTGGTTATTCTCTTGTTTTTGCTTGAGTTATCTGATAACAATGGAGAATTGAACGATCTGCAGTCATCCACAGGGTCTCACAAGAGAGCTGTAAAATAGTGCAGTACTCTATTCTGGCAAATGTGAGTTTATAGCACTATGGAGTCTATTCACTAAAAGGTGAGTTGAGGTGAGAACATTTCATCTCATCAGTTTCAATATAATCTGTGCAGGAGCAAACATGGTGAGTTTGATAAGTGGGGGGAACTCACTAGGTTTGTCCCTGTACAATGCATAGTTAATTTGGTGAGATGAAATGTTCATCTCACCTGCAACGCACCTTTTAGTAAATAGCCTTCATTGATTTCAGTATATCTATACAGTAGTGTTGGGATTTTTACTTTCACATTTTATCCAGTTTTTCCCACATGTACATCAAGGATTTCTCTTGCTACTATTTAAGTTCAGTTCATTGTATTTGGATGTGTGGTGTAATTTGCACCTGTTCACTTTTTTTATACAGTTGTGATTTATTTGAAATTATATATTTCTATTATTTTATATAACCATATGACAGGATAACCGTGTTACATTTGTATTACTTGTTTTTTTTTACATTTGTTTGTGGGTATGTACTGTAAATAACAAAATATAAAATGTATACATTTATAAATAACAAACAGTAGTGCATGATCTCATACATGTATGTGTGTAAATGCAACTATCTATAATGAGGTTGTATATCACTGTTTCACAGATTTCCTGATTTATTGATGCCCTAGGCCATTTTTTAAAGCTTTATTCCTATCTTGCCAGGGTTATTTGTAGAAAGACTGAATCACCTCAACTACAAGATTTGTCCTAATCTACCAATTTTTCAGTTGAACGGTTTGTTCCAGTTCTGTGGAAATTCAATTTATTCTGAATTTCTAATAGTTAGGGGATTACAAACTATCAAGTTTTATCTGACATCTATGTGGATTTTCTCATTTTCTATGTAAAGGTTTAACAGAATTAGCTGTGGTAAGTTCTAACCTCTTCAGTGCCCATTGGTTGTAAAACACTTGGCAACCTTAAGGAGACTTTATCGCGATGAAGTAAATTTTAACTTTATGCACCCTTTCAGTGCGGAGAGTGTCATAGAATATAGTAGTGCTATTGTTTCATTGATTTGATTTACATTATGCCATTCTTTAAACTTGATTATGGCTAAGTATGTGACCTGTCTGCCAAAAGATCAAAGTGTGATCTCAGCAAAAAAAATTCTGCTAGTATTGCAAACTGTGATCTCAGATATTTATTATAGTATGCAGGGGAGCGCTGGCAATATTTGGCCTGGGGGCAGATTCTATAGAGGCCCATGATGCAACTTCAGTAGCTCAAAATCATCATTATTAAATAAATCAGTTTTACCGCAGTGTAGCACAGCATCATCAGAAAGAGCACCTCTGTAGTGCATAGTTAAAAATAAAAAAGAGGTCTATGTATACACAATTGTGATCTTCAGGTGAGTTGAGATGAACAGTTGGCTCTCCATAATGCCCTGTTTCAAATTGAGTTTTTAAAGGTCCATTATCCATGGCCATCTGACCTCTTCTAAAAGCAGAAAACCACCAAGTTTGGCCAGCACAATGTATATTTATATACAGTGTATGTAAATGTTTATCTCACCTGCAACTTACCTCTAATTTACCTTTCAGTGAAAGGCCCTCAAAGTGGTGTAGCAAGGGGGCTTTCTATTTCATTTCTAGATAGATCTATGGCTCCATGTTGTTACAGATACTGGCTTGAGGTGATGGTTAACTTTTGGCACTCCAGTATTTCCATGCTACAGTTCCCATGACACAAATGTATGACTGTACATAACTGTACACAGTGTGCCATACACTCTAGGCCATATGTTACTGGATGTGTTCCGCAATTGTTTTTCATATAGCAAAACAGTCAGTTAAGACAAAAAAATGTGTTTTCTTAATTGAGTGAGAGGTAAATGGAGCAATTAAAAATGAATAGCTTACATTGTAATGCAAGCTGTCATAAATGCTCCTCTAAAAATGACTGTTTCATATTTAAATATAATATGGACAATATAATAACTTTATTTTTACTTCAATTAACATAATATATTGATGGATGTTATAAGAAGTTCTTTAAAGAGTAGTCTGATGTAGCTGAAACAATATTATTCTGTTGTGTACACAACCTAGGTGTAGTTTAAATGTCATGTTGTTATGCCTATGATTAAATGACAAGTGTGAAATGTGTAAGGTAGTTGGTGCAACTTGCCACTATGGCAATTGGGATTATTTTTTATTTGAACCCTTCAAATAAAGTATGGGGGAAAAAATTTACTCCAAAATAGTGAAGTCTCTCAATTGATTACCTAAACATTTTAAGGCAGAATTTCTTTAATATATTTCTAGTTTGATAAGCAGCTATACTGAAAGAATACAAATAAAGCAGCTTATTGAGCCTTTTCTGCTTGTATAGCAGGGGGCAGACATCTTGGGTCAAATAGATCAGACCATCCTTCATTAGACCCATCTGATCCAAGATTGGCAGATCTTTTGGCAGGGACCCTGTCCTTGTGATCAGTGGACAAGAACATGTCAATAAATGTATTTATTAAAAATAAATAAATGTTTTCATGTGTTACTTGAATGTTTGTTTGTTTTTAATCCGCTGCAACAGGATTTGTTGCCCCCCTTTTTTTGTGTCACCCTCCCATGATGTCCCCCCATATTTATCCCCTACTTCCCCCAAAATTACCCTCTGCCGTACCCTAACTCCACTCCTTTATATCCGGATATATAAAGTAAATCAGCTCAATATTCAATCCGAAGGGAAAAAAATAAAACAAAACAGAACAGAAATAATATAGTGTAGTATATCACATAAAAGTGCTGATAACAAATAATAAGTGAGAACACACTCACATCTTCCTGAGCAGAGATCTGCTCAGTCTATACAGCATTGTGGACAAGAGGAGACTGCTACTGGGACTCTATATATGTATTGGTCAAGTGGATCTTTGAATGTAAGATTCTTTATATGTTTTTATTGGTATTAAAATCGTTGAAGCTAAATAGTCTCCTCCTTACCCTCTCTTATACTACTGCTGCGAGTACCTTCTGGGTCTGCTACCCTGAATAAGCTGCCTAGGATTCCTCTGTGAACCAGTTGGATCTTTAACCCCTTGGTGGGCTCCCTGGATGCTGTATAGACTGAGCAGATCTCTGCTCAGGAAGATGTGAGTGTGTTCTCACTTATTATTTGTTATCAGCACTTTTATGTGATATACTACACTATATTATTTCTGTTCTGTTTTGTTTTATTTTTTTCCCTTCGGATTGAATATTGAGCTGATTTACTTTAAGGCTGATTTACTTTAAGGGTAACAATTTATTATTTATTTTTCCTGAGTTGTGTGTTTTGAAGTGTTGGGTCACAGCGCACGTTTTCATTTGTGTGTTGTTTTGATTTGTTTATTGCCAGGAGTGAGACACTGGTAGAATTTGCTGCAGCTGTTTCCACCACAATTGGGCGCAGTGTGTTTCTCTCTTGTTTCTTGAACTTGATGAGTGTTGGGATACATTGTGGGTAATGATTTTGCTCCTAGAGTGTACGCACGTCTCAAACAAATATTTTGTGTAAAATGAAGAGATGGGATGAGAGTTAGAGTACAAGGTTTCTGTGTTTCTCAAGATGATTATAACCTTGCTGGTACTAGGTGAGATAATTATATTAAATATGAATACAATTGGGAAGATAGAGTTACACAAAAGATCAGCAATGATTACCTCTTAGGGTTATACGCCCATGTTGTAAACCATCCACAATCACCAAACGAACAGAACCAAGATTATCATTATCTACAATTTGAAACTGCTCCCAAGTGATTGATCGAGACTGACCTTCTAGTAGATCAAGGCCTGTGAAGAGAAAAGAGTGGTAAAAAAAATCATTGTTTTAAAGGGTATACGTAAGATAATTAAACTTAACAACTGAAATTCTCATCTAGGTAACTTTCAGCACTTCAGTTGATGTCAAGTGGTATGAATAATTCATGACTGTCTAATGTTAATGTACAGGGGCGTACCTAGAGCATTTGGCACCCGGGGCGGACCCTGAGCGAGTAACCCCCGCCCATAATAAAAATGTAGGAAAACACCCACAATTTTATAAATGTTTTCAATAATATTTATTGCACAAATTTGTAAACTGTATATGAACTTGAAAAAAAATGGAACTATGAAAAATAAATTAACTTAGAAATAAATAAAATTTAATTAATCCACCGGCCTTTAATTAATCCACCCCCTTTAATTAATCCACCCCCTCTTAATTAATCCACACACACCCTTAATTAATCCACCCCCTTTAATTAATCCATCCTCCTTAATTAATCCACCCCCCTTAATTAATCCACACCCCCCTTAATTAATCCACCCCTCCTTAATTAATCCACCCCCTTTAATTAATCCACCCCCTTTAATTAATCCACACCCCCCTTAATTAATCCACCCCCCTTTAATTAATCCACCCCCCTTTAATTAATCCACTCCTTAATTAATCCACCCCCTTTAATTAATCCACCCCCCCTTAATTAATCCACACACCCCTTAATTAATCCACCACCCCCCTTAATTAATCCACCCCCTTTAATTAATCAGATACCAGTAATAGTGTGCCAGTCAGAGCCCAGGAATATTGTGCCAGTCAGATACCAGGAATAATGTATATCATGGTTTTGTATTGTCAATGGTCATAGGTTAACCTTTTAGAACAAGGCATATCATCATCACACTATCACATATCACAATAACTAATTTTATTTTTTTTAGTGAGTGTGCATAAATAATAAAACTCTGGTGGGCAAGTGTCCTTCTAGTACTGAACTGAGCAGTCCATAGATGAATTGGCCCCTTGGAGTGATAAAACATGCCAATAGGCTAACATAACATGTGCTGTTGCTTAAATAACATATTTCCCATAATCCAGAGTTCTAGGGAAAAAGATCTTAAACTAAAGCATTTCATTACATTAGTTATAATTCAATCAAGATGTTTCTTACATCAGTGAACACCTCAGTGTGGATAAAATGCCTTTTCAGTTTATTATCTATGATTCAGCATTATTATAGATTTTACATAATACATTATATTATCCATTTGGGAATGGAGACTTTCATTAAAAATAAATGTTTAAATAAAAAATGAATATCTGCATATTCAAAGCTTGCTGTGGCGATTCACTTAAAAAGTATTTTATTTCCATTTTAGCAAAATGTCTGCACTTTGTCTATATCAAATAGGCCACTAATGTTAAAGGAATAACAGAAAACATTTAAAGCTAAATGAATAAATCGTGCTAAGGCCAACTTGAGGCTGTATTTCTATATTTCTGCACCTATAGCTAGACAGGTTACAGAAATGTAAAAAAAAATCCATATATCCTTTTCCATATATAAAGTTTTATTTAAAGCTATATGATTCTTATCGGTACAAAATAATGCATTTTCTCAAAAACCATCTATTCATAAGAGGACCGTTATAAATCACAATCAAGATTTAAACATTTAATATCACTTTAACATTTGATACATGCAGTGAATCTCGTAAGCATGATTAGCAATCTCACCCATGTTCCATGACACCCTGGGCGCATTTGTGTCAGCCGTTCGGATAGAAATATGGACTGTAATGGGAGAACTCCTCTCAAAAAAGAAATCATGAACTTCAAACTCTGCCTGTTGAACAATCCAATACATTTGAGGTTCATTAAACATTGTAATTACGGAATTATTTTATTTAATTTATTTTATTTTGATAAGTGTCTGTTACGGCATAAGATCTATATGTAGAAATTGAAACTGAAGCATTTGGGTATCAAATTAGTACATATGTAACAGCGGAAAACACAACTGGTTTACCAAATTCAGAATTTACCTCATGAGTGTTCCACTGTTTACTTAACATGGACCAAAATGAAACAAAACATAACTTTGGTACAAAGGGGGGTGGAGCAAGTACATGGAAGGACACAATTTACAATCTTATAATTTAGCAATGACTGTGCTTGGTACATGTTTATTTGCTTGTTTAGTTCTAAAGCTGCATTTGCCAAATGATTGTTTTATTGTATCATGAATATACCTTCAGATAAGTATTTATATTGTTTTTATACAAAGGAAGTGGGTGACAATATTTACTTGTAGTTAAACTGTATTGATTTTTATAAATAAAATAAAAAAACACGAATAAAAAATGTTTTGGATGACACAATTTTCTAAGCAACATTCGTATAGTGTTCCAGTATGTTTGGAAATAATAAATAAATAAAATACTGTGTCATTTAATAACATATACAAATATGTCACGACTGAAGGGTTGTTATATACTTTGTGTTGTATTTGTCTTATTTCGTGTACAAATGAGTTTAGGCTAGTGATCCATAATTCCGCATTTGCAAGCCCTGATTAGTTGGAAGGACTGCCAAACCATTTTAGTGTGTTTATTTTTTAATATTTGTTAAACAGCTATTCTACTACCCCAAACTACAAAATCTGCCCTCAGTAGGTTCACAAATAAACTTGTTTCTATGTGAACAGAAACATAAGTAAATCAACATGTATTCCACGTTCAGCTAGATTTTATTGTTATCTTAGTGAAACAAGAATACAATCTGACATCATCTATGGAAAGAAAGGCCTACATTTATGGTAGAATAAAGCAGGATATTCTATTTTTTCAAAACACATTGTCAATATAGTTTTATTCAATAAAGTTCATTATAATTGATAAGTAACTTCATCCTCCTAACACTTATATTCATTGAGAATCAGTCAAAGTTGTGCCATTTTCTCTATCTTTCTGGTACTGTGACTTTTATGTTGCCATTTTGATTTTAAAGGGAAGAAGTAAATGCATCGGTTTGACGCAGTACTACATAGGAAATTGGTTAATATCTGCAGTACTTGCTTTAAGTGGCCAAACCTTTGCTTTTCACTGTCACAATGATTAATCTGGACAGGCAAAAAATGTTTCCCTGTGGTGTTTCAAATAATCAGGACACTAAAAGGTGACTGCGACAGCAGGACATGGGTTTTGCATTTCAGCTATCCCACCAAAAAAAGGACATTTGAGGGGGGCCATGTAAGCGCATTTGAGGATTAAAGATTTATTTTACTCATTATTTAAATGAAACTTACAACAGGGATATGGATTTATATGTATATAAATTTGTTGTCTTTATTAGTTATTTGCACCAGAGAACATATTTGTAAATCTGTTACTAAGTTACCTCAGAAATATGCTACTGTGTATTAGGTGGTTGTTTTGAAATATTCACTACGCTCCAGCTTAGTTACTTTTGTACATAAGATATCCATATTATCTACCCACTTGAGTTACTTAGAAGACATCTTATGTAAAAAGTAACTCAACTGGATAGAGCATAGGGAATATTTCATAACAAACACCCAATACATATTAGCATATTTCTGAGGTAACTTAGTAACAGATATAGAAATATGTTCTCTGGTGCAAATAATTTAAAATGTTATAATGGAAGAATCTTGAAGCTTTATTAGTTGGAGTAATTACTTATCAGCAGAGGAAATTATTAGTTGTCTTACAAGCAATACCAGATAATATCTCCCACGGGAGTATCTTGAGATAAAGTCTGGTATTGCTAGGAAAACGACTAATATTTGGTTGAGCAGATCCTGAAATGACATCTTTGATAACTATTAACTTACAGTAAAGTAACTGTTGTATCGGTAATGTGAATTTTAATTATTCTTAATTGACCTTCTTTTTGTCGAGTGGTTGTTACAAGAGTTTATGTGATGTTTTCCAGACAGTAAGATTAATCCATGATCTCTATGTCTCATTTATTTCTGAACAAAGATGTAATAAATGTGTTGCTTTTTTTTATTGTTTTCATATTATAGGGATAATATGTTTTGTGCATGCTAATGTCATGTTGTATAAGCTAGAGTGTTCCGATGTTGAAATTAAAGTATTATCCAGTTCTACTTATATTATACAAGGAATAATGGTCAAAACAACAAAGTTGACAATAAAATATATATATGTAGAGACACATTCTATGAGTCATGAGGAAATATGTTCAGATGTTTTAACCCACATAGTAGGCCAGACAGTGAGTGCAATCACCAAATGTTTTTCTGATGATATATTTTAGGTCAGATGCCTGTCTGTTGGAATACTTGACATATTTGGGAGATTTAGAAAATATGAATCTTTAACTCAATTAATCAGAATAAAACATCATAAATATGTTCCCTTTCCTGCTGCCATAACACAGTATTTATAGATATACTAACCATATGGCTGTACAGAAAAAGAAAGGGACAATCATTTTCCAAAGCCTGATGCCAGGGTGCTGAGGTTAAATTCCAACTCTCTACATGATAATGGTGGTATCCTTTTCTCTTCCTCACAGTTTTTGTCCTCACCCCTGCCCCTCATTATCTTTTGAATTGTATTGCTATTATATGCTATATTCACATTATATAACCTAAAGTTTACCATATGCCAGGTCACTGACTATTTTGATCTTTACTATCATAATTTCAAAGTTCTTGATTGTATTGTTATGTATGTCAGCTTATAAATAAAGATTTCTTTAAAAAAAATCTCTACAGGTAAATGAAACAAGTCTAATACTGACACTTTTGTGTTGGCATCATACGGCACTATGACCATCACTGAACAAAAAATAACAAGTTTCATACTGATCAAAAACCTGTTCATATACCTCAAAATTTCTTCTTTCTGTGTGGCTGCTGTTTGGAGGCTGATAAGCTATTAGCATGTCATTGAGATCTTTCCATGTGAAGGAAGTAATAGGTTTGGTGTGATCAGACAAATGTGTGATAAAACCTTGAGCAGGGGGTTCAGTGATGTTGAAAACCAGCAGAGGTTTGGTCGTTTCACTGTCCTCGGCATCTATTGCTGCTGTCGTCATGGGTGTTAGAATGAATTGATCCACTTCTAAAATAAACATTGACATGAAGGCAGCTTTGGGAATCTGATTGGGAACAGCACCTTGAATATGGACAGGAATCCATGCCTGTTCTGACTGCAATATAAAGTCAAGTCAAAGAAAGAAAACGTTTTATTCTGCATGTAATAATCAAACATACTGCACCTATATGTATTCAAAATACAATAAGTGAATAGGTTGGTGATTAACAAACTATATTTTTTTCACATAACATATTTCAATAAAAGCATTTTCACTAGTTGTCATTTAACTGTATTTTAAAAGAATACAGTGAACTTTTTCTTGCTGTCCTGGTGACATACAGTAATAGAAAAAGCACAAATATAAACCATATCGATAAAAGTAAAACAAGAACCTTAAGTTAAAAAGTCCTTTGTATAATGTAGAATGGTACCTAAGCTGTGTAATATTACCAAAGAAGGTAACCTTCTTTGTGTAATGTGGAATGGTATCTAAGCTATTAAGAAGGTAATGTCCTTTGTGTAATGTGGAATGGTATCTAAGCTTATGAGAAGGTTACTTTCTTTGTGTAATGTGGAATGGTATCTAAGCTTATGAGAAGGTTACTTTCTTTGTTTAATGTGGAATGGTATCTAAGCTTATGAGAAGGTAACTTTCTTTGTGCAATGTGGAATGGTATCTAAGCTTTTGAGAAGGTAACCTTCTTTGGGTAATGTGGAATGGTATGTAAGCTGATGAGAAGGTAACGTCCTTTGTGTAATGTGGAATGGTATCTAAGCTTATGAGAAGGTAACTTCCTTTGTGTAATGTAGAATGGTATCTAAGCTCATGAGAAGGTAATGTCCTTCGTGTATTGTAGAATGGTACCTAAGCTCATGAGATGGTAACTTCCTGTGTGTAATGTGGAATGGTATCTATGCTCATGAGAAGGTAACTTAATTTGTGTAATGTGGAATGTTATCTAAGCTTATGAGAAGGTATCATCCTTTGTGTAATGCGGAATGAAATCTAAGATTATGAGAAGGTAAGGTCCTTTGTGTAATGTAGAATGGTATCTAAGCTTATGAGAAGGTAACTTCCTTTGTGTAATGTGGAACGATATCCAAGCTTATGAGAAGGTAACGTCCTTTGTGTAATATGGAATGGTATCTAAGCTTATGAGAAGGTAACTTCCTCCTTAGTGTAATGTGGAATGGTTTCTAAGCTTATGAGAAGGTAACATCCATTGTGCAATGTGGAATGGTATCTAAGCTCATGAGAAGGTAACATCCTTTCTGCAATGTGGAATGGTATCTTGGCTTATCAGAAGGTAACTTCTTTAAAACTATTTGGTAACATCCCTGAGACGTATGCTCACTTCAGCTTTCCACACTTTACTCATGACCATCCCCTGCAAGATGCAAGAAAAACTGTAGTCAGCATAGTGCTCAGAGATGTTAAATATTTCAGCAAAAACAGGACACGGTGACCAATACCAGTTAGTTCGTCACTTGCATTTGTGAATTCTGCCAAGGCTCAAATCAAAAGCATAGCAGGCATTATGCTCTCTTTAAACAATTACTTTTCCCACACGTTTCCTACAAAACTTAGAAAATGGAGAGCATGACAATGTTTAGATATGGATTTGAGCACAAACATGGATATTATAAGTATTGCTGGACCAGCGGTAGATTGAAGAGTCTGATCTTTCCTTCACCAATATCATCTCCTCACAATTAAAGCCAAACACTATGCCAACAATCTACATGATGGGATTTAGTTACATAGGGTCATCAACCTGTAAGCCTTGTCTTGGACTTACTGGCTATATGCAGAGGAATTAAAACAATATCACCCATTTAATAAAATTAGTTATTTAATAAAAGACACATGTAGGTATAATGGAATGAAGAACTAAACGCACCAGACAGAATTTGGAGCAGAAGACATAAATATGAATTAAAAAATTAAATTAAAATGAAAAATTAAATGCCAGCACTCACCTTGTACACAGTTTTACTACGGGTGTCAGTTAGATCCAGTTTGATGCTGATATAATCAATGTTTGGTGATGGAGGGTCCAGGTGCTGATATCTGATCCCCATTAGAAGGAATTCCTCACAGCTAGTTTTTAGAACCTTATCGATCCGCTTTAGGCCTGCTATGCAATCTCCTCTCTTACATAGAGGACTTGGCTTTTGATCTGCCAATAATAAAACTGTTTAGTAATGTAGCTGAAATAGATTCCGTTCTGCAGGCCATGATGGCACTTTAAAAATGAATAATGATAATAATTTAAATAATAACGGGAATTATTATGAACAATACTTGTCAGCCCTCCCAGGCCCTATTATATCCTTGACCTGTTTTATATAACAATACAGAGCAATCTTGTCTAGTGTTGAGCGAACCCGAACCGCACTGTTCGGGTTCGTACCGAACATTACGGTTTTTGGACCCCGGACCCGAACATGGACATTTCACTGTATGTTCGGGTTGGAGTTCGGGGTTTGGCAATTACATTGTATGTAATGCTATGGGCTTTCTATAAACCGAAATAGAGTCCCCATTCATAAGAATAGGGACTCTATTTCGGTTTATAGAATAGCAATAGCATTACATGTATTCCATAAACCGAAAGTCTATAAACCGAAAGACATTCGGTTTATAGACTTTCGGTTTATGGAATACATGTAATGCCATTAGCTTTCTATAAACCGAAATAGAGTCCCTATTCTTATGAATGGGGACTCTATTTCGGTTTATAGAAAGCCAATAGCATTACATGTATTCAATAAACCGAAAGTCTATAAACCGAAAGACATTCGGTTTATAGACTTTCTGTTTATGGAATACATGTAATGCTATTGCTATTCTATAAACCGAAATAGAGTCCCCATTCATAAGAATAGGTCAATTGACCTATTCGTATGAATGGGGACACTCTTACCCACATTTTACTTCATTTTGCAGCCCTCTAGCCCTTTCCAGGACTTTTTTAGAGGCATTTTAGTGGCCAAATGTTCGTGTCCCCATTGACTTCAATGGGGTTCGAGGTCAAGTTCGGGGTCAAATTCGAGCACGGACCCGGACATTTTTTCGAAGTTCGGCCGAACCTGCCGACCCCGAACATCCAGGTGTCCGCTCAACTCTAATCTTGTCTTACGCCACAGAATAAATGGAACAGCAAGGGTCTAGCCTCACTTTGGGGCCTACAGCACACTCACTATGACACACAAGGCTGACACTTGCTTTTCTCCAGTGTCCGCTTGTAACCGTGTCTGACAAATGACTAGAGGCTACAGTAAAGTCTTATCTGTCAGAATGACTGTTTGATAAACCAATTACATTGAAACATAGAATGTGTCTGCAGATAAGAACCATTAGGCCCATCTAGTCTGCCCAATTTTCTCAATACTCTGATCATTTCCTTTTTTGTTGTCTGGCTATTATCTAGGATAACTTTATGACTATCCCATGCATGCTTCAACTCTTTCACTTTATTAACCTTTAGCACTTCTGCTGGAAGGCTATTCCATGCGTTCATTACCATCTCAATAAAGGGGGCATATCAGTCAGTGACAGACCATGGTCTTTTTGAAGAATTAAAAAAACGTTTTTTACTGTACAAAACGAGTGATATTTTCCAAACTAAACATGATAGAAAGATAATTTAGAAAGCAACTATGTCAGCAGGCCAGAGCCAATTTATTAAACGTTTCAGATTTTCACATTACCCTCTCTTTAAGGCAGAATATAAAATATGCAACTTGGTAGAAGGAAGAATGCATGGTCAGCTAGCATACATGTTAGTGCCTGACACTGTAACAGTAATAACTCACTGGATCCATGAAAAAAGCTGTCTGGTTGATCCCCTCGTGGCTTTTCATTCATCGGGTCTCCAATGACAAGTTGGCCGTGGGCAGGTAGAAAGGATTCGGAAGAAGCCACTCTGACGGTGCATTCAAGATTCATTCTCTTGCCATAGTCGAAGCTTAAAACATTCTTATCAATTACACTAGACAGGCCATAAAACTCAGGTACTGACAGCTGTTTAGGACCCATTTTGATAATATTGCAGTCAGGTTCCACAAATTTTACTCTTAGTAGGAACGTTTCAGTGAATGTCTGATTTTCTGTAAACCTGAATAGGCATGAAGAACATTGTGAGAGTTAATGGATTCACGTGCATGAACCAATAAAAAGACATTTGAGAATTTTTTCAACTTTAGCCTACAGTTTGAAATTCCCGTCTCAATTCCCTACTACTCTCTTTTGTCCTAAAAATTACCTTTAAACATAATCCCCAATGACATTACGTAGTATATATAACTTTTTGACAAATAGATGGATATCTGTGTTTAAAATATTTTTTGATGCACTAACCTGTAAAGTCGGAGCATGACTTCATCTTCATCTAATAGTGGACAGCCATTGTGAGTGTAATGAACCTCATTCGACAGAAAATGACAGTCAAATACCTAATAAAAATTCATTTTTAATTATTTCATTGAAATAAATACAAATGTACATGGGCACAGATCTCCATTTCTACATAAACCTTAATTTATGTAAGATTTCCATATAGTGGTAATGAGAACTTCACACGGCCATATCTTATTCTGTTAAACTAAGACTAGTGCAAGTAGCCAAAACATTGACCTGTAGTTATACCATGCCACTATTATAGTTTCCATTTTGTGTCTTTCATTTTTTTATGTACTCAGATTTGTATGTACTTTGCATATTCAGATTCTTTGACTTGTTCTGTGGCTCCTTACTGGATTATGTATGTATTATTGTCTCTATTGCTCTTTTTCTGGAATCAATGTTTATTTTTTATTCCTTAAAGGCATGGTTTACATGCCAGTGTGCCACTAAACAGTTTTTTCACTTGTGCATCTAATATAGGTCTTCTCTGTTGTTGACATTTGAAAATGAATGTGACCCCCGACAGACTCCAATCAGGGAATGTGCCAGCATCCAGCTAAGAGACCGAGCTCAGAGTAATGATACATGTCGGATTTACTTGAGGAAGGGGAGGGGACACTATTTTTTAACACTTTAAGGAAGCAAGGGTTAAAAAAAGTTAAGTTGTCCTTTAACACAACTGATTTTATGCAGTGGTGATTCAACATACAGTAGTACAGTGCTGTATTTACTGCGAGGCATCCTAGGCGGATGCCTAGGGCGGCAAATTTTGGGGGGCGGCAGCGCCCCCCAGCACTGAAAAAAAAAAAATGTAAAAAAAAAAAAAATGTAAAAAAAAAAAAACCCGGCCCTTTAAAAAAAACACACCGCGCTTGCGGGCAGAGACGGAGGTGACCCTCACCAACGCTCTGCCTGCCAGGCTGCACGGGGAGCCGAACAGGCAGCACAGAGAAACCTCCGTGCTGCTTGTTCGGCTCCCCGTGCAGTGTGCCGACATGGAAGTGCCGACAGTCACGTGACGGGCGCGCTGACGTCATACGCGCGCCCGGTCACGTGACCTGTGGGCACAATCGCCGGGAAGCCAAACAGGCAGCATGGAGGGACCATGCTGCCTGCCACTAGCCACCAAGGAAAGGTAAGTGCTGATGGGAGTCAGAGTGTGTGTGATGGGAGACAGTGTGTGTGACTGAGTGTGATGGGAGTCAGAGTGTGTGTGATGGGAGACAGTGTGTGTGACTGAGTGTGATGGGAGTCAGAGTGTGTGTGATGGGAGTCAGAGTGTGTGTGATGGGAGACAGTGTGTGTGACTGAGTGTGATGGGAGTCAGAGTGTGTGTGTGATGGGAGACAGTGTGTGTGACTGAGTGTGATGGGAGTCAGTGTGTGTGTGATGGGAGACAGTGTGTGTGACTGAGTGTGATGGGAGTCAGAGTGTGTGTGATGGGAGACAGTGTGTGTGACTGAGTGTGATGGGAGTCAGAGTGTGTGTGATGGGAGACAGTGTGTGTGACTGAGTGTGATGGGAGTCAGTGTGTGTGATGGGAGACAGTGTGTGTGACTGAGTGTGATGGGAGTCGGAGTGTGTGTGATGGGAGTAGGAGTGTGTGACTGAGTGTGATGGGAGTAGGAGTGTGTGACTGAGTGTGATGGGAGTGTGAGCTTGATGTGAGTCTGAATGATGGGGCATGTCTTAGGTGTGTAACGTGGGTGTGCAGCTTGGGTAGGGGGGTGCTCGGATTTTGTCTGCCTTGGGCAGCACAAAATCAAGATACACCACTGCAGTAGTATGAGAAGCTAGTGCTTCTCTGTGAAAAGAGGTATTGCTTCAAACTCTCTGAAATCACTGTCTGTATCTGATTCATTTTTCCCTTTCTTTGAAGGGATTGACTATTTAATAATTCTATAATTGTATGTTCCTGTCAGCAGGGGGCAGCAAAGCATTGCTGACCTTGAATCATCTCAGGATGTACTGTAGTTAGACTTGTGTTGTATAAACGGCTTATACATTCTAACCTGGGTTTATGATGGGTTAGTTAAATCAATCTTATACATCTCCATTGGAGGAAAACTCCTTCAAACTGTTTCCAATTACTTGCAATCTTCTGGTTTGAAGGTCTGGCATTTAAACTAAGACAACAAATGTCAGTTTTGTAATCAAGTGAAGATGGTTTTCTCCAATGGGATGTTAAAGCCCGATTCATAAATCACTGTTAGCACGTTTTTGTAATTGTTTTACAAATCTTGTTTTTATATATTAAGGGATTTATTCCTCTAAGAGGGAATTACATGGAACTGATAAGGGAAATACAAACTAAAGGCCACTGTGGTTGGGTTGAAAAAATTCTCCCATTCCGCTATATTTCAAACCCTGCTATTTTGGCATTAATTTTGCAATTCCCTTCTCTTTTCCCTGTAATTGCCTCTTTCATGAATAAAGCCCTTGGTCTGCTTTCCTGTTTAGACATTTTTTTGTCCAAGGATTTATACAACATGCTTTGATATTAATCTGTT
This sequence comes from Pelodytes ibericus, assembly GCA_036172795.1. NCBI lineage: Eukaryota > Metazoa > Chordata > Amphibia > Anura > Pelodytidae > Pelodytes > Pelodytes ibericus. Next base: position 75,541,396 of record CM069860.1, on the reverse strand, counting down.
GTAAAGGAGTTCTTTCTAAGTATGTAGTATATGTAAGATTGGCATTTCCACTCCAACCCCTTTTTCTGTATTTTCCTTCTTTTCTCTTCCCTTTCCTCTCACTGTCCCATCTGCAATTACTAAATAAATACACAAATAAAGCCATTCCTCTTTGGAAACTTATAAGTAGGGTTCTGCTACTGTCTCAGTTTGTACTTGCTCGTCACGTTAAGTCCTCCTTAACTAGCATTGTGGCCTGCGGATTATGTTGTTGCAGCATAATACATTAATGCTACCAGAATAGCTGTACTGGGGCTTCACGTACTCCATTACAGAATAATGCTAACTTTTGTTCATGTTGCATGTTGTTCTTTTAAAAGCAGGTTTATCAATGTTACTCTTTGTGTTGTGGGATATTCTGAATACAATTCTAGTGTGCAATGTATGTGACGGCTAGAGGCAACACAGAGGTTGAAGCGTGACTTCTAGTACACATTTAGTACTTGATGATCATGTGTTGTCTCATAATACCTGGCATTATCAAAACATCTATCATTATGAGACCACACAGACATCTCAGGTGTACAGCTGTACACGAACAGCCACAATGGCAAATGTAAATGCATGTACATTGATAATTCATAAGAAACACATGCAAGAGGTGCAAGTCCACCTTTCTTTAGCTGTGACTTTCCACATGGGAAATTTTACTTGTATCTCATTATTACTTTAACGGTTCCATGGCTGAGGCTGTACATTGTGCATTTTCTGCTGATATGGAAGCTGACACTTTATAATTATGGATGCCTTCCAGGTGGCTTGTAATTCTAGAATCACAAAACTGATCAGATTTATCAGCAGCTTGACTCGATTAGAAAAAACAATACATTTTCAACTGCAATGGGCTACGTATTCAAGCAGAGCTGTGTCTGTTGTTCAAAGCAGCTGAAGTTCCAGAGTCTTTGCTTGTTATCACAATGGCTGTTAATAATGGCTTGTTATCACAATCAACTACAAACCCCATCAAGCTTGCCGACTGGCTGGGCATTATGGGACTTGTAGTCCACAACCCTTTCATTCCTGTTGACCACAAATCATATTCTGTTCAACTAGACTTGAATAACAATGGGACTAAGAGCTTACTGCAGCTGAAGTACCATGTGCTAATATTAATGTAGCATAAACTACTCCATTCATTTTATATTTTAAGACCTACAGTGTGAAATGCATGGTGAATTATGAACTTACTGTACATTTTGGTGTTAGCTTCAGCCTCTTTTGTGTAATTGTAAAATTACCTAAAACCTATTTTGTCCTACACCATACAATTATTATCGGATAGGTCTAATAACATATAAACATGACACCCAACTTTCAATATTACATACCTGTGGAGATAACTTTCCAACCCTCTGTGTAATTGGCTCATTAACCATTACTTCCACTTTACAGGAATCTTTCTCCTTAGGAATGGAAAACTGCAGGTCTTTCTCTGTCAGGAAGACACTCTGCCCCTTCATCACTGTCAATCCCAGGTTCAGTTTGATGAAGGAAGAGCTAAAGCCCCTCAGTGTTAGAAGTACCAAAGTAAGGCATGGGTACAACTGGTGACACCAGCAGCGATTCATTGTGTCTATGGGTTTGTTCAAAGGCAGGACATCCAGCTCAAAATAATATTTGTTCTTTAAGGATTATAGAAGATATCATCCAACACCGGCAGTTCTTCAGTCATCTGTTCCAGGAAGAGCAGCCCTCCTGTCTACAACAGGCATACAACAAGCTCTTTCATGGAGCGTGGTGCTTTAATAAAACTCGTTGAACAATCCTGACAACACCAAATATTAACCTGGTTCTTGAGATTTTCTAATCCTGCAAAATGAGGTCATAAAAGAAGTCAAGTGATTGCGAGCACAATGCAAAGGCTTACAAATCAATAGCAATCTTTCATCGTAGGTTCACCCGGGCCTACAGCTAAACAATTTAGTAACTTGACTTTTGTATAGAGGCTGTGGTACTCACATAACGATTTCCACCTGTAGATAGAGGAAATGCATCTAGCACACATTCATTTACTTGTTAGCGTTTGTTTGAAAGATGAGTGTATTTTTGTTACAGAGAGCAGTCATCAAAATATTCAGTTGTGACTCCTTTTTTTATAGGTTTAATAAACAAAAGAAGGCTTTCAGCATAAAGATACAGATTGCCACATGTAAATCAGATCTTATTCTCAGGTCAGCATAGAACTATGGATGTGAGAAAAAAAAACCGTTGTAAATACCTGCATTTAACAGCCATGAAACTGAAGGTTATAAAAAATAAATATTTAATCCACTGAACTCAAATTAGGGTCAATCCATTGCCAAAATTTGACTTCATTCATAGCATCAACCTGAAGTCTAACGCACCATACCTAGACAATAAGGGAAAAAGTCACGTGTAGCTGTATAGAGAATGTAACAAACCTGGTTAATAAATGAAACTTCAATAAATATAACCAAGAAAGAGCTTACAGTTTCTTCATCATGATTCTATGCAACGAGATTCATTTTGATTTAAAAAATTCGTATGTCATATATGTATTGTTATATATAATATATGTGTATAAATGTATAATATATGTATGTTATATATAATATAAAATGCAGCAAGTTAGCAGTCCTGTGTATGGTTCGGTGGACAAAAGGGACCAGGCACCTGTTGCAGAGGTTACAAGAGAAAAACATGCAGTTAGGAAGAAGGCTAGAAAGCTCTGCTTTTTAATCAAGTGATGGTGCAACATTTTTGTCAGTGGGCAAGAGTTTGCTGGACATGCCCCCCTCCATAGCCAATTAGCATGATGCTCTGCTAGTACTGTATGAAGTGCATAATTAGAGCTGGCTCTAGGCAGGTGCCAGGGGTGCACTGCTCCTGGCCCCACACTACTACTAGCCCTGCTGCATGAGATGGAAGAGAAGGATGGAAAGGTCTCCCTAACCAGCCACTCGTTGTGTATGGCAGTAGAGGCAGCCTTGGGTTTCCAGGCAACACAGACCCCTCCTTCTGTGGCATCACACTGCCCAGCCTGCTTAACACTGACTGAGCGCTGGGTCACATGTACCAATGCTCAGACAGTCAGAGGTATACAATATTGTCTATAGCTGTTATAATGTACCATTTAAGACGGTCTAACAGTAATTATACTTTGCCATCTGTGGCTGCTACACAGACATGTGCACAGGTGTGGCCCGCATACATGCATTTTGGGCATGCATGTGCACCTTCTCTGTGGTTACAGGATTAGCACAAGCCATATCAACATCCTACCCATGCCAGCATTACAGAAGTCTGTTAGAAGATTTGTGTTATCTATGACATAGGAGACCACATGAGAAAAAAGGTATGACCAAAAAATCTTATCTTCAAGTAACCCATCTAAACAAAATAGAGCTTCTTTAATATAATTTTTCTTTAAAATATTGTTTTTCAAAATATATACACATAGAAACATAGAATGTGTCGGCAGATAAGAACCATTCAGTCCATCTAGCCTGCCTAATTTTCTAAATTATTTTCTTAGTCTCCAGTTCCCTATCTTATAGCTAGGATAGCCTTGTGCCTATCCCACGCATGCTTAAAATCCTTGACTGTGTTTACCTCTACCACTTCTGCTTGAACGCTATACTATACATCCAATACACATGTTCCTGAATGTTACAATTTACTGTACATTTTGAAAGAAAACAATATCTGAAGTTGCTTTAACAAATAAGAACATCTGCTTGCTTTATTCATCAAAGATTTCTATTTATTTCCCAAAAAAAATACACGAGTAAAATTATTTGACAGCATTAATTCTCCATTGTATCAAATATGAATAAGCTCCACAGAATAACAATGACAGATGTTATTTACCTTGAAATACTTACAGACCTTTAATAAATCTGTGCATCTCTTGTTAAAGGCTATTCTGACAGAGAATTCATGTAAGAAAATAAAAAATAGCTAAGGCAGTGACTGAGAACGCATTTCATGTTGAAAGCTCAGTGTTAAGGTGAGAAATACTTCTTGCTGGTTTACAAGCTTGACTTCCTAGTACACCTCAGGCTATATTTTAATTGGGTTGATAATGACCTTTTAGTCTCAGTACTTCTGGAGCTTACACATTTTGTTTGAAAAAGAGTCATAATCACATGCTCTTAAAGAAATATGTTTTTGTAGATAAGCTCTAATTTTGCTAAAACACAAAATGTCATGAACAAGAACTGTATGTCAACAGAGCATTATTAAACATATCTGCATATGCCAGAATAGTCAACAGACCTGTTTCCAACTACCCCCCCCCCCCCCCCCCCAAATCTTAAATATACAGTGCTATGACCACTAGGAATTGTGGGTAGGAATAGGTAAAAATAAAGGTCGGCAAGTTTATCTTTTCACAAATCTTCACCTTGCTTATCAACCCATGAAGTGGGATGAATTTATATCCCAGGTGTTTCTATGTGTATATATACTTCATGAGCACCCAAAATATATTTCAAAACTGAAAAACATATGCCAGTTTTATGTGGGTCTGTGATCTCATTACACCTAATCTAGGTTTATAATATGCCATTACAAAATGTCACTCTCACCATGTATTCAGCAACATAAAGCAAATTAGTTCATTCCCATGACTAAACGACTCAGCATGGGAAAAAGGAGGATTCAGTCCTGAAGGGACACACTCACCAAAAATTACTAGGAATTTGAACAAAGATTAACATCTTAACTCTGACTATGTATTTGTCTAGATAACACCAGCTTTGTGGCTTTAATTCATTCCATATGTTTGAAACTGGGTGGTATAGTAGAAAAAATAAAACAAAAAAAATAGAAGTTCACAGCAAACGCAAATTTAGATCATGTTTGTGTGTATTGGAATATCATTTATTTATGTTTTGCGTTAGGCAAAATCTTTTATTAATAATTGTTTTAAATATATTTACAAAGGAAACTTGCCATATATTTCATAAAGGAAAATAACATACACATCCTAGCCAAAGCATAGCTTTTCTCATTTGTAATATGTGTTTACCCCCTACTACAGCTTTGATTATTATCATTTTGATTACTGAGCGTGTTGATTTGCTAAATTATAAAAAAAACTATTATTAAAATAACCATCCATGGTGAATAACATGTATCCACTGGATATGGATTCAATAAAATCAGAATCAGGTTGGCCAGTAATAATCCTTGATGACTCAACAGTTAAACTGAAAGCTCATATAGACCATTATGTTTAAACTTGTAACGATGTTTAAACATTTAGCGAGTTGATGGTGTGTTCTTTGACCCAGATTTAAGCATAAAGTCCCACTGCAGGACTGTCCTGTGCAATCTGGGATGTGGTCACCCTAGTAGGGCACAATGTTATGTTAATAACCTCCAGTCATTCTGTGGATATTTACAGCCTCAATTTGTGAATCTATTAACCAAGTTCAAGTGTTAAACTGGAGACAAAAATTTGTCCGAATTTAAATATTTGTGAGACTGAATGTTAGATAAATGATACATCCCAATAACATAGCAGACAATTCCCAATACACACTGCTCAGGCCCAGGGGCATAATTATTGTACTCTGTTTGTCAATTTCATGAATCTGCCTCCTCTGTTTTTATTTGCTTTCCTAATGCCACATTTCACACTCTTTATATACAAAGTAACAGTAATTTTAGTTGACAAAAGACTCACAGTAATGTCCAGGTTATAAATCACACTTTTCCTCCAATATTAAGGTACTGTTTGATGCTTAAAATACATCTTCTAAATGTTCAGGTGTATTAAAGTACGGTACATTTAATGTACTTTAAAATGCATATTTTGCATTGCTTAAATCATAACAAAATTTGAAGATAGATGTTTTTTATATATTGCAACTGTTTGAAGCTATTCAGGAATACCCACTAGCTCAATAAAAGTAAATTTCTTGTAGCAGGAACCAATCAGAATCATTTCTATTCATTTGAATTGGATTTCCTGTTTTAGTGATGTCATATGGCAGAGTAACACACTAGCAGGCCCCCATTGTATATGACCTATTTTGAAAGGTGTCACAACAATTGGTGTAGTGCATACCTGCATCTACTATCTTATTCTTATGAATGGGGCTCTCGTTCGGTTTATAGAAAGCCAATAGTATTACACGTATTCTATAAGCCGAAAGTCTATAAACCGAAGGTCGTTCGGTTTATAGACTTTCGGTTTATAGAATACATAGAATTCTATGTATTCTATAAACCGAAAGTCTATAACTAGAGTCCCCATTCGTAAGAATTTCTTATGAATGGGGACTCTAGTTCGGTTTATAGAAAGCCAATAGTATTGCACGTATTCTATAAGCCGAAAGTCTATAAACCGAAGGTCGTTCGGTTTATAGACTTTCGGTTTACAGAATACATAGAAACTGAACGAAGTTTGGTTTAAAGACTTTCGGTTTATGGAATGTGTAGGTCAATTGATTCGTACGAACGAATAAAACGAAACGAAAATAATGAACGAATTTTGTCTGAAACGAATGCAGTAATGAACGAAATTCGTTTTAGACAAAATAAATAAAATTTTTGTCCGAATGGACGAAAACTAAACGAAAATTTTAGTTTTGCACATGTCTGTTAGATAGTCATGCAAAGCCAGGATCATACTCCAAAAATGAACAGCAAATAAAAAAAAAGCAGTAATCACTGGGAACCACAAAAGGCTTGTGGTAAAACAGGCCTTTTAAAGTTTGGCAGCAAGTGCGCACCACTCCCTTCACACCCTGCTGCGTGTCGCAGAGCAAGAGCACAGACAAGAGGCCCCACTCTGGTTAGACCTGGACAGGCTGCCACGAGCAGGTCTCTGAATTGTAACATTGTGACATTTCTCCTCCCTACAATCAGAGGAGGACCTGGAACATTGTGATAATGTGCCAAGTGTTGAAAGGAGGTGTGCAACAGTGCCATAATGCCCCACAATGCTTACTGCAGTTTTTCCTTTAAACATGGCAGAAAACTAGAGGGGTGTGCCCAACAATTGGGCATGTAACAGAATAATTTGTGAGGGCTTTGATGTAAATATGCTAAATGATCGGTTCTATCATTTCAAAAGCTGACTGCAACATACTTTTGTGGTTAGGCCATTAAAGCACCAGGAGGTATATAAATTAAAAAAAAAAAAAAGTGAAAAGTCACTGTTTTCATTTATCCAGTGTGGAGAAAACCCCATAAAGAAAGATTTTCAGATAATCTCCTATGATCTTTGTAATTTATGTCATTGTTGTGGGTTTGGATAAAGCTAAGCACATTCTTAAATGTTTTAGTTAAGGGACATTTGTTTCACTGACTACAAAAGAAACAGTACATATTTCCGGTTATAAGAGTTATTTAAGGACAACGCTTACTGAACTTATTACCAACTAACATGGAAAAAATATAACCCTAAGGCACCAAATGTTCTGCTAATAGAATACGTATTTACATAGAAAGCTACAAACAATTATGAATAATGCACATAGTAATGAACACAATTGCATTAAATGTATGAAGATGCAGCATACACAGCATACATAGTAGGTCGTGAATGTACATAAATGTATTCAAATGGAAGTGTTTATATGATATGGTAGATAAGCCTATTATTGACATGATATTCTGTTTAAAAAGTTCAATAAGTAAAGAGTGGTTACATTTTAGACACAACACCACAGGAAATAACTAAAGTCAGGATGAAGCCTTTGTTGGCTAAGGAGATTTTGAATGTTCTCAAATTGCTGTCCACGGGTTTGCTGTTGTCAGTTATGTGCTGCTCCAATATTCCCCCAACTTTAAGGAATTAATAATGTCCCCCCTAACAAACTAATTTTCTCATGCCATACAGCCCCATTAAAAAGTTGGATCACTGAATGTTTTATTCATGAAAAAGTGATGGGGAGAATGTTTCCAACTTGCCTACTTTGGCCTTAAGTTTGAAATTCCCTTGTCAATTGCCTGCAATTCTCTCTTTCATGAATAAAGTCCTCAGAGTTTCACTAACAATGTATCCATGTAACTTGCTTCCTATCTCATAGTGGTTTATATCTTGCATGGATATATGAGAGAATTGTATCTCATGGGTGGGAGTTTAGATGGGATTTGTGCAAACGTGCTGTCTGCTTCTCCATGCTGTCTGCTCCTCCGCTGTAATAAAACTCCTATGAGCATGATAAAATAAACTATAATGATGAATAGCTAATTGTAAACCAAATCTTTGTTCCAGAAGACAGCAGAGTTTTTGCAAACAAATAAACAAGGATGGAAGAATAACAAAGTCAAAATGATTTAAGGATGAAGTGCACATGGTTCTGTTTAACTTAAAAAAAGATGCACTGTAGATACCATTGCAGTTGAACTAGAGCAATTTTATAGATTTGTTGTTAATATTGTTCAAATAAAGTTTGTTGAGGAAACTCATACTATTACCACACTACCTCAAATAATATTTCCACAGTAGTATAGTGTCATACACTAAAATATGATGTTTATTTTCACAAAACCCTGTCCCCTGAATTTCCATCAGTAGTCCATTTTCTTTCCCTTCCTCTGACTTTGGTACCCCATTTATATACCATCAACCTACCCTTTTAGACTTTACCTTCATGTTCTCCGTTAAGACAAATACGCATTCTGCACAACATATGGCCAGCTTATGTTAGCTGTGGGTGGGCTGGGCATCCACCCACAGCTTCATGGGTTCGGTAGTGCTATAGCACCTTGAGATTGTCACATATCTTGAAGCAGTTTGTTTTAGTTTCATATTATAAAATGGAGTAACATGGTAAAGATATGGAGGAGCATGGCTTGTAGCCATTCATTATAAAGCCAGCCTGAACATATGCTTCTATGAAAACATATGCTGTGTAGACGTCAATGTATAATTATTATTGTTGTTTATTTATGTAGTGCCAACAAACTCTAAGATTCTGCTTTCATTAATTAGTTCAATTAGCAGTTATGTATGACTGCAGAGCATTTTTGGCAAAGCTGATAATTGCATGGAACAACTTTGCCCCTCCTGTACTAAACTAACTGTCTAATAAGATGTGGCACCAGAGATAATATGACCAGTTATTAAAAAGAATCATTGTAGTTGCAAGGACTGACAACCTGAGATGACAAAATAATACAACAAAAACAAGGTAACCAATGGTAGGTCACAACTGTCTGCATGAGTGTGGAATTACTGAGACACTGTAGATGACTTCCTGACCTAAGTAAAGGAATTTATGTCATTAGCATTTACTGCAGGACTAGACTATTAGTTCCATTACTGTAGAGCTCTGCGTTCTAGTCATACACACCAAATACACAAAGCTCCTAGAGGAGCACTATAGGAAAGAAGCCTACAGGAATGTTGATCTCAAATACAGAATTCCCTTTCTAATAAAAGGGGAATTAGCAGGCTTAAGCAAAACATCAACTGCTAAGTGTGTGATAATTTAACCTTCTTAGATTTTTAAAAGCAGCTCACATAGAGATGTTTTTTCTGCATGTTTTTGACAATTGTTTGGCTGCATTTTCCCAAGGACATAACGTGCACAAAGATGGTGGTGGAGGATAACAAAAGGAAAAAAACAGATAAGGTTAGCTCAACAGATAACAACATGTCCATGCTTATTTATCCTGCACATGTACTAACTCTGACCAAAAGAAGCCTAGTTTATTTGCTCAGAAATAACCATAAAACATAAAAAATCATGCATCTGCTATGGCAAATGAAGCATTGCTATTCCCATTGTGTTCTGTACACAGCCATAATTGCTTTAGACAGCTGGCGGCTACATTTATCTAAAAATCAAACAGATCACACAGCTGTAATTTCCGATCTTCCAAGCCAGCCTTCCCAGCCCTTTGAGCCAATGCTTAAGGCATGACAATAACAGCCAAAGCAGACAAAACAAACAAATTCATGTTTTACAACCTTCCACTGTCTGCTTTTAAGTAAGGATTTTGTGTGCCCATCCCTGTGTACATCATAATTAAGGATGGTGGAGGCTTAATCTGAAAATATCTGAATAATGTTACAGTTTGCTAGGGAATAAAAAATCCTGAAACAAGGAAACACATTATATTTTTGGAAAATAGGATATCACAATTTAAACCAGTGGTAGCCAAAAGGTAACTCTTAAGCTAGTATTGGACATTGCCATTTGATTCAGAAATCCTTGTAAAAAATGCATACTTCAGGGCTACATAGGCTAAACTACTTCTTACTGATTAAAGCCCTGGAGGACACATTTATCATAAGCACCCCTGAATAAAATGGCCGTGTGTTTACCCTTGCTACAACTGCTCTGATTTTCAGCAAGCCTGTACTTGTCTGAGAATCATGGGAGTTGCAGTTTAACAACAGCTGGAGACCCCCTTGCTACCTAACCCTCATGATAGGTATAGCAATGAACATCCAAAGCATTAGTGTACATATTCTTCTATCGCTTTCTCTTTAATAATTATTATTTTATTTGTAAATCATTACAATTCACTCTTTATTCTATGTATGTCTCTTGGTGCTCTTTATAAAAGAACAAGCCATTTTAGTCCTCAAAACTAACTGTCTAGAAATCTTTCATGCAGTTAGCTTCTGGGCTGAGTATTTGCCTGTTCACTCTGAGACCATGACATTGGACTAAAATCTTAAGACTATGAGTCAAAACCTGTGTTCCTAGCTCTGTCTATTTATCTTCCTTCATTACTTTCTACCTTTCTTCCCTTCCTTCCTTCCTGTTTTTTTTACCTTCATTTCTTTTCCTTTATTTCCCTCAGACTCGCTCTATGTTTAATAGTGAATGTAACCGTTATGGAGGTCCAGGCTAGTTGAATAGTTTGTGTGTGCTTCTGTCACAACAGATAAAGCATTGTGATTATGAGGAGTTGGATTAAACAAATGCCAAATTAACCATGACAAAGACTCCAGCTTGGGAAAATTCAGATCAGTTAGAAAGTAGATTTAGCACTTTGGACTGAAATGTGTCATTAAAATGTTATCTTGAAAGCTTATAAAATCCGATATACAATTATTTTAATGAAATGAATACTTTATGTATTATGTATTTACGTTATAAAAAGGAGACAACTAGGCGTCCTGCTTCCCATAGTACTTTCTAGAGGCAAATGTCAATTTTGAAAGATTTAATCTCACAGACACAGTATACATAACTAAACAAAAAAGAAACATTCAAAATAAAATACAATTATTGAAAAATAGGCCATCTGTAACTTATCAACAAGAAAAATTATAAAAAAAACTTTTCCAATATTTTCACCTGTTTTGTACTTTACAAATCATCTATTGTGAGATGAGAGGGTTTATGTATGGACGATCAAATAAAGCTAGCTTGCTCCTGATGAAACTAAATTGACTATAGCATAATCTAATTTTAAAGTATTTAATTTAGTTTTACCATAAAGCATGTGGAACAGTTACCTAAACCACCTTTCCCTGCTTGTGAGGGAGTTATAGTGTGCTTCCTTGTAGTCTTTTGGGGGTATGATATTGATATAAGACATCCTGGTGCTTATAGAAATCAGTGTAAGTTGAGGCAAAGACCTCTGCTCCTTCATTAAACAATCCAGATTGTTTACCTTTATAACATGTATAATACTTGTTCTTGTGCATTAAATATCATATAACCTTGCATATCTAAAATGTGCCAAATGAGTTTTGAGAAACACAACCCTTAAAGGATAACTGCAGGTAAAACAATAAATAAAAACAATTCAGTATATATACTTAGGAAAAGAGTGATGTACATATATACAATAAACATTTCATCATTACACCAAGAATATACATTCTTAAACAGTCTAAATTTGTCTTTCTTAATATTATATATGTTTCCTCCCCACCCTCGCCTCTAATAACCTTTAATAAAGAAAAATATAAGTTCCCGTCTCCTCTTGCCACTCTCTCTCTGGAATTCCACCCTTACGATTTACAGTAAAAATAAAATGAGATATCTGGTTCTTTACAAGATAGTCTCTGATGGGATGACCTGTTTCCCATTGTGTTATATACAGATTAGATACACATTCCTCTAGTATAAAATGTCCTAGTCTCTGGAAACTTTCTAGAGCACTAAGGCAACATTCTATAACCCCTTTTACAAGTCTTGTCATAGGTGTTAACAATGTTCTTTTATTAATTAAATTGACTTTAGCTTGTGTATCTTTTACCACAGAAAGTGTAACAGGAACTAATGGGTGTGTCTAATCATTAAGGGTAGAGTGGGTTTTATGCAGCCATGGCGCTTCTTTTAACAGGACAGTAAAAGCCTTGTGTTCTAATTTTGTCCATGATTAGGGCTGGATTAAGATGTTGTAGGCCCCTGGGCTTCAGTTACTGTGAAGCCCTCTGTGATGATTACTCCAGGGGCAGGGAATTAGGAGGTAGAGTGGTAGAGCCACAGCACATGTGTGGTAGCACTGTCACTCAAACTACACTTTTCCCTTCATCTCCAGTATGCATGGCACCAGAGTATCAGCTAAGATTGCAGTTTGTTTGCCGCTGTCCCATGGAACTCTGCCTTTGTCCCAAAAAACGAGACAACGGGACAGACCCACAAATATCTTACTACTGTTCCAATTTATTAAACAAGTCAAATGTAGTGATTTATATGTTTCCAAATCCAATAATCCTACTGCTCCCCTCGTCTTTGGCCTTAGCAAATATGAGTATCCCAATCTAGATTGTTTTCACCTCCAAATTAATTCTATGATTAGTTTCCTATATAAAATTTAAAAAATCTTGGAATCTCTATAAAGTGTGAATTACATACAGTATTCTTGGAAAACCAAATTAACTTATGTTTAATTGAGAGTTTGCATTTAGTGCAAATGTTTCAAGCAGAATAATAAAGTATCTTATTTAACCAAGGGGGTGGGGGGCAGACATGTTGTTTAAAATCTTAGGTCAGATGAAGGAAACTTGGGCAGATCAGACACAAGATTCGAAACAATATGTCCAACACTTTAAAGAGATATGTGGTACAAAGAGGGCTCAATAAGGTACTTTTTTTGTATTCTGTCATTAACACATTTCTATGTAAAATGTCTATACTTGATGCAATATGTCAGCAAAACATAAGTTATTTTTTTTGCCGACAGTTGTCTTTTAATATTATATGTCTATTTTCAGGAAAAATATAGAAATAATACCTTGACAGTTTTTATTTCCAAATATTCATACAAAAACTAGTATATTCACTAAAACTTCTAATTAAAGAGGAGCGAATAAAAAAAGGCAATTAAGTTGATTAAGTTTATCAATGTGAGAGGAAGAGCATATGCGGAACGGAATGATAGTGATTTCCATAGAAGATAAATCAATATGGCACAAATTGTAATCTGTGTAAAAAGATAGTAAAAAATATCATGGCAACTGTTGAAGAAGGCTAATACAAAGTAATAATTAGCTGTGATTCTTATAGCTCTTGTGAGTTCATATTCATCAAATGAACTGACTAAATGCTCGATAAAAAACAATGGATTGATTTTTTAAATATATATATATATAGGATGGTTCTACTCAAATTGAGTGAGGCAAAATGGATCAGAATGTATGATTTACATTTCCGAATGTACTGGAACCTGACTGTATGTCTATTCTGGGCACTAGTAAGTGTGAACCACCAGATAGCTAAAAGGAGCAAGATGGTATTTAGATGGTTAGGAGTTGTGTGGGCTCTGATTTATACCAGTTGTGGAAGGTTAAAGGGTCTGTTTCATAAAAAAAAAGACTGAAAATGATCTATACAAATTGCAAGTGAATGCCTAAATTAGGAGAAAAATGTGTTTTAAATGTGTCTGTGGAATCTCCTGTTTATGGCATCACCTGTGGCCTGATATGCAAATTACACATTTCCTATCTCAAAACCAGTTCATTTGCATATCAAGCCACAAGTGATGTCATAAATAGGAAACACCACATTTAGCACACCTGCTAATTTAGCCATTTACTTGCAATTTTGCTAACGCAGTTTGTAGATCATTTTAATTTTTTTTCTCTACATTTACACTAAAAATAAAGATTAAGTGATACAGACACTTTAACAAGCCAGTTTTAAAATATGTTCTGCACTTAATTGGATTGTTTTGCAGTGACTGTGAATCAGTGTTATATAAGGGAGTCTATTTGGTTAAAAGACTGGCTGTGGCATTATGCAGGCATTACTAGTTGGAAAACATTATCCATTTTTCCAACTCAACTATTACCGTATTTGCTCGATTATAAGACGACCCTGATTATCAGACGACCCCCCAAACTTTGGATATTCCTTTAGGAAAAAAACTAAAAGCCGGAATATAAGACTACCCTCTAGGAAAAAAAGTTTAACTTGTATATATTCACATGTAAATTGCTTTTTAATATTTAATAAAAATGATTATATTAAACAAATGCATTTCTTTTTTTATTTCCTTTTATGTGCCAATGCTGCCTCTCTCTCCCACCCCCCTGCATTGTCTCTCTCCCTCCCCCTTGTCTTTCTCTTCCCTCTCTCCCCCCTCCCCTTTTCTTCCCCCCCCCCCTCCCCCTGTTTTTCTCTCCCCCCCCTCCCTCCCTCCCCTTGTCTTTCTCCCCCCCTTGTCTTTCTCTCCCGCCCCTCCCTCCCTCCCCCTGTCTTTATCTTCCCCCCTCCCACCCATTGTCTCTCTCTGCCCCCTCACCTTTTTTTATTGCTCCCTGGTGGCTAGTGGGGGCAGCTGGGGGATGTCTGCACAATACGTGCAGACATCCTCCATGCTGCCCGACACTTCCGTCCATTATGACATCCCCCGGCTGCCCGATTTTCCCTGGTGCCTAGTGGAGGCAGCGGAGGATGTCTGTACGATACGCGCAGACATCCTCCGCTGCTGCCCGGCACTGGTCGTGCCGGGCGGCAGCAGGGGGAGTCTGTGCTCATCGCGCAGACATCCCCCGGCTGTTAGAGAGGGGGATCCAGGTCCCCTGCAGCTCTGCAGGGGACCTGGATCCCTGTCTTATAAGCTGACCTCAATTTGAGGTCAGATTATAAGACGACCTCGAATACAAGGCATTTGCTCTGAAAAAAACCTTGTCTTATATTCGAGCAAATACTGTAATGCCTATTTGCCAATCCACCACAGCTAAACATAGTAAACATTGTTTATTAATAGACCCTTTAATGTAGTTACATGTTTTGTTGACATTTATGTTTAGCCTACTAGCATTCTTCCACACATATATATATGAATTTGTAGATGATTTTGATTATTTTGATTTTTTTTGTTTTTTGTAACAAAATTAAATGATGAGCTATGTATTGATGATATTATTATCCTTCAAGTGAGGAAGGTAAAATCAATGATAGATTCCATTGTATTTTAGTAGGACATTTTTATTGGGTCTCAAACTGAATCCAACTGGTATAAGGACACCCAGCTTGCACAGGAGAATGACAAAAAGGTGCTCGGTTTCTTCCTGTGTCTTCTGACTTCTGTATTACTTTACTCTCCTCTTTGGATTCAAATTTCCTGTTTCCCTTTACAACAATTCCATCCCTTCTGTAAACCGTGTGTATCTGTTTTGTCTCTTAACTGCCTGCTGTTTCCCTTCTATATATGTACATCTTTCTTCCTCCATATAATTATTAAACACTTACACGGGGCCCCTAAAAGGTCTTTTGGGGGCATGAATAAAAACAGAACAAGGCTCATGAATGAAATTTGCAGGCAGTGACAGAGAAATAGCTATTTGTGCTCAATTTTTGATTGTATAAATGAAATATTTTCAGGATTTATTTTAATTGTAGAAAATAAACAATACCTAAAATGTTCTCTTCCTCAGTTTATTAAAGTTAAGTTTGCTATCGATCAGATGGAGTATGGACCTGAATAGCTTGTGATTTGTTCGCTAAAGAGTGGCTTGTAGTGAACCAGTTATAACATTTAACCCACATTGCTATGTTTGAAACATAATTGTGTTCACCACACCTAAATATTTCATGAATAAACAACATGGATGAAACTGGTTCCCTAACATGAATGGATATCAATGAAGAAAAATTAGGGACAATTTCTGAGACTCTACAAGCATATATATTTAATAATATTTATACATCTCACCTAAATTTACTAGCACCTCCATTCTCCCCCTGACTAGTGGGAGAAACCTGGTGAGTTTGTTTTACTACAAGAACAGAGATGGTACATACATGGTTAAATCAGTGGGAAATGTAATGTGTTATACTGGGCCAACTGAACTCATATTACATCCTTGCACAGTGCATTGTGAGGGTCTACTCAATAAAGAGAGAATTGCAGGGAATTAAAATGGGAATGTCAAACTTAAGGCCCAAGTAGCTGAGTTGTAAGAATTCTCCAATACAGCTGATTTTTTCCAATTCTGCTACTTTGGCCTTACGTTTGAAATCCCCATCTCAATTCTCTGCAATTCTCTCATTATTGAGTAGACCCTAAATGTTATTACCTGCACCTCCCCTTTAGTCCATACAAAGGACATGAGTGTATGTGGCAAGGTTTGAAAAGGTCCATATAATATCATTGAATTTCCCATCACAAAGTCCAACAAATGTCCACCATGAACAATATTGGTGTCTACCACTGGCAAGGATTGTTGGTTATAACACTGTATAATACTCTATTGAGTTTAGCTGCATGTGTGCACTTAGCTTCGCAGTCTACATATGCACGCCTGCCGGACACATCCCCCTTAGAGGTCATCCTAGTTAAGTTAGAAGATATGCACATTAAATTTAGATTTCACCTATACATTTTGCTAACCAAATTTCTAGCAAATATTTACTCAAAAACAGGTAAATATACTGTTTAATCTATATATCTGTAAAAGACAAAGAGTCTTTTTTGTTCATTATCTCAAAACCTTGGCTGTCTAAATCTGAAGTAATATTAGCAACAATGAAGATACACTATACAGATAAGGTAGTCTCAAATTTACAAATGATGCCTAATGTATAGTTGAGTTTACAGAGTCTACGGCAAAAGCTATAGGGGGTTATTTCTAAATATATATATATATATATATATATATATATATATATATATATATATATATATATATATAAATAAAATATATAGAATAGCAATGACACCTTCTTTTTACACCCAGCAGTAATGCCGCTGGTTCATTTTACATGGGTTGCACCAGTGCTCAGTGTATATCGGCACATATAATGCAAACTCCCAACATGCATCGGGAGTTGGTGTTACTCATTGGCACACACAGCAATGGTGTCACTATTCCACATGTGCCCTTTTTATATATAACCCCATTATTTAAAATCACACATAGCAGGAATTTAGCAAATGAGTTTATGTTTTATAGTGATATAGTCTATTCCAGTGAAGAAATGGGAAGAACTCAAAAGGTAAGCCTTGAAGTATTAGTATTTTTTTTGGGGAAACTAAATAAAGCAATTACAGTTTAAGCACAAGTAATGTTATGTTTACTGATACTGGGCTTAATAATTCATAAAAATCCAAAGAATACACCACATCTGAATTGCAAGCTCTGTGGGAAATGTTCAGAAGGCATGAACACATCCGTTGTGCTATAATGAAAGCATTACAAAAGCATTGTACACACAAACACAAATTATTTCACAATAAAATAGATTCATTTAATTTTTAGGGGAAATTCGTTCAAGTGAGTTGTAAAAGCATGCAGCACTTTAACAAGAACAAAGAAAATTCACTAATAGGAAGGGATACTTACAGACTTCTTTTCTGCAAGTTGGGAAAAAACCTCTTTATTCTTCAGTGCTGTTTAGTTCAAGGTAATGTAACACCACAAATCCAGTAATCCTGGTTACTTCATGCTCCCATAGAACTGATTCAAACATCATTACTCTTTCATATTCTGCGAGTTGTGTGAGTTGAAAAAGTCCAGAAGAGACCAGGCTGTTGAATTCCTCCTGATAAGGGCACTTTGGAATTGTTTTGAAATGTTTACACTAGTAAGCACAGCCTTTCTGGCAGTATGCCACAATTCTTGCTTCTTCCTGTAAGGGTCTGCAGGGACCCCACAGAGCACTTGTTAATGAGATCTATGCTTTAGCAGGTCGTGCATTTGCAGTATTCCAGCTGTGAGCTAGTTTTTCTGTTCAAATGAAACAACTGGATCTCCTACTCCCACTTATGTGTGTAGGAGTTGGGATGTGCAGTGGACTACTTTCTCATGCTGCTAGAGGTCACTGTCACATCTACTAGTCTGTCACAGCTTTACCCTGAAGCATGTTATACAAACAGGGTAAAGTGGAACATATAATTACAGAGGAACAGGTCCATGTATTGGTGTCTATTCACTAAAAAAGTGAACTGCAAACATCTGGTATTAAAAAAAATTGGCAGACCTCCCGACGTCACCTGTGAAATCACGGAGGAGTGCCCAAACCCGGCTTGATTTAGTAAATTGTAGTTTGGTTTCGCTTTGAGCATCAGCTACTTTTTTTCCTGTCAGACTGAAGCCACTCAAAGTGGCCTCATCTGACAAGTGGGATCCCATTGAAGGACCCTGCAGCGGGATCCGAGCAGAGCTCATCCCAGGAGCCGTGATGAGCTATTAACTGAAGGACTTTCTTGCGGTCCTAGCGTCTTTTTGGACTAGAAAAATAGGACAGCATAGAACATCCTAGCATCACGAAGGGGTTAAAGGATAAATGTAGCAATTTGTATTCTTACATTTATTTTTTTAAATGCTTACACTTGATGCAATCTTTCTATTAAACATCAGTTCATTTTTTTCTACAGTTGTCCTTTAATAACCAAATTGGAAAAATGTATGAACTTCCCTGTCCTTTCTAATCGGCTATCAATGCTTGAGTTTTGTAGTTTATTTGTCAGTTCACCACACTTTTTATTGAATAAAACCCTATGTTTGGTATAAATTACATTAGTGAATGATATGCACCTTCTTTTGAATCACAGTGGGCAAAAAGTCCCAGTAGATATATAGTTCTAGGTGTAGTGGTAGCCTTTGCTAAAGTATTTAATACGGTTTTACACAAGTTACTCTACAAATTGACAGAAAAGGGCTTTGGGGCAAATATATCTATTTGGATTAAAAATTGGCAAAAAGACAGAATATACAGTTGTTGTAAATTGAAAATTATTCATCTGGGCCAAGGTATTAAATGGCTTACCTCAGTGATCTGTCCTGGGTTCTCTTCTTTTTAATTTGTTTATTAATGATCTCTCAAGTTGTATTGAGAGCCATGTCTCAATGTTTGCTGATGACACACAATTAGGTAGGATAATACAGTATAAACTTGATGTTTCTCATCTGCAGGACGATTTTGACAAAGTGGGGGACTGGGCAGGTAAGTGGCAATGAGCCACTATAAACAAATGTAAAGTTATGCATTATGGAAAAAATAATATAAATGCAACATGTACTTTAAATGGTATTTTATTGGGCAAAACTACTAAAGAGAAGGATTTATGAATAATTGTTGACAACGGACTTAGCAACAATGCCCAATGTCAGTAAGTAGCTATAGGCTAATAAGATACTGGCATGTGTAAAACAGGGTATTGATTCACGGGAGGAGGCTATCATCTTGCCTCTTTACAAAGTAATGATAAGACTTGAATATACAATACAATTGTAGGCACCAGTCCAAAAAGGACATAATGGAACTGTAAACAATGGGGATTGGATGATCTTAGTTATGAAAGGAGACTACAAAAATTGCATGTATCCATTCTAGAAACACAGCATGGGGATATTATAATATTGTATAGATATGTACATGGCCAATATAAAGATCTCTCCAGTGACCTGTTAATTAACATAAGCGTACAAAGAACAAAGGGCATCTCCTGAGAATGGAAGCGCAAATATATCATAGGAAGCAAGGGTTAAAAAAAAGTTGATCTATCCTTCAAACCGGTTATTAGAAAAATTGATTGCCCACAGAGAATAAGTGGGCCCTGCCCTCACACATGACCTGTGACATCACTAAGCAGCAACTTACTGACTCAACACTTTTATATCAGCCATTTTACCAGCTGTCGGTATACTCTCCAAGCTAAATGAAGTCTTCTACAACTCGAGCTTCTCATGCTGGGGTTAGTGGTGCAGGAATTAAACAGCTGCTACTCATCAGAAAGGCACACAACTTCATTAAAATAAGTGGCCATGGCTCAATACACATTGCCACTCAGCAACTTACAAAGACCCTTCATCAAGGAAAACATCAGGTTCATTATTGGAGAGTTCAAAAGTGCTTTTACAACAATAAATAAGAAACAAGTTTATTTTTTGTTATAACAGTCATTTTAGTCACTGCATCAATTCACCCCATTAATTAAATACAGACCATATGTATCAGTCTGGAAACTTACTCACTGGATGCAGAAGACAGATTTTATATAAACACAAAAAATTAAAATATTGCAATTAACCAATCCTAATTATATATAATTATACACAAAGAGATCAGCGTACTCACAAAATAGGTTAATTTTTAAATCTAAAAATGTTGTCACATAATATGGAGGTATTATGCTTAGCCAGTGGTATATCTTAGTTTTGTGCTGCCCTAGGGAGACAAAATTCGGGCACCCCCCCACAATGCACACCCACAACATGCCCCATCACCCACGCTGCACACCCACGACATGCCCCATCACCCCATTACATGCCCCATAATCCACATTGCACACACTAAATGCCCCATCCACCCATTATATGCTCCCATCACCTCATTATAGGCCCCCATCACATGCCCCACATGAAATCCTTTATCACCCCATTACATGCCCCCATCACCCCATTATATTCCCCATCATATGCCCCCATTATATGGCCCATCACCCATTTTGCACACACATTAAATGCCCTATCAACCCATTACATGCCCCCATCACCCCATTACATGTCCCCATCATCCCATTACATGTCCCCATCACCCCAATGCATACCCATTACATGACCCCCATCACCCCATTACATGAACCCATTACATGTCCCATCACCTCCAATACATGCCATCATCACCATTATTACATGCCTCCATTAACCCCCATTACATCACCCCCATAACCTCCATTACATGATCCCATCACCCCATTACATGACCCCAATCACCTCCGTTACATGATCCCATCACTCCCATTACCTTCCCCCATCACCTCTATTACATGCCCCCATCACCCCATTACATGACCCCAATAACCTCCATTACATAACCCCCATCACCCCATTACATGTCCCCAGCACCCCAGGACTTATCCTGGCCAGCGCTGTTCCCTGGTATTTAGTGGCAGGCAGCATGGTGTCCTACCATGCTGCCTGTTTGGCTCCCTGTGTGGTGAGTGCCGACAGGTCACGTGGACCGGCACGTGTCTGACGTCAGAGCCATCATGCCTGACGTCATACCACATGGGGAGCCGAACAGGCAGCATGGAGGTTTTCCTTGCGCTAAATACAGTGCTGTGCTTATCCCACTACTGCGTCAAAGTACTAACACTAAAGGGTGTAAGTTTATCAAGTTTTAAGTTATGAAAATTATATTTTATATATATAATATATGCATATTAAAGCACTATTTCGGTACTTTAAAATGCATTAAGACTTGGAAAATGTTTTTTGGGCACCAGACATTTTCTTTGATGGGCTTCTCCTGCTAGAAGAACCCACTGATAATCAATAATTAAATCTTTTAAACCCATCCCTTTTTTATGAAAGCATATGACAGGACCAGTTCTGTTCTTCCTGTAGAAGAAATGTGTGAATAGGCCCCCTGAATCTTTTCTATTCTTAGTATAAGTTTTTATTTCTAATGTCTTTATTGCTCTCTTTTCATGGAAATGCTGATAAAAATGAGTGACAAGAAATATCAAAACATAATAGAACAAATGTAAAAAAAACAAATGAACATTAACTAGCCATAGTGAATAAATGAATGAAACATTTTAAAAACTTTATTCAACATAAACCTGACAATTGATTTCAAAATCAGCTATTCAGGGGATCAAGAAAAACAGTTTGTCATGCTGTACAGTCAAAAATATCTAGATACACTAATTTCCTTCTTAGACACTTTGTATCTGAGTAAGAAACCTTCTTCACAAAAGGTGACCTAAATAAAATAAAAACATTCTAAGGAAGAGACAATCCAATTTGTATCTTGAAAATCTTTGTAAAAATAAACAATTATGATGAAAAGTAAACATCCCCAGGCAAAGAATTATAAATAGTATGACACATGTGGGAAATGACTAGAAGGTTAAATAGGGGAGAATTGTTTACATAATAGAGTACATGCATCCTGCACATAGTTCCTAAAGACACAGTTGGTCAGGCCCTTTGAGGAATAAAATTAGTCAACAAGATCAAACTGAGCACAATTTATCCCACACAGGTATTTTCTGCACACTTAGCTGATGGATGGCAGTGCATTTAAGAGTTGTGGTTTACCACATAAAAAGCATTTGCCTCTCCTATTTTTATGCACATGCAAATATTAAACAAAAACAAAAAAATGTCTGTCCTGCGTTTGTCTTTGTAACTCTGTTTTAGCAGAGGTACAATTTCCTCACATAAAAGTGTATAAATATGTGTCCATCTCCATTGCACATAAGACATTGCCACCCTTTTTATCAACTTACATTTTTATCCGCATGATCCGTTATACATTACCTCTCATTACATTTTTGATGCACATCAACATATATTTGTGATGCACATTTTTATGTCTGTATAATTCACCCAATAGTTATGTAAGATAGTATTTTTAAAGCTCTATATAGTGACAGGTGCTGTGTCAATGGCATAAAGGTGTTATTAACTGAAAACTGGTTTTGGCCCAAAAGCAAAAGACTAATAATAATGATGTCCAAGTACCTAGTTTAACTTTATAACTGTTTTCTTTGGTGTCTGATGAGCAGTGACTTTGAGTTCCATTATGTTATTGTATTGCAAGTTTTTATATTGGTGTCGACTATAAGGTTGGAAATGTTTAATGTGTTGGCCATTTTAAACAACTGATGGTAAGGAGGGATTGCTGGTAATTTAGTAACATAATATCTTGGTTGTTAAGTAGCAATATAATATGTAGATCCAAATCATTATTTAATGTATAAATACCTTCAAATTATTATTGCATTGTCATAAAATGAGGAATAGCACAGATTCATCACTTTTCTATATTTATATATGTGTTTATATTCGTTTACTATAATTAGGATTTCAAGAATTGTTCGGACTTGTTTCAAATTTCCTGACAATTACTACTCCTTTCATATTTTTAACAATACTTGTTGGAAATTATGTACTGGCTTGAAGGTGAAAAATATCTAAAAAATAAAATAGATTTTTGTTAAAACATGTAGCATATGATCTAAACATTAATATTGTTTAGAGGTCAGCAGTTTATATGTAAATGACCACAAACAAATTTGCAATTTAGCCCCTTCAAGTTCCTTGTAAGTAAACATATGAAAAGATGACCACAAGTAGTAGATATAGCAAGAGATGTAATAGACAAATAAAACACCTTGCACTTAAATAACAGGTTTTACCAGATTACTATTTTCAGGGACAACCACTTTAAAAAAAAGTCCCAAGACATTTGATTTAGTCCAGCAGCCACGGCCACCTTCAGCCGGATCCCCTGGCAAAACCTAGGCTCTTTCCTTTTTTCCTCTTTCCATCTTTTTTTTCCTCTTCTCTTCCTTTTTTCCTCCTCCCTTTGTTTACAGAGGCCAAGCGACAGCAACACTGTCCCGAGTGGCCACTGGAATCACAGGACCTCTTTCTCACATACTCATATACCCTGGAAACACACGTTACCAGGACCAGTCCAGGCAACCCTGTGAGGGAGAAAGAGGCAGAAAAAGGACCGTGAAGAGAAAACAAACAAACAAGGCAAAGTGCCACCAAGCTGACCAATCACCATTGGAGAACCTTTACACAATATCCAGCATGAAAATCTTTTGGTATTAATGGGATTGTTCCATGCCCAGAGGGAAAGAAAAATATCGGGGACCTTAAATCAAAACATGTGCATTTATTTCCCAATATAATCTTACTAATTAATAATCTTTTTACAAGCCCTAGATTGCTGCAGTGGACTTATTTCAAACTGCAAACATTGGACACCTCAAGGATCTGACATGTGTCTAATTATTGGCCCTCTAACCAGGGAACGGAGTGATCAGAGGTGCTCTGACCAAACTGATTTTATCTGTTGGATCTGTATAGAACTGACTAATTTACTACTGAGAACATTCTTCAATACTGTTTTTCTTGCCTTTTTGTCTAAAACTGTTAACTATGTTTTGTAAGTAGGAATTTTGTTTTAGTCTCATGAGAAGGGCACTAGCAACGTGGTCTTGAAAGCTTGCAATCAAATACTCAGTTAGTCAAAAAATAATATCATTTTAACTCTAGTTGGTTCCTTTTTTTCCACGGCTAACACGGTACTACTAGTTTACCTATAACCTTCAAGAGCATAGAATTGTGTCAACCATTTAGACTGGCTTCAGGGCTTTGATGTTCAAAAGAGATGTTTATATCCGGTGACTTTTAAACTGATAAGGATTATCCTTATGCCAAGTATACTTAATGTTTTTTGGGGCTTTGTTTTCTTTTTCTGTAATTTCTGTGTTCTGTAACCTTTCCATTTAGAAAGGGGAGCTGTAGCTCTCTGTTCTTTGATGCATGACAGGATACTAAAGTGTGATGCATCAGGTTCCTTGTAATTACAGCTTTATCTCTCCTTTGTTAAACTTTAGTTATGGCCTAGCACACATACAGATGAAGAGGTTTGTGTTGGAGGAAATAGATTATTTTCTAAAGTGTTTAAATGTATGTTTATATATTTACAATATATATGCAATAATTTGATGCCAATTTAAAATTATTCTGTTCAAAGAATAGAGTTGTTAATGATAATAATAAAAATAATGCACATTGTGTTATTCTGGACTTGGTCTCCAGGACGTACTTGAAAATGAGATCTCAATGATTTATTGTTAGTGATTACCGTGTTTGCTTGATTATAAGACAAGGTTTTTTTCAGAATTTTTTTTCTGAAAAGTCCCCCTCGTCTTATAATCGAGGTCATCTTATAATCTGACCTCAAATCGAGGTCAGATTACAAGACATGGATCCAGGTCCCCAGCAGAGCTGCAGGGGACCTGGATCCCCCTCTCTAACAGCAGGGGATGTCTGTGCGATGAGCACAGACTCCCCCTGCTGCTGCCCGGCACGACCCCCGGGGCTTCTATGAAGAAGCCGGGTACTTCCGGCTTCGTCACAGAAGTCCCGGCGGTCGTGCCGGGCGGCAGCAGGGGAGATTTATGCTCATCTCGCAGACATCCTCTGCTGCCCCGCTAGCCACCAGGGAGAATCGGGCAGCTGGGGGATGTCTGCACGATACGTGCAGACATTCTCCATGCTGCCCGACACCTCCGTCTATTATGACGAACCAGCTGTCCGTCATAATAGACGAAGTGTCGGGCAGCATGGAAGATGTCTGCACGTATCGTGCACACATCTCCCGGCTGCCCCCACTAGGCACCAGGGATTATTGAACAGGTGAGGGAGGGGGGAACCAGAGCAACAAGGAGAGGGGGAGGAGGGAGGGGGGACCAGAGCAACAAGGGGAGGGGGGGGGGGTGAACAGAGACAAGGGTGGGGAGAGAGACGGGAGAGAGACAGAGACAAGGGGATGGAGTGTGGGGAAGAGAGAAACAAGGGGGGGAGAGACAAGGTGAGTGAGGGGGAATCAAAGGTAGGGGGAGAGAGACAACACTAAGGGGGGGAGAGAGAGAAAGCTGGTGGCAAGGGAAAGAGGGAGGCAGCATTGCCACATAAAAGGAAATAAAAACGAGAAATGCATTTTTTGATATCATAATTTTGTTGAACTTTTTTCCTATAGGGTAGTCTTATATTCAGGCTTTTAGTTTTTTTCCTAATGGAATATCCAAAGTTTGGGGGGTCGTCTTATAATCAGGGTCGTCTTATAATCGAGCAAATACGGTACTTGTAAAGTGCCACATACTATGTACAATAGAATAGGTTGAAACTGTCTAACTGTATAGCTTGGAGGAAAGACGTAACAGGGGGGATATGATAGAAACATTTAAATACATAAAGGGAATCAACACAGTAAAGGAAGAGAGTATATTTAAAAGAAGAAAAACTACCACAACTAGAGGACATAGTCTTAAATTAGAGGGGCAACGATTTAAAAGTAATATCAGGAAGTATTACTTTACTGAGAGGGTAGTGGATGTATGGAATAGCCTGCCAGCAGAAGTGGTAGAGGTAAACACAGTCAAGGATTTTAAGCATGCGTGGGATAGACACAAGGCTATCCTAGCTATAAGACCGGGAACGGGGGACTAATAAAAGTACTCAAAAAATAAAAATTGGGCAGACTAGATGGACCGAATGGTTCTTATCTGCCGACACATTCTATGTTTCTAACTGACCATTTCAGGAAACTTAATGAGGGACGTGCCCATGGGAGCTTTCTTTATAGCTAAATACATGAGTGACTCATGAGGTAGATGATAAAGAAAATTATGTGCCAAAACAAATAAACCAACGCGATAGCTTGGTAGGCTAATGCATTAACTGTAGAATCTTTGGGTCACCAGTTCAATTCCTGGCAGTGCTGAATCAGCCCATCATTGTTGTGAGGTAGATAAAATAAGTATCATTAAATTAGGTAATATTAACAGGGTGTACTTGGAAACTAGAGATTATCTGAAAGTACCTATTCTGGGTCTACATCTAGTGTCTGAAGCAATGAAGGTTAATGGTGAGGCAGGAGAGTGGTCTTACATATGCTGGTGGGATGAACCTATGGGAAAAAAATAAAACAAACTTTTGGGTGTGAAAATGTTTTTTGATTGAGGGCTCTGGTATGAATCTGGTATTTCCCAACTCATTTCACTGGTAAACTAACCCTCAATGAACAGGCATATTAAAGCCAGTCTACACAATTAATTAATTGGTAGCCCACTTTGGTCTGATTAAAAGGATGTTTGCACAATAATCCCAGATAGGACTGTTATCATTGAGGAGCAGTTTGGATGTCTCACTAAGCAGCATTAGCTTTTTCCACAATTCTTGTCTCACTTCATAAGGTGAATCAAAACGAAAGATATAGGGGATCATCCTAGCATCAAATATATTTAGCAAGTAGAACATTTAGGAAGTTGAAGCTTTAGTGGTATATGACCAACCTCTGAATCAGGAGTGTATATCCTCACTTCCATCTCAACCTTCAGAAAAACTAGGGAATTAGATGGGCTGGCAATGAAATATTTAATTCTAAAATTATTTTTTTTATTTTAAACAGTATTTAAAGCTGAATGAACACACGATTTCTATCCTGCTGTAGAAACAGACAAAAATCATGGTAAAACATATTCAATGAAATAATTATAGTGCAATATTACCTAAGATGTTTTTGTGATTCTTCTTCATTGTGAGAAGACAATTTTAAGTCCAATGATTGAGGTTTTGTACAGCCCTCTGCAGCAAATATCTTGAATATTTGGTAACTTAAGTAATCGTGCAAAGATAACATCCTTAATACAAAAGTGGCGTTGAGTCTGTAGGAAATAAAAGTAGTAAGATATTTGAGTTGGTGGCATGCTCTAGGTTTCCTGCCAAAGGAAAATGATTTTGCTGACATCAGGCAATTTATCTGTTGACAGTGACTATATCTGTGAAAACTTCACTCACATCCTGAAGATAAAGACATCTTCTTATACAAAGGCTTTTCCGACATCTTATCTAAATACCTGTTTATTCAGTGCACAGGTACATTGATGTGAATTTATATATATACATTGAATAGGCTATTTACCTTGAGTTCAAAGTAAAACGTTTATATTTTCTGTTAAGGTGTGAGTTTATCAAAAAGAATATGATATGACAGTAGCTTGAGTTATTTGATTGCATAACTAAACGTGAGTGGCAGGTGAGTTGAGGTGAGATTACATCTTGCTGACTTAACTTTACATTGGGTTGGGGCAAACCTGGTGAGTTTTCCCTTTAGAGCTCAGTTGGTCCTCAAAATGCATAGGCAATCAAATCCCCTTCATCTAATTTATAGTGAATTGTATAGTTCTCATCTCATCCATCCATACAAATTTACCTTCATCTATACTTCTAAACAACAGCATAATTGTTAATCCACACTTTCCCTCTGAATTAGACCTTAAAAGGAACGACTTATTGCTGCATTCCCCCGTTGTCTGTCTATGAGTGACAAGCTAACCAGCAGGGGACTGCAGAAGCACTGTTTTTCATTTGAAGGCACGCCCACTATTTATATACAAAGTAAGATCAGCTAAATGTTTAATTGTGATGAATGAAGTGTAAAATCCAACCGCTATTCATAGGACTTTCATCAGAAATTATCTGAAAATTGGCCACACAGAGGCTTCTCATCATAACTAATGTGGTTTAAATCCCCGCCCATTGCTCCAATTTGTTACAAAGCATTAAAAGCTCTTTAAGTTCTAAAAGTATTACATTACATTACATTAACATTTATTTGTACAGCGCCACGAATTCTCGAAGCGCTTGGTACAGAGCAAAGAAAGGAACTACATACTAATTTAGACAAACTAGTACAGACTGGTACATGAGGTAGAGAACCCTGCTCGTAAGCTTACAATCTAGAGGGAATGGGGTCCATGACACAATTAAGGGATTTAAGAGGTCAGAGGGATTGAAGTTGTAGTAACAGTAGAGTGGATGGGAGGCATTAGGTGGGATAGGTCAAAGAGGGAGTGTGTGTTCCAGCTAGGTTGGGTAGTAAGCCTCTCTAAAGAGATGAGTTTTGAGGGACTTTTTAAAGTTTGAAAACGAGGGAGAGAGTTGGATGCTCCGGGGAAGGGAGTTCCAGAGAGAGGGGGCAGCACGGGCGAAATCTGGGAGACGCGAGTGAGAAGTGGTGATGAGATTAGAAGAGAGTGTTAACCCCTGTGAGGAGCGCAAAGGTCGTGTAGGGAAGTAGCGATTAACAAGGGAGGAAATGTACGTAGGAGCAGAGGAGTGGAGGGCTTTGTATGTTAATGACAGAATTTTTAATTTTATCCTCGAGCAGACGGGAAGCCAGTGGAGGGCGTTGCAGAGAAGAGCCGCCGAATCAGACCGACGTGCAAGAAAGATGAGTCTGGCAGCCGCATTTTGGATAGACTGTAGGGGAGCCAGACGAACCAGAGGTAGTCCAGTCAGAAGACCGTTACAGTAGTCCAGACGAGAGATCACAAGCGAGTGCACTAGAATTTTGGCGGTCTCTTCGATGAGGAACGGACGAATGCGTGCAATGTTCCTTAGGTGCAGCCGACAGGATCTGGCCAAGGACTGGATTTGAGGAAGGAAGGAGAGAGCAGAGTCAAAAGTGACCCCAAGACATCGAACACGGTCAGCCGGTACGATCGTAGTATTATCAACGTTGACCGCGAACCCAGGTGTAGGGACAGCGGTTGAGGGAGGGAAGATAATGAGTTCTGTTTTGGAGAGGTTAAGTTTCAGGTAGCGATCAGACATCCAAGCGGAGATGGCTGACAGACACTCAGCTACTCGTGACACTAGAGAGGGAGTGAGGTCAGGGGAGGAGAGGTAGAGCTGAGTATCATCGGCGTACAAGTGGTAGTGAAAGCCAAAAGAGCGGATGAGTTCTCCCAGAGAGGTAGTGTAGAGGGAAAACAACAGCGGGCCAAGGACCGATCCAATACCTAATCTACTTTTAATCACGATACCATTGCATGCATGTATGTACGCAGTCATATGCTCAGAAAAGACCTTGCCCAACAATTTCCCAGTTGAAGATAATGGTAAAACCACTGGACATGCATGCATCCCAATTTCTGATCAAGTTTGGCTTGGTCATAAAATAGATATGAGACCACTTTCTGTGTGTATGTTTTTTCTTCAGTGCAGTAAATGTAAAATATATATATATATATATATATATATATATATATATATATATATAAAGGATACACCCCTATAAAACATTTTAAAGAAAAAGTAATTTTTTTTTAAAGAAAAGGCTTCAGTACATGTTGTGAGGGCATTGTGGAAATGTGTCAGATTTCAACACAGCACCTGCCAGTGCCATTGTGCGCCACACAACCTGACACAGTGTCTCACCGGCCAACCATATCTAAGAGTGCCACTGTGCCCCCACAGAAGCTGGCACATTGTCACTCTTCAACTTTGTCTCTCTCTCCCCTATGTCTGTCTCTCTCCCCCATTCCACCTGCATCCCCATTTTGTTTGTCTTCTCTCCTTTGTGTCTTTCCCTTCTACATCCCCCCATTTGTATCTCATACCCTCCAGTTAAGTAGCCTATGGGAAGACCTCATAGCTGCCACTGTCTCCCAATGCAGTATTACTGCCACCACACCCTCTTCCTACCCTTTCAATCTCATTAATTTTCTCATGTTATTTATTTGCTTTTTTATAAGCAGATACCTCATGTATCAGTCTATCTGTTTGTCTAACATAGTCTATAACTTCCCTTTATATTCTGTACCAAATGCTGTGTAAATTATTGGTGCTATCCAAATACCAATATAAGAGTATATTCAAAGTAAAAAAAATAAGACTTTCCGAGACAGTTTACAGCATATTTAACATTAATGGCAAAAACATTTTTTTTTTCGCTTTTTAAACTTTTTAAATTTTCTCTTATAAAATACAAAAAGAAATGCATTAACTGCAAAAATACATACATATACATCAAAAACCAAACATAACACATAAGATAATGTGATAATGCCAGGAGCTACAGATAATACTGTAATCAAGTATATCTATGGGGCAGCCAGAAGAGATCAGATTAACCCAGTTTTACAGGTCCAAACGGAGAGAAAAATACAAATTTGACGGAGGCGAAAACTTAAATGAATGTACTGAAATTATGTACGCATTATGTAATGCATTTGTGTGTCACAAGGCATTTGGCTGTTCTGCGACCACTTCCCCCTATATCCTTGCACATCTAACGAAAGAGAACAGATTAGGATAATTAGTGAACATGACCATGTCTGCAATAACTGTAGATAAATGCTGCTCTCCTGTTACAGAATAACAAAATCTAACACAGTCTTGAAGTTTAAGGAATGCTGTATAGATGAATGTGAAATCATCTTGTTATTAACAAGGTACAAATGTTTGTGCTACAGAGTTAGATCCAACCCCACCCACTCACCATGCTATCCAAACTGATCAATCTATCCATTTAAACACTGGTGTGATTTACCTCATGTTATGGGATAATGATAGGATTATCTTACATAGGTATCTGGCTATTATCTACATTTTTCTTTTACTTCTTTGCTTCGCTCCATTTAGCAATCTCAAAATCAGGAATGTCGGGGGTGTGACCATTTACAGACCAAAAAGCAAAAATGGCTTAAGAAAACTTTTATAGAGTTTCAAAACCTGACTTAAAAAAAAAGAAAAGAAAATAAACATCCCATTACACTGACTATTTGTTTAACTGTCGTATTTTTACTACAATGTTTATTTTGTAGAACGCACCAACATGAGTTGTATGGCAAAGCATAATCTGCAGTAATGTTACAACATAGCAAAAGTCATTAACACAGAAATTATATTATACCTAAAAAACAATGGGACGTAATCAATGAAAGTGAACGTTGGTGAAATAATAATTCAAATGCAAAAAACAGGTATTAATAGCAAAGTTAGAGAGAAGTTTTCTTGCTCAACTATTAGTGCCTGATTAGTGCAATTCACAGGTCACTTTTAATGAATGTAAATGAAAGCAGGCAGCTCAGCACTGTCAAAGTGAAAAAGGATTTTATTCCGAAACTAATTGCAACATTTAAACCAATTAGGTCTTTCTCAAGACCTGTTTTGTCGAAACGTTGCCATTTGTTTCAGAATAAAATCAAATCATTTTCCACTTTGACTGTGCTGAGATGCTTGCTTTCATTTATATTTGGGAGGAGTGGTGGAGCCTCTGGCTCGGGCACTATACCATCTAACAGTGATGCTTCTGCCACATCTATTGATAGTTCTTATAATCAATGAACATCAACAAATGAACGGGGTTGAGTTTGATGACAAATGAAAATTCAAAATGGGAGGTCCACAGGGAAAAATCACTACCATTTTTTTTCTAAGTCAAATTCTTTGACCACCAAAGTCAGAGGTCTAATGTAACTTAGAAAAAAAAAGACATTTTGAATCTTCCCCATTGAAAATAATAGAATGAAAATTGATCAAAGTTTTGTTTTTTTGACCTCCTTGGCATAGCACTATTTTCAAAGGGGGAAAATTCAAAAAGTCTTCTCGAACACCAAATTCAGAAGACAATACTGTTAGTCAACAACATAGGGAAGGTCAGGAAAAATATTACCGAATCTATGGATGAGCCCTAAACATCGTATAATAAATATGTAATATAAAATACTACTATCAGAAACCACCATGCAAATGAGAGAAATCAATGGGTTTGTATTTTGTCTTTTTAAAAGCAAATTTCAAATTGTACAGGCTGGATCCTGTAAAGATAAGAAATGACTTAGTGTAGCAAAAAGCATCTGTTGAGGTTTAGTGTAGTTTCAAAATAGACATAATTGAGGTTATAAAAATGCAATCCATAGAATAACCCTAGTATTTAGAAAAGAATGATTACATGTTGCAAAATGAAATGTTGTCCAGACATGTCCAAGTTAGTACAAAGTCTTCTACAAAGATGTAGGATAAATTCCTTTATGTGACAATATAAATATTAAGTATTTTGTAAATTATGTTGCTATCTGTTTGCTATTGAGTTAGTTGAAATGAGATGAAGAACAAACCATTTAAGTAATGGAGGATTAAAGATGGTGGAAAAACCCATCTGCCTGACATTCAGTGGGTAGCAGAGGCATTCTCAAACACAAATCTACACACAACAAACAAGCCAGAAAGGTCAACTCTGTTCTGTTTGCAGGAGAAACTTACCATATCTGCAGGGACAGACATGGTGAGTTTCTCCTGCAAATAGAACAGGGTTTACCCTGTATAAAGTATTGATGAAAAAGTGAATGCTGAGAGACAGAGCTAAGTTTAAAAGCAGTTGGCTCTATTCACTATAAATCCCATTTGGTGAGAGGAGGTAACATTTAGAGGTTGAATTTGACTTAGTTTCAAAAGTGAATTCAACACCCCAGAGTTGGTCACTTCAGAAAATTTGGCATCCGACTCGAACCTGCTCGAATTGTGAGGTTGAAAATCACTTCTTTCTACTCACCTACTCCAACACTGGTGAGTTCTAGTATATTCAGTGGGGAAAATCATTACCTCAAAACTCAAAGGTCGAATTTGACGTCGAAAAACGTTTTGAATCTTCCTGCATTGAATATAATGGAATGTAAATTTATTGAAGTGTTGTTGTTTTTTTTCTCTCCTCAGAATAGGACTATTTTCAATGGCAGAAGATTCAAAACATCTTTTTTTCTTCTAAGTCAAATTTGACATCCAAACCCTAACATAGAATTCAACCTCCTTGGCATACTTCGTTCGGCTGTCATTTTGCATCACCTCGTCACATTTTGACCTATCAAAAATGGTTAGTAAATCTGTCCGAGTTTGAAGTTAGAGTTTAGGGCTTATCTCAAACTCAAATCTCGGATTTTAGGGAATAAACCCAGGTGTGTTGTTTGGGTTTACAAAATACAAGGGACACTACATTTTTAATTTTTGTTTCTGTTGCAAAAGTTTAAAATGAGATGCAAAAGTTAAAAAAAAAAGTTCAGTGCCACTTTAAAAAGATCCAGTACATTCACAACAGAAATACAATTTAATTTTTAATATAGTAGAGTTCAAAAATATGTTTTCACAACTACTAAAATTAATTAGGACAATTGTTGCCTTACTTCCCCATTATCTATATTTTGAGTTAAGCATTACATCACAGTCAATATCAGACTGTGCTTATAGAACAGTTTGAAATTTTATGTGCAGCTCGTCTGCGGAACCCCTGACTTAACTAATCAAATAACTATTCAAATAGCAGTACAATCAGTATGACATAATCACAACACCCTCTGTATGTTTTAATATTGGAAATTTGTTTAAGATGTGTAATGCAAAGTAAATATGTATCATAATTGTACAGCGTCCAAAATGTGATCCCCATTTGGAACCAAGAAAAACTTTGTGAATGGCTTCACGCCATAGATATTGCTATGAGGTTAAAAAAAAGATACTTTTATAAAGAAATGATAATATTCTTTAGAGCTTAACAATATATTTTAATTTTATGTAAGAAATAAACATTCTTATCACATTTTCATTAGTTGCTAATAAACCAAATCAGGTACTGTTGGTGGCAAACAAATATAATCCTACATGGCTGACATGTTTCCTACATGATACTGAGCAACATAAATTGTTTTTTATGGAACCTTGTTTCCCTTGTTCCAACCAATGAATAAACCTACAAAACATAACCTACTAATTCCCTTCTTAGTGACACTTGCTCAGTTTCAAGGTGATGGCCTAATGAAGCCAATATTTTGGGTTCACTACCTAGGTTGGGTTGGTTACTTACAGGTCATTTCAAAGCTATAGGACCAGACGCTTACAGTGTTTTTCACGAAAGAGAGAATTGCAGGGAACTGAAAAGTGAATTTCAAAATGAAGGCCACAGGAGCTGACTTGGAAAAATTCACCTGAAGACTGTATCACTAATGTAAAAGCTGGATCTGTACATGGAAAGAAACCCCAAATTAAAGAAAGTGTTGAGGATTTTGTACGTGGTTTTTGCTGAGCTAAGCTAGTTGCATCCTACAGAAGATGTGTTAGTTCACAGTTGTCAGTGTTTTATAGCCTTTTTAGATGGCATGGCTGATCAAGGCTTAAAAGAACATTACGATTTAAGTTTTAGAACATTTCATGTGTTCCTCCAAACTCTCAGTTAGCCAATACATGATATAATTTTAACTCTACTTGTTTCCAAAATCTAGGGAAGTGTTCAGTCAAATGGAATTTCCCATAGGTTTTCCAGGAAATCCAACCCTTCTGCCACTGTTCATGATAACATGATGATAGATCACCCTGTGAGAACATTCAGACCTTAATGGGTGAACAGTTCTCCTCCCACCTGCTAAGGTGCAGTTGAAAGGTCTCCTGGGGTGATTTGTTATTTTCTGTTTCACATGTTTGGAACTCACACTTTCTACAACCATAACAGCCAGGGTTCTGGGAAAATATTAGTTAACCATTTCGGTGAGTTGTGCAATCTTTTGGCGTTGCAGATGTTAAGAAAAAAAAAAGAATCTTTTTGTCGTGGCCTGATTTTTTCTCAAGCTGTTAAAATATTTCTTCCTCTAATCGCTTTATGCACGGTTTG
Source organism: Pelodytes ibericus (assembly GCA_036172795.1). Classification (NCBI taxonomy): domain Eukaryota; kingdom Metazoa; phylum Chordata; class Amphibia; order Anura; family Pelodytidae; genus Pelodytes; species Pelodytes ibericus. The sequence continues at coordinate 75,506,036 of CM069860.1, read as the reverse complement.
GTTTATTTTACAGAAAATAAAATGGAGGGTCTTTGGCAGTAATTGGATACACAACAAAAGCTCTGTTCAGCAGCTGCAAAACGGAAAAAAAAATGATATTTCTGAAAAAATGTTTGAGGCAGGTGACTAATTAACTGTGACAGAGCTAGAAAGCAATGGGAACGCATCGAAGAAAAACGGATTTCCAGTCGCAGAAAAAATCGCAGAAAAAATCTAACAGAAAGGGTTACAAAGAGTGTTTAAAATAAAATTCTGAGGTAAAATTACAAACTGTTCTATAAGCAGTAAATTCAATCCCTGATTGATAATTATAGTCATAGCATAGTAAGCGGCTATGTACCTTTTAGAAGGCGCTTGCACACACACAACATAAATTATGCTGGGTTAAAGGTGATGGAAAAAACAATGCAAATATAATCCTGCATTTCCTGCAGAGCAAGAGTGTTAAGCTTTTATGTTGGAAGCCATGATACCTGTATCCCACTTGCATGTCTGTTACACGTGTTTAAAATAATGGAGAGAGTGTTGGCTGTAATAAAGTTTCTGGGATTGGAATCTTTACAGAGCAAATAACTAGTTTGTCAATAATCGTTTAATTAATTTGGCCTATACCTTCTCTTTTTATACTACTTGCATACTTGGTCAGAAAAAGACATTTTAATTTTCTCTCAAACCAATTCATTAACTGAAATAGCTCAGCTGGGAGTGGGTTAGTATGATGAAACCGCAATATTATAAGGATTTTACTTCTGCACATCAAGAAATATTAGACACATGATACAGGTATTTAATCAACCACCACAAAGAAAGAAGCTATTGTACCCCAGTCGGACACCAAACAGGTCACTCTGTACATGACCTTAAAATCAGCCAAGATGAAACCATTTTTTGATTATAAAAAACAGAGGACTTTATGAGGATTTGAGTTTTTTAGTACGTTAGCAAAGCTTGTTATGACTTTTCTATTAATTTGGTTATTACCAAGCCTTGTCAATTTCCCCATGGTAATTATATATCTGCATGGACCTTGTCATTGTCTCTCTCATTGCCACTCTCCCCCTGTATGTGCTCTCTATCAGTTGTGCAAGGTTTCCGTAAAAGGACCTGCTTATACTGTAAATGTAGATAATAAGAAAACTTTGAACAATAAAATAATCTATATATTCTAGCAAAAGGTGCATAAAATAAGATGCAGATCGGTGCGAGGCTTTCTCAGATGCCGGTAACATGGAGCTGGAAGCATGCATTGTCACGTATGGTAAGATTAGGGGAGAACGTGCAATGTCATCCTAAAGGAAGGACAGCATCACACATCTTTTGGGTGGGAAGGGGTTAAAATATATATTATTTCTTTTGTTATGCATTTGCTTGACAATCTGCTAACACAATGTATAGATACCTTTTCATATTTTTTTTGTTTTGTACATTCACAGTGTTGGTTGACAGAGTCTGTTTAACCCCTTAAGGACAGAGCCTTTGAAACATTTTTGTCCATTCTGGACAATGGCTATTTTAACATTTCTGTGCTGTTTGTGTTTAGCTGTAATTTTCTTCTTTGTCATTTGCTGTACCCACACAAATTATATATTGGTTTTATCGGGACAAGAAGGGCTTTCTTTGGATGCCATCATTTTGATCATATCCTATAATATTATATAAAAAAAATATACAGTATTTGCTCGAATATAAGACGAGGTTTTTTTCAGAAAAATCCTCCTCTTCTTACATTCGAGGTCTTCTTATAATCTGACCTCAAATTGAGGTCAGACTATAAGACAGGGATCCAGGTCCCTTGAAGAGCTGCAGGGGACCTGGATCCCCCTCTCTAACAGCAGGGGATGTCTGCGCGATGAGCGCAGACTCACCTGCTTCCGCCCGGCACGACCGCCGGCGCTTCTATGAAGAAGCCGGGTACTTCCACTTTCGTCACAGAAGTCCCGGCAAGCGTGCCGGGCGGCAGCAGGGGAGGTCTGCGCTCATCGCGTAGACATCCTCTGCTGCCCCACTAGCCACCAGGGTAAATCGGGCAGCTGGGGGATGTCTGCACGATACGTGCAGACATCCTCCATGCTGCCCGACACGGCAGTCTATTATGACGGACCAGCTGTCCGTCATAATAGACTGCCGTGTCGGGCAGCATGGAGGATGTCTGCAAGTATCGTGCAGACATCCCCCGGCTGCCCCCACTAGCCACCAGGGAGCGAAACCAGGTAAGGGGGTGTGGGGGGGGGCTGGACAGAGGACACAGACAGACAAGGGGAGGGGGGGGGAGAAAGAGACAAAGGGAGGGGGAGGGGGGAGGACACAGATAGACAAGGGGAGGGGGGGAGAAAGAGACAAAGGGGAGGGGGGAGGACACAGATAGACAAGGGGAGGGGGGAGAAAGAGACAAAGGGAGGGGGAGGGGGAGGGGGGAGGACACAGATAGACAAGGGGGGGGACAGAGATAAAAGAGGAGGGGGGATAGAGAGAGAGACAAAGGGAGGGGGAGAGGGGAGGACACAGACAGACAAGGGGTGGGGGACACAGACAAGGGGAGGGAGGGGGACAGAGAGAAAAGGGGAGGGGGGATAGATAGAGACAAGAGAGAGAAGTTTTGGGGGGAGAGAGACACAACGCTGGGGGGAAAGACAGCTGGGGGAGTGGGAGAGAGGCCGCATTGGCACATAAAAGCAAATAAAAACAAGAAATGCATTTGTATAATATACATTTTTTATTAAATATTAAAAAGCAATTTACATATATACAAGTTAAACTTTTTTCCTATAGGGTAGTCTTATAATCAGGCTTTTAGTTTTTTTCCTAAAGGAATGTACAAATTTGGGGGGGTCGTCTTATAATCAGGGTCGTCTTATAATCGAGCAAATACGGTATATATGGTAAAAAAAAAAACGTATTTCCTGAATTTTATTTGAAACATCTTCTCCTCATCGACAAAAGCAAACAAAAAAAACCTGCTAAATAGATTCTACTATGTCTCCTGAGTACAGGGATACCACCCATGCATAGGTTTGTTGGGTTGTTTGGGGGATAAAAGGCCACATTTGGGAGGTGCAGTTTTTGGTTTTCCAACTTGAAATTTTGACATGCAGACAGCTCGCACCCATGTCCCATTTGGGACATATTTGAAGCCAGCCAGTGTATTTTACCCCATCAACCCATATATCTAAATACATTCAATACATTCAATATATACAAATACATTCACTTCCGATGCTCTTGCCAGTAGAAGGGAAGCGCTGCCTGTACAGGCAGCGTTCCCTTCTACTGAGCCGATGGGGTCGCTCAGGAGAGCGACCACCATCGGTTCTGGGGGGAGCCGAAGGTGTTGCTAAGTGCCTCTCTAGCGAGGCACTTTAGCAACACCGGAGGTGCTTAGGAAGCGAACGATCGCTCGCTTCCTAAGCACATGTGTGCAGGCGGCGCAGCCATTTTTAAATGAGGAGTGATCGTAGCGCGCCCCTACACTTTTTTTTAGTGTTGCTCAATGCCTCTACCTAGAGGCATTGTAGCAACACTGATAGAGTAAAGAAAGCTTTCTTTACTCTATTTAGTGCATGACGTGCCAGGCACGTCAGCTGTCGGCAAGTCCTCGATTTTTCGTGACGTGCCTGGCACGTGATCTGTCACCAAGGGGTTAATATATGACAGAAAACCCTAATTAATAATAAAGACACACAAGTGTACCTTACTATCCTGTGTGTTTATTGGATCCTTTGCCAAATTTGTGGTGTACATACATTTGAATAAAAATCCATGTACACTCATTTTTGGAGCAAGTCTAGCACTCTTATCTCTACCAAACATAGTCATCTATCCGATGACACTAGATTATCACTTTACCTCAAAATTTTCTGTAGCAGTCTATGTTCAGTGGCAGGAGATAAAGTAACTTCGGGCATAAAATAGAGCCCTTTAACTAAACTGATTTGCAGCAGTTTGCCATTTGGAATTTCCAAACTATGTAAAAATGCTGTTCACATTTTCTTTGGCTTTATTTCCAATGTTTATATCTGTATAATGTGAAAACATCTTAAGCTTCATAATAATATCAACCACCATGTGAACTCTGTGATGTTGTCCTCTATTTATAATTATTAGTAATTAATCATTTCACTAACTAGGCTCATAGTTTGCAGCCATAAAAAATGTGAAAGTATTTAAAAGGATAGCCAGTAAACAGAATAAACAGATAACTGATTAAAGGAACAAAGAATTCTTTGGCCAAATCAACTGCTCTGCCATCATTTTAGTCAGGCACCTTTCCCAGTACTTACACTGCTCTTACATTTCATCCAAATTGAGGAATTTAGCTGTTCTATAAACATAAACCACATGTCTCTTTTAGTCAGTAATTAAAACGCACACATTTGTTTGGATGCCTTTTAAATAACAAATCTGGTATCAGGATTACAAGATATAGTTGAAATCAAACGAAGCTGTCAAGGAAATATTTTGTCTTAATGTAGGAGGACGCCAAAGTGAAACATACTATGGAAAAAGGAAAAGGAAAATGTCTTTGTAAAGACCATATGGAATCCAAACATTTAGTACTGACCTTGCATGTAATAGTTACTTTACTAGCCTAGACTTACACAGGCAGACAAGAACACATTAATTGTTTAAACAGTGAATGAAAAATATCCAACATGAGCTATACACTGTGTTAGTAGGAATGCAAGCAAATGAATAAATAAGGAGAAAATGTGTTCAAATGTGTCTGTTGTGTCTTCTGTTTATGACATCACCTGTGTCTTCATATGCAAATTACCGTATTTTCTCGAATATAAGACGACCCTGATTATAAGACGACCTCTTAAACTTTGGATATTCCTTTAGGAAAAAAAAACTAAAAGACTATAAGACCACCCCACATGAAAAAAGTTTAACTTGTATATATTCACATGTAAATTGCTTTTTCATATTTAATAAAAAATAATGATATAAAAAAAATAATTTCTTGTTTTTATTTCCTTTTGTGTGCCAATGCTGTCCCTACCCCCCAGACTTGCACAATGATCCCTCTCCCCCCTCCCTCCCACAGATTTGCCCAATGCTGCCTCTCCCCCCCTCCCTCCCCCAGACTTGCCCAATGCTGCCTCTCCACCCTGCCCTCCCCCAGTGCTGGCTCTACTCCCCCAGACTTGCCCAATGCTGGCTCTACCCAAATGCTGGCTCTACCCCCTCCCTCCCCCAATGGTGACTCTCCTCCCACACCCCATTGCTGCCTCTCAAGGAGTTTGAGCATGCTTTGGATAGGCACAAGGCTATCCCAGAAAGAAGATAGGGAACTGGGGACTTATAAAAGTTTTTATAAAATTGGGCCGACTAGATGAACCGAATGGTTCTTATCTGCCGACATATTCTATGTTTCTATATTTCTATTAAAGGTGAACCACGCAGCAGCATTTTGGATACATATTTAATATATAAAATATATGTCCTAGTCAAGTATTGTGATGTGCAGTAAACTTATGTAAAGCAGAAAAATGTAATTCTACAGAAAAATGTAACAACAATATGTTGTTTTATTTATATTCTATTAAATTGCTATTTTAAATATATTTTGTTTAATTCAAAATATTTTATTCAAAGATTTTTTAATATATAAAAGCATAACAGACAGGAGACAAATATAAGATGGGAAGAGAAGAAAAAATATGTTGAAATATGCAGAAAAATACACAACAAAAAAGTATCCAACAAGTACTGTGTCCCCAGAATAGTGATTATGCCAAATTCTTAAGTATATACACTTATGTATTTCCTATGGCTTTCAAGCTTCTTTACACCTTGCTAAGGTATCTCCTCCTTTTTTCTCCTTACATTAATACACATTTGGGGCTATTCACTAAAAGGTGAGCTGCAGGTGAGATGAGGTGAGTTGAACATTTCATCTCACCAATTTAACTAGACATTGTGCAGGGACAAACATGATGGGTTTCAACTACATCATCATCATATCATCATCATTATCAGTAGCGTGTATGTTCAAGTGTATAACTATACACAATGTTATGAGCATGCCCATCTCTTCATTGTTTTGACAAAAGCTAAAACATAAATTCAAATAAAACATAAGGATAACCCAATAGCTAGCTAATCCATTATAAGAGGTATTATCCACATACCATATTAAGTTATTTACAGGAACATAATCTTGTGTTTTACCAGGAACAATACACGAGGAAAGGGGTTTTGTGTTGAGATGTCTGTCTGTTGCAGTGTTTTAAACTTTGTGAAAACACAAGAGAAACATTACTCATAATTTACAAGTCAGAGAATTTAGCATGGTTCAGTAACATATGCCTTAGATATTCATACAGGAAGTAAAAAGATAAAGTTAAGTAGATATTCATAAAAATGGGCACTGGATGATAGCTAAGACCGGCAACGTTAACTCTGCAGTTTCCATATTCTACCAGGTCACATTCAAATTTAGCTTGTGAAAGCTTAAAGGATAACTTTCAGCATAAACATTTCTGTAAAATTGAAAGATTGCATGAAGTGTTATATATTTTATATAGAAATGCCTAAATAAAAACATACAATTAAAGTGGATTATTGAGCCCTCAGTGCTCGTATAGCTGGATCAGGGGGCGGACATGTTGTTTAGAAATTTGCTCCTTTACGTAAACCCGATAATTTTTCATTATTTATTGATGCTCAAAAGTTTATGAGAAAATTGACACTGAAAAGATATTTTATTAAGCACAAGGACAAAAAGGTTAATGAGGAAGAGAAAACGGATGATGGTTTTGTACATTCATCGTTAAAACCACAGTCCAAATTTTACCCTATTTGGGATAAAGGTGATCACATAGGGGTTTTTTAAGATCTTTTAACAGCCGAATTGGATCAAATCTGCCAATTACATGATAAACGCACTAATTTGACGAAAAAAGAACTTACCACCTTAAGGGCACTTAAAGATAAGCATGATATTGTAGTTAAACAAGCTGATAAAGGTGGGGCTATTGTAATCATGAATAGACCTGACTATTTGGAAGAAGCTTTTAGACAACTGAAAGATAAAGAGACATATGTAGAGCTGAAGAGTGATCCAACTCTACAGTATAAATTTGAGGCCAGAACCATGTTGAGGAAGGGCCTCGAGCAAGGAGTTCTAACTAAAAAGGAGTAAGCTTTTTTTATATAGAGAACATCCAAAAATAGCGATTTTCTACCTTCTACCAAAAATTCATAAGAGTCTTCAAAAACCACCTGGTAGACCCATAGTTAGTGGGATAGGCTCCCTTACAAGTAATATCTAAGAATATGTCGACACGTTTCTACAAAAATAGTTTGTCTAGCCCCGTCTTATCTAAGAGATACAAAACAATTACTAAACTTAATGCAAGATTTTAAATGGTCTCCCGATTTTCTATGGGCTACGGTAGATGTCACCTCCCTTTACACAGTTATAAAACATGAATATGGCTTGGAAGCAATTCGCCACACCCTGGATTCCTATCCTGATATCATGTCTGATCAGAGAGATTTCCTTATTCAGCGTATCCTTTTCACGCTCACACATAATTATTTTTCTTTTGAACGTCAATTTTTCCTCCAAGTGTGCGGGACAGCCATGGGGACAAAATTCGCCCCAAGTTATGCTAATATTTTTATGGCCAACTGAGAAAAACAAGCAGTTTGGGAAAATGGTACTCTGAAAGCGAATCTTATCCTGTGGCGTCGCTATATAGACGAAATTTTTATTGTTTGGAGAGGAACAGAGTCGTCTCTAAAAGAGTTTATAGAAAATATCAATCATAATGATCTAGGATTAAAATTTACTTCCACAATTAATGCTGAAAAAAATTGACTTTTCTTGATCAGTCAGTACTAAAACTTTTTTTAAACCAACTGACGCAAATGGATTGATATTGATTTTAAAAGTGGGCACCATCCAAATTGGTTAGGGAATATCCCAAAAGGACAATTTACTTGTATAAAACAAAATTGTACATCCAATAACGATTTTATGCAACAGACTACCATTTTAAAAGAAAGATTTAAAGAAAAGGCATACCCTCCTAAACTCTTGGAAGAGAGCATGAATAAAGTTGCCATATTAGATAGGTCAATCCTATTAAAAGATAGGGAGAAACCTCTGATAAACGACCCTACTATGAATGGTACTTTCAGTTTTTCTTTCTCCACACAATATAATTCCCAAGCTAAGGCCATTACAAAGGCATTGGAGACATTTTGGCCTATTTTAAAGGGTGATAAATTTTTGAGTGAAGAACTACCTGATCATCCGAAAGTTATTTTTAGGAAAGCCAAAAGTTTTAAACAAATTTTAGCTCCTAGTGCTCTGCCAAAGGTTCATAAAGAATCTCCACCACATTTTTCAAGTACGAAACCTAAAGGGTTTTTTAAATTTGGTATGTGTAAGATGTGTAAAGATCAACCGAGACACACACAAACGTTCACTAGCTATGCCACTGGAAGAACTTATGAAATTAAGGATTTTATTAATTGTAATACGAATAATGTGGTGTATCTTTCTTCAGTGTCCGTGTGGTGCCCAATACGTTGGTAGGACCATCCGGCCACTGAAAGAAAGAGTTCTTGAGCACTTGGGTAGTATTTTAAGTGATAACCCTAGGCTAACGAAATGTAATGTCCCGAAACATTGTAAACACTGTACTTTTTTTTCCTTTGATAAATTTTTATGCCTAGGTATCGATAAAGTTACCACACACTGGAGAGGTGGAAATACAACCCAAGTCCTGTCACCAGGTGGATTTATGAACTAAAAACAAGAAGTGGAAAGGGTTTAAATACTGATCTCGATATTATGTCTTTTTATGATGATTAATATTTTTATAGCAATATTTAATATATTTTTTTTAAATTAATATCTAATTTTTTAAGCATATTATAATTATTAACTAAATTTTGGATGTCATCTTTATTTTTAACTTTTGGTAGGTTCTGCTGTTCAAATGGAACTACCTGGTTTCTTATGTCCACTGCTTCCATTTATTATTTTTTGGGTCTTTGTAATATAATGAAGTGTGTCTCTAGTTCTGATTTAGTCCTTATATTTCTTCTTGGTCTCTGTAATATAACCAGTTTAGACTGTTGTTTCATTTTGTTTTGGTTATTAATTCTATAAATATGGAATATAGTATAAGTATATGTCGATTAATCGTTTCTTTTTTCCTTTTTTTCATTATTCTATTTTAATTACAATTTTAATGTTATTTGCCTGGTGGACGTTTTTATCCCTGAAACGGACTTGCGACTGTGTTCTCCGTTCTTAGGAGTAAGTATGAGCAAATCGCTGCTATGGTAACAGAGGACGCTTTCCACCGTCACATCCGTCTTACGTCAGATGAGTAGGAGTGGCTACCATACAGAAACACGCTTAAAGCAGGGGATTTCTTCAGATGCTGGCAGTTCGTCTTCTCCTCCTGATGAAGCCGTGTTGAGTACGGTGAAACGCGTAGAGGTGTCAGCAGATCGTGTTCCAGCGCTGCACTTTCCCCGACTTTCTCCTAATTCCCTGGATTTCAGCTCCGTTGATGTGAATGTCTTCTGGAGCTTTTATGTGACTTATTCATCCACTGTTTGTGAGTTTTTCCTGTATTGGGGGCCAATACTTGTGTTTGCATATTGGTCCTGCACATGTATATATTTCTATTTTCAGAATATTATTAAAGGTGTTTTTTAAAGGATATCCACGCCTCATCTGATGTGACTGTCACTCACGTATGTTTGTGAGTGCTTCTATTTACAATCTTCAATTACACTTTTATGGTGTGGCATTATTGCACTATTGTGATATGTGTTTTATTTAAGGTACCCACTCCAGTCTGCTTTTTGTTCTTGTTTAGAATTTTGGAGCAGATCAAGTAAGTTCTGACCTGTCTGATCCCAGCAGGATCGCCATCAGAAATTTCAGGGCCCCTTACTGAAAAAAATTCTGATAGTTTAGCCTGGGGTCCGCATGCACTGGATGTCACATATTAATTGATAAACTATCAAGGGGGGAGGGGGCACCTAATGTGAGACAAGTGAACTATAACAAAATTACAGATAGATATAGTCAGTGTCAGAGGCATTAACCCCTGGATTGCTTGACATATAAAGGCAATGTCAGATGAGTTAACCCCTGGATGGCTAGACAGATATAGGCAGTGTCAGATGAGTTAGCCCCTTGGTAGCTAAACAGATATAGGCAGTATCAGAGGCATTAACCCCTTGGGTTGCTAGACAGATCTAGGCAGTGTCAGAGGGGCTAACCCCTTGGGTTGCAAGACAGAGGCAGTGTCAGAGGATTTAACCCCTTGGGTGGCTTGACAGATATAGGCAGTGTCAGAGGCGTTAACCCCTTGGGTGGCTAGACAGAGGCAGTGTCAAAGGACTTAACCCCTTGGGTGGCTAGACAGATATAGGCAGTGTCACAGAAGTTAACCCCTTTATTCACACACTCCCTCACACACATATACAGACAGTCTGTCACTCACACTCACTCACACTGACATACACACACTCTCACTTACACTGACACACACACACACACACACTGTCTGTTTTTAACTTACCTGCTGCTTGCAGGCATCTCTGTGCTTTGAGCTTTTTGTTTGAAGGAGGTCTCAGCCAATCAGGAGAGTTGAGAGTTTTCTTTCTATCAAGCTCCCATAGGAAAAAAAAGAAAGAAAGAAAAAGACGCTGCACTGAGCAGCAAAGTGCCGCCTGGGGCAGGTGCCCCATTAAAGGGCTGGCCTGGCGGGGGCCCACGGGGCAGCTGCCATGGGCCATCAGGAATGAGTGGGCCCTGGGCAGATGCCCTGTTTTTTTTTTAAAGGGCCGGGGCAGGTGTATCGCCTATCACCCCTTGATCCAAGATGTCTAGCCCTATGGGTGCTATATAAGATGACTGAATAAGGTGATTTAATTGTATTTAAAATAGCCACTTGCAATCTTACAATGAAATGTAACTTCAATTTAGGAATATGCAACAATTAGGGTTACAGAAAAAAAATACTGCATAAAATGAGACATGTTAGTGTTAGGACAACAAACACATGTAGTCAGTCCTTTTTGTTAGTTGTTCTTCTAATTAATACAATAGTATTTCAAAAAAACGCACCGTTCAGTGAAAACAGGCTCCACTTGTTGGCAATAATATTAGTGAATGATTGCAGGTGCACCATGATAATAACACATTAGGCCTAAATTCTAACCTAGCCTTTAACAACTCATTGGTTGCTTTCTGGGGCAGCTGGCTCCAATCACCAATTCACTGTTCAGCGTGAGTGAAGTCTAATGTTGACATTCTGGATACCAGACTTCAGAATTCTTTATCCAAAACACTTACAGTGTGGTCTTACCCTCTTTGATTCTGGGGCATGACTTTTAATTTAAGATGATGCTAAATTACAAGACCACTCCAAACACATTTTAGTCATGCATATGAAATTTAAATAATTCTATAGAAATGTATGTATTTCTTAAAAATGGAATATCTGTAAATATCAGGCTGGAGCCTCAACGGAATGCAAAATACATGTGTGTCCAGTGGGAAGCAATTAAATAATCAAGAGGAACTACCTTAATTAATTGACATTCCTTTTAACACATATGAATTATACATTCTACAGGGTATGATGTAAACTTTGTGTTAGCCCTGCAAAAGATGGCTGAACTTACATTTGTAATGTAAAGTAGGTGGAGTGATGGAATGGCTTTTTAAATAATATAACTATGGGAAGAGCATGTTTGCTTCTAGTGAACTGTCAGTTTAATGTCAGTAATGTACATACACACACACATATAAATATATATATATTAAAAAAAATAAAAAAATGAATACACACTGAGACCCCGTCATACATACTATACCATACTATAAATTGAATACGACTATTCCAAATATCAAGAACACAGATTTCTGAACCTGACTGTGATTTGTGAAACAATGCTTTCATGCTTTTCATTGATGCCCTGTTATTAACAGTCGCTTGTGCTGCTAACATGTCCTCTTTTTGGTAAGACATGTCTGCCATCTAGTGGCTAAAATACAGCGTTCAATTATATTTATAACTTGAAACATTGGAGCATTTTGTCAACAAAACATGAAACAGCTGCTCTACTAATGATTATTGTTTATTTACAAAGTGCAAAGTGGACAGGGATTATTTCCCCAGTGCTGTGTAATCAAGTTCAGAAAACACTGCTTTTCATTAAAGGGTTAATCCTTTGAGAGTAAAATTGTTACTTATGGAATTTTTAATTCATTAAATGTTTTCTATGAGTGAAACGTATTACCATTCTTATAAGGGTATTCCCAAAGTGCCCAGATCAACGTGGTCGGTTCAGCAACAAAATTGGCAATAGACGTCGATTTTGGACCAAGTCAAATTCGGCACCCAAAAAAAAACCTGGGTTTAAACCTTCCACATTACATAGTAACATAGTAATTTAGGTTGAAAAAAGACACAAGTCCATCAAGTTCAACCCTTCTACCTATCATTACAGCTTTTGATCCAAAAGAAGGCAAAAACCCCTGAGGAAGCTATTTCGAATTTTGCCTGGGGGAAAAAAATCCTTCTTGACTCCAAGAGGCAATCAGATTTCTCCTTGGATCAATAAGCTATTTTATTAATGCTTATTCTATTATTAATAGCCCTGTATGTTCAGCTTTCCTAAAAAAACATCCAAACCATTTTTAAATGCATCTATTGTGGTTGATAGCACTACCTCTCTCGGCAGGGAGTTCCATAACTTTATTGTCCTAACCGTAAAGAATCCCTTCCTTTGCTGTCTATGAAATCTTTGCTCTTCCAGTCTGAGAGGGTGACCTCTTGTTCTTTGTAACTTTCTGTTAATGAACAGGTCCCTGGAGAGCTCTTTATATTGGCCCTGCACAAATTTATATAATGTTATCATATCCCCTCTGAGATGCCTTTTTTCTAACGTGTATAAATGCAATTTTTTAAGTTTCTCTTCATAACTAAGATCCTCCAATCCCCTTATTAATTTTGTAGCTCTCCTTTGCACTTTTTCTAGTTCCTTAATATCCTTTTTAAGGACTGGTGCCCAGAATTGTACTGCATATTCAAGGTGAGGTCTTACCATTGATTTGTAAAGAGGCAAGATGATGTCCTCCTCCCGTGAATCTATACCTCGTTTTATACATGCCAATATCTTATTGGCCCTTGCAGCTGCTGACTGGCATTGGGCACTGTTGCCAAGTTTGTTATCTACAATTATTCCTAAATCCTTTTCATTAGTAGTTTTTCCCAGGGAAAAACCATTTAAAGTATATGTTGCTTTGTTATTATTTTTCCCATAATGCATAACTTTACATTTGTCTATATTGAACCTCATTTGCCACTTTACTGCCCAGTCCCCCCCCCCCCCCCATTCTGTCCAAATCTTCCTGCAAAGAAAAAAACATCAAGATTAGTCTTTATTGCCTTACCTAATTTAGTGTCGTCCGCAAACACGGAGACATGGCTCTCAACACAATGTGGCAGATCATTAATAAACAAATTAAAAAGTAGAGGGCCCAAAACAGACCCCTGAGGTACTCCGCTCAATACCCTTGTCCAATTTGAGGATTATCCATTTACAACAACACTTTAGCCAATTTTCAATCCAAATACATACATTTGCCCCCAAACCTATTTCTCTGAATTTGTAGAGTAACCTTTTGTGTGGAACTGTATCAAATGCTTTTGCAAAATCCAAATAGATCACATCAACTGCCACACCTAGATCTATATTTTTACTGACTTCTTCATAGAATGTTATTACGTTTGTTTGACAAGACCTGTCTTTCACAAAACCATGTTGACTTTTACTAATTATATTCTGGTTCAAGATGTATTCTTGAGTGTCTACCTTTAGCAATCCTTCAAATAGTTTCCCCACTACAGATGTCAAGCTCACTGGCCTATAATTACCTGGCAGAGATTTTTATCCCTTTTTAAATATTGGAATGACATCCGCCTTTCGCCAGTCTGTTGGCACTGTACCTGAACTGAAAGAATCCCTAAATATCATAAATAGTGGTCTGGCCAGAATTATGCTTAACTCTCTAAGTACCCTTGGGTGTATAGCATCTGGCCCTGGGGCCTTGTCTATCTTTACAGAGTTTAATTGCTTAAGCACTTTTTCCTGTGTCAGCCAATCCCATGTTTGCGGCGAATGTCCCATAACTTCCTGTAGCAGGGGCTCGTCCATCTGCTCTTCCTTAGTATAAACAGAAGAAAAAAAAGTATTTAAAATGGCTGCTTTCTCTCTGACCTCACTTTCCAAATTTCCCATTTGCGATAACAAGGGCCCAACATTTTCCCTCTTTCGCTTTTTTCCATATATATATTTATAAAACATTTTGGGGTTAGTTTTACTCTCCTTGGCAACCCTTTTCTCATTTTCCAATTTAGCCATTTTAATTGCCTTTTTGCAGGCTTTGTTGGCCTCTTTGTACTCTATAAATGATAATGCTGATCCCGTGTTTTTATAATGTTTGAATGCCATTTTATTGTTTTGTATTTCCTGTTTCACGTTACCGGTAAGCCACATTTATTTTGATTTGTGTCTTTTGCATTTGTTTCCCTAAGGTATATATTGGGATGTGTACTTTTGTAATGTGTTTTTTAAATTAATTCCACTTGTCTTCTGTATTTAGTCCAGAAAACAATCGTTCCCAGTCTAAATGTTCAATCGATACCCTTAGTCCATCAAAGTTAGCCCTTCTAAAATTAAGTGTTTTGGTGGCGTAGTTACCAATTTGCTTTTTTGCATTAATCTCAAATGAGACCATATTATGGTCACTATTCCCCAAGTGTTCTCCTTTTTGGATGTTTGAGATAAGCTCCTCATTGTTTGTTATTACCAAATCCAGACAGGCATCCATTCTAGTTGGGGTGTCTACTAATTGTGCCATAAATTTGTTATTAAGCAGGTTCAGAAACTTACTGCCCCTAGCTGAACTAGTTGTGCCACACTTCCAATCTATATCTTGGTAATTAAAATCTCCCATGATTAGAACTTCATTCATATTTGCAGCCTTTTCAATTTGTAATAAAAGCTGATCTTCTCCATCAATGCTAATATTTGGTGGCTTGTAGCATACACTTACAAGTAATGTGCGATTCTTTTTAGTGTCTATGCTAATCTCCACCCACAGTGTCTCCACATCAGTTCCAGTTACATCATGCACACCTTCTTTAATAATGGGCTTTAATTTAGGATTTACAGACAGGCAAATCCCTCCCCCTTTTCTAGTTACTCTGTCCTTTCTAAAAAGTGAGTAGCCTTGTAAATTAACTGTCTCATCCCACCACGTTTCTGTGATTCCGATTAAATCATACTTTTCAGCACTTACGAGTATCTCCAGCTCATCCATTTATGCTTCTTGCATTTGCTAAAAGACATTTAAGATTACTACCCATTTTCTGTTTAGTTGACAAACACTTAATGTGTTCAGGTTTAATTATATGGACCTCCCTTTGGTCTATGTTAACCCCACCACTGCTTTCCTCCTCCTCTCCCATAGCTAGACCCACCTTCCAATCTACCCTAGCTACCATTGCTTCATTTTGATCTTGACCTTCCCCCCCCCAGAGCTTAGTTTAAAAGCTCATCTGATCCTCTAGCCATCCTCGCCCCTTATACTGCAGCCCCCTCATCATTGAGGTGCAGCCCATCCCGTCCATAGAGTCTGTAGCCGACTGCAAAGTCTGCCCAGTGCTCCAAGAACCTAAATCCCTCTTGCTTGCACCACCTTCACAACCACGCATTAATCTCCCTAAGCTCCCGCTGTCTCCCTGACGTAGCACGTGGTACTGGTAATATTTCCGAGAATATTACCTTGGAGGTCCTTTCCTTTAGCTTCTTTCCTAGTTCCCTAAAATCATTTTTAAGGACCCCCCACCCTACCATTAACTTTGTCATTGGTACCAATGTGTACTATGACCGCTGGATCATGCCCAGCCCCTCCCAATAATCTGCCTACCCGGTCCGCAACATGCCGAACCCGAGCACCCGGGAGACAACATACAGTTCGGCATTCGGGGTCCTGGCGACAGATTACCCTATCTACCTTCCTAATAATAGAATCCCCTACCACCACAACCTGTCTAGCCTTCCTAGTGTCCTGGCTCCCAACTGAGCTGGGGAGGCTACTCACCTGGCTGCTAGGAGAGTCCGCCTGCCCCAGAAATGCCTCCTCTGAGCTAATCCCCAACATCATCCTCACACAAGCTGGCAAACATGTTGGGGTGATTTAGCTCAGAACAAGCCTACCTAGCTAGCTCTCCGATCCCTACTACCCCTTACACATCTAACCCAGCTCTCTGCCCTAGACGACTCCTCTCCTCCATCATCACCCTCCTCTACACTGGCCCCAGCCAATGCCTGCTCCGTGAGCAGTAAACTCCGCTCTATGTTGCTTATGTCTCTAAGTGTTGCCAGTTGCCTCTTTAGATCTAATATGATATTCTCCAAAGCAGCAACCTGCTCACATCTGCAGCAGCGGTTTGGACCCTTGGGAACTTGCTCCAAGACAGCATACATGCTGCAAGACATGCACTTAGTGGCATTGTCCAACATGCTCTCTAGTGTAAACCACAAAATTAAAAATAGAATAAACAAGGATTTATACTTTACCCTCCTTCTTGCCTTTTAACTCCTTTTTTGCTTCTAACTCCCACACTTAAGAAGCTTTTTCACTTTAATAGATGTTCACTTGAATTCGCCTGGCTCACTATTCGCCTGCTCCTTTCAGTTAAATGGCCTTCATAGTAAACAGACTCACAGAGAAGGTTAATTAACTGATTGCAAACAGTCTTGCAAACCTTTTCCCTCCAAAACAGTTTTTTTTTTTAACCAATCTTTAACAAAAATGCACACAAAATAAACAGTGCTCCCCTTGCAGTAAAAATAAAAAATGATTGGAGCTATATTTGAGAAGTAAAACTTAAAAATTTGACTTAAAAATAGCTTTGATCATTTTACCTCCTATTATTTTCAATGGGGAAGATTTGAACCTTGTTTTTTTTCTAAGTCAGATTCGGGTGCCGAATTTGAATTAGTCTCAAAATGAAAGTCGACCACCAAAGTTGAATTTTAGTGAATAGACCCATCTGTGTATAAACCTAGGGGCTGCTTATACTATATGATATATAACTTTTGAAGCAATACACATGTAGTCCCCCAAGCAATACGGTTAGAATTCCAAATATATTCCTGCAGCCACTAATAGAATATTGCTCCTTTACCATAGGGGTGCCCAGACCAGAAATATTTCTGCTGCCCCCACATTCTTTTGCTTTTAATTTTGGCCACCCAGTTGTTTTGTACTACAATTCCTGCCAGTTTCTGTATACCTTGCCAGCTACATTTGCCGTGGGGTTGCCCATGGCCAATTTTACTGGCCTCACAGAACTTTTGCATGCTGCTTTGCAGTATGTAGAATTTACAGAAGGAAATCAATGGAATAATCAATGAATGGATCCCACAGAACCACATTGATTAGTTAATGGATTTCCTTCTTTTGCCGGTACAAAATGGGCAAGTTGGCAAACTTACATGGAGGGTGAAAATAGCTTTCATCTTTATTGTTCCAAGGACCAAGTGCCCTCAAACACAGCTCTGCTTTGCGTGTGTTCTTCCTTTATTCTGCAATTCAACTCTTGTGCTGTCTTCCTTTATTCTGCCTAAAGTTACGTGCTGTCAGGAGACAGCAGACCAACTAGAGTGCTAGATTTCTAATATTCCTGAGCTTTCTATCTTTCCCCTTTTTCTCATGAGACCTAGTAGGTCTCCCCATACCCCATTTAATTCCACCCTGTGGAAAGGTTATGTGGAGGTACAGCATTGAAGGGAATTAACTTATTCTACTGATATTCATCAGAGCAAAAAACCCTGTTCAAGAGAAGTCATGCAACTGCCATGATGCAGTCGGTCCTAAAGGTGAACCAATGAAGAACTTGCCACTTGTAGTCCTGAAGCAACACCAAAGATAGACTTTCTAATTGACAAATGGTATGCATGAGATCATAAAAATTGCCTGCAACTTGGACCAACATCCTGCTAACCCCTGTTCAAGTCAGTGGAGATCAGCTGTACCATCAAGATTGAATAACCAAACTCAATGTTTTGCACTTTTAAGGTCAAAATTTGATCAATATACTTGCTGACATTTGTGGAGTGTTTTGTATAGCTATAGTAATATATAAATCTGGTAAACTCATTCCATCATTTGAATTTACACATTTGTGGGAGGTGAGAAATAAAAAGATCCATCTTGAAGAATAGTTGGATAGCACAAAGTACAAATCCCCCCAAGCCTCCTTTGGTGAATACACTTTAAACTTCACTTCAAAAGTAATTTGCATGAAGTTTGGATTGATTTGGGGTACAGTGTCATATCGTAAGCTGAATTTTGAGCTACACAATATGTCCCAATGTGTCCCGAATAGCCACTTTTGAAAGCAGACCGAAA
This sequence comes from Pelodytes ibericus, assembly GCA_036172795.1. Taxonomy (NCBI): domain Eukaryota; kingdom Metazoa; phylum Chordata; class Amphibia; order Anura; family Pelodytidae; genus Pelodytes; species Pelodytes ibericus. Next base: position 75,487,564 of record CM069860.1, on the reverse strand, counting down.
TACATCATACCCATAAACTTCTATGAATGATAGAGACACATTTCGGGATGAAATTGGCTATTATGGAAATAGCCGAATTCCCCCCGAATTCAAAACATGGGATAAAAATATAATTAGCCTAGTTGGGCTCCTAAAACATAGCTGGGGGCCAGGGTAAGTAGCCCTGATCCAAATGGCTCCCAGTCCCCCATTACACATATGGCAAGTCAGGGCATGTAGCCCTGACCCTACTGCTATGAGATAAGGGACTAGGAGCTGGGCAAGTGTTCCCAGCCCCCTAAAAAATACCCAACAGTACTGGGAGTCACCCAAATGGCTTCCAGACCCCTGAAATAGATCAGGGACCACTTGCTCTGGCCCACATTTAATAAATTGACCCCTCTTGGAGTCTGGTAAAATGCTGCCGGACCCCCCATTAAAAAGAAATAAACCCCCACTGGGTGTGCAGCTTGCCGATAGGCTAACAGACCCTATTTAATTCATTCAAAGAATAAAATAAAATAATTCCCTACCTACCCTTCTCAACCTTGTACGGATAAAGGGGCAATTCACCTGTAAAAAGGGTGCCCTGTAAAAAAAATGATTACCTGTATCCAGATTCAGGTGGAAGTCCACAATACCCTCGATCCTCATTTTCTGGTCCAGGGAAAGGGGCCACAAATTTTTTATTTTTTTTTAAATTCTCCCTATCTTATTTTTTAAAAAATGCCGTTGCTGTAATTGGCATGGTGTAGTACCAGTCCTAGGTTAAGTAATTCCACACAGTTATGTTATATTGGAATATTGTGTAACTTCACACCTTCTGCACGTCTTCATAGTTAATGTTTGTGTGCAGACAGCCCCCCCAATGTGTTTTGAAACACTTAAATTAGGCTATGTCTTATTATGGCAATCATGCCAGTGCATATAGTGTTAGAGTATGCTGGATGTAACTTCGATAGCAAATTGCTGTAAGGGAAACCAAATGAATGAACACTAAATGATTTTTATAGTTCATTTGACAGTTCACCAGTGAAGTATTTAGTAGTTTTGTACTGCCCTAGGCCTGACTAAACTCATGCAAGTCCCAACCCTTACTTGTTACAGCCCATCCTCTCCAGGAGGCACCCATTAGTTGCATATAACCTATCCACTACACCATATTGCCCCCACATGCAACCGTGCCAGACTGCCCCACACCCATATCCACTGCATCATTTGCTCAACCATTCTTTTCCACAACACCATTTGCCCGTAAACTCTTTGCACTGCACCATACTGCTCCCAGGTGATCTGGGGTGGAAGAGTAGATGTCTGTGCAGGCAGTGTGCAAGTCAATGATTGAGGATGTACCACCAACATAGTGCAAGTCAGTGGCTCTGCTGTGGTCCCTTCAGTCTGCAACCCTAGGCAGAAATAAAACTACAGTTCACCACAATTCACTTCTAGTAAATATATTCCATAGTGGCCATAACATTCAGCCATAGTTTCAGAATTCTGCAGAAAGGAAGAACACACTAATTTGACTGTAAATTTATTTTCACTATTGTTTCTGGTTTGCAATGTTTACGTAAATCTTCTACATTTACTTCTAATACAAAAATGAAAATTTACGGCAAAAAAAAAAAAGAAAAGTTCATTGTATCAGCATTTTTTTTTTTTTTTTAAATATTTTCATTCAAGTCAGAGCAGACAAATTATTTCTCATGAAACAAAATATATATCAACTTTTTCCTCACGGATGTGTTTTCTAAAGTATAGAACATAAAATATGTATTTTTTTTATATATTATATATGTATTTATAGTACAATTACCATAGAAAATAATTGCTGCATGGGACAACAGATCAAATCACACAGGATAACAGTCATTAGAATTAAAATCCATCTGATTGAGTGCCTCTTCGCTTTCAGTGCGAAATTCTGACTGGATTCTAGCCGCCAACATGCCCACACATTAGCCATCTCTCATGGGGTCATTGGGGGGTTAATGCTGGTGAATCAGTCAGGCTACTGAGTGCTGCATGAATCCTGAAGTGCAGTCTGGACTCCATTGAATAGTCTTTGTAGTTGAATCTGTAACAAAAGAATGGGTTATTTTTACAAAAAAATATAAATTATCTATATCATAAAATCTCCCAACTTTGGGCTGCAAGATTTTTTGAAACAAGACATCAACATTGTGAAACACCAGTCCTTGCATATTTACAATGTGCAATATTTTAGACCCTGAACACATTGGTTCAGTCTAGTAGAAATCAAATTTGTTCCATTCTTCTGCAGCAGTAAAGTAAATGGAATTTACCAGCGAGTGATGACACTTAAATCTACACATTCGTCGTAGATAACGCACACTCTGAAAATGTATGCTTTATACAATCTGTGTGTGCACCGGGTTTATACATGCCCCCGAATAACCTTGCAATTCAGCCATCATGGCCATTTACACACTGAATAGATGGATTACTTTATTGCTGGCCCCCTTCCATGGGCCTAAAGAGGAGGATCAAGGGCATCGTGGATTGCTGCTGGGAGCTAGATACAGGTAATTTTATCCACAGGCCACGCTTTGAGTACCAGAGGAGTGGGCAGTGATTTTCACCCAAAAAAGGCAAATTGAAATGTCTATACTGCAGCAGTAACCCCGAAATCAATATTGTGAAAATTCACCAGTCAGTCAGAGTGCCCTGTTTTCTGACCTCATGGCTCTCTCCATCATCTTCTTCCTGCTATGCTATTGTTTTTATTGTTTTTTGTATACATTGTACAGCCAATCACAATGTATTTGCAGCATGCTCAAACCTGTTTGGTCAGCTTCATTTTATACATTTATATTATTTGAGCCTGTGACTAGCTTAGCGCACCGGCCTTTTTCTTTTCCCTGCTTGCACATAATTGAGGTTGTTGGCTCCTCAGTGTCTGCTTGCAGCTTGCTGTCAAGGGGTTAATTGGGGGGAGGTTTAATTGCACCTCTTCCAACACATTAAAAAGGTTTTGGTAGCAGTATAGACTGCTTTGTGTGCCCACTAGTAGAGTAGGTTCTCACCCTATTAAGAGTGTGCCTTGATGTGGTGGGTGAGCTTAATTATGCTTTAGCCAATTCATATAACCAAAACCTCTCATTTATATTATGCTTATATATTTATTGCCAACTTTATAAGGGTGAGAAGCGCAGACAGTTTGTTTTTTGCTGTCATTATAGTGGCCAAGCATCATACGAAGGGCAGTCAATAGCAATATTACTTATGATGTGTGAGTGTATAACAGAGCTCCACATCACTAAAACCAGAGTAATTTGCAGTATTCATGAGTCTATTATAGAGCCTGCTATAAATTACAATTTTATCCAGACATAAGCAATGTGATGTTGGTAACTGGCCTTCTAAAAATTCTGGATTCAAAATACCTGCCAAACATATTAAAATGAAATAAAAATATAAAAATTACAACTTTATAAAAAAATATTGTCATGTATATTTAAAACTTTTCAAAAAATAATATTGGCAATCACAGCAATGTAGGGGCACCATCAGAAATGTTGGGGCCCCTTACTGAATAAATGGCCCAATTATATAACACCACTCCTGACCCTTATCCCCTTGGTGTTCTACTCTGTCCCTCTTCATTCCAGTTCCTCTGCCTACCTTTCATTATAGCCCCCCAAATGCTCCCACAGGAAATTACTCTGCATAAAATTGCAGTACCAAACAGGACGTGCCACTCAAGGCTTCCAGCGGGTCTTCTGAGCATGAATGCTGGGAAATCATGTGACCCTGGTGTTCTGGCCCAAAAAACCCGCTGGAAGAGTCGGCCAGCTCCAGAGGATAATATACACCGTGCAGACATCTTCTTTACTTCCTTGCGGTATTGGCTGTAGCCCCCTGCAGCAGGGTATCAACCATTTAAAGAGGATTGACGGTTGTGAATCTTCATAAGTATGTCATTGTTTCCCAAATAGTCTGCTTGTGAAGTGTGTCCAAATAACTTCTATTAATAAGGTCACCGTTAAACAGAAGCAGTCCAAGATCCCTCAGACAAGATGATCCGTTAAGCTGCAGTCTGAACTATAAAAGGAAGGCTGGTGAAAATCAGTCCATTGGAAAAGATTAGATGTTGAAGATCACTCAAATCCCAAAACAAAATGGTTACATCATAAATGCATCTCAGAGATGGGTTACTTTGAGTCAGAGTTTCCATATTTCATCAAAAATCAACACAGCATTTATGGAAAATATATAATCTATAAAAACAGGAGAATGTAATGCATTTATAGTGGTGCTAAATGGCAACCAAACACCTTGTGGTGGTGATTTGGCTAAAAAGAGACTGCTGTGTAAAGTATAAAATAACATATCACCAAAAACAAAATATAAAATCCCATCCAGACAAAAGTCACCTTGTCTGCCTGGAAGTTTTTTTTTCAGGAATCTTTGAGAGGTTAAAAAAAAAAAAATGTAGCAATCATCATCAGAATAAAATTCTCTATTTCTACTTCATTCTGGAATCCATGGGCATTTTTTCCAATCTTCAAAATTGTATTTACTTGGATTTAACATATATATTTCATAGTAAGTGTGATCATCCAATACCCTGCCTATCCATTACAACAAAATTACCAAGGAGGGGTTGATGCTGTGGAACCCTTTAAGCTGTTGAGAGCTGCATGGATCCTGAAGTGCAGTCTGGACTCCAATGAGTAGTCTTTATAGTTGTTTCTGTAATGACAGAGTAACTGATTAGCTACTGTAATTATCCTTCTGTCATATATGGGCAAACCTTCACAGTTCTTACTAGAGTTAGAGAGGAGGATGTAGAGATTCAGGATTCCAGAAGAGGGGGAAAAAAGGTCCCAAAGAGTGTAGGAGCAGCGTTGGATATAGCATTTTTAAGTTGGAAAACAATTCAGATCCACATGATCCAGAAGTGATTACACAATCCAAGAAAACATCCTGCTGTAATCAATACAGAAATAGAACAGAAATGCAGAAAAGACAGACAGAACATATACAACTAGACAGATGAACTTCTAAAAAGTTATGTATGGTATATCAAGATGACTTGCATAAAAAGGAGACATTGAACATCACAATCAATTAGTATTGGGGAAAATGTACCCAAATAAATAAACTTAAGGCAGAGTGTCAACATTTGTAAAGTCCTGCACACAGTGTGAAAGATTATGTTATAGGACAGTAGCACATGCATGTATTAAATAATATTTATCAGTTAATGTATATATCTTGTATATCATAAAAATTATAATATTTGTATAGTTGATTTTCTATGGTGTTAAAAAACAAACACTAACTAAATAGATGTACTTTGAATATCTAAATATATCTATGTGTGATGCTGCACACATGCAGATAAGTATTCCAATTACTCTCTATGAGAGCCCTGTAACTAGCACCTTAGATATGCAGCATTTTCCTGTCCCTTTCCGGATCTTTAAAGAGCTCTCTCCTTACTGTTTTATCCCCAAACTCTACGCATTAAGGTTACAGCGCTGCAATGTACAATATTTAAATATCCAGCTATTTAGTTGGGAAAGAGAGAGAAAGAGAAAGAGAGAAGGAGAGAAAGCGAGAAATGACACATACATACTTCATATAGTAGTACTGCACGTCTCCCCCCGGACTGAATTCAAAAGACTGCTATCTAACTCCACCCTCCCGCTACTTTACACAGCTCTTCAAACCTCTCTCCCCTCCTTCCCATCCATCTCATGTCCAGAGGAAGCTGCTAACTCTTACAAAAGCATCCTCACCTCAGCCCTTGACAACATTGCCCCTGTTGTAGCCAAACGTGCCCGCAGACCCAACCAACAACCGTGGCACACAACGCAAACACGGTACCTCCAAAAATGTACTCGGACGGCTGAGCGGCGCTTTAGAAAATCCTGCAGGATTTCCTTCATTATAAGTTCATGCTGTGTTCCTACAACTCTGCTCTCACTCAGTCCAAGCAACACTACTTCTCTACCTTAATATCCACCCTCTCATTGAATCCCAAACATCTCTTCTCAATGTTTAATGCTCTCCTCTGCCCTCCTGCTCCTCCGCCCTGCTCCACAAGACCTTGCCTCGCACTTCAAAAACAAGGTTGACGCTATCAGGTGTAACTTCACCTCCCGTGACTTGCCCCAACTACCTCCTGCCTCGTTCCCATCGCCCAAACCCACTTTGAATATCTTCTCCCCTGTTGCTGAGAAAGAGGTAGATGATCTGCTCTCCTGCTCGAGATCTACTACTTGTGCGCTAGATCCCATCCCGTCTCACCTTGTATCCTCTCAAGTTTCAAACAAGCCCAAATCGTACTTGTATTGAAAAAAATCTTCCCTCAACCCCACTCTTCCATCTAACTACCATCCTATATCCCTTCTTCCTTTCGTGTCCAAGTTGCTGGAGAGAACGGTGCACTCGCGACTAACAGACTTTCTGACTGCCAATGACCTGCTTGACCCTTTGCAATCTGGCTTTAGACCTTTACACTCTACTGAAACAGCCCTCACTAGAGTATCTAATGACCTCCTTTCTGCCAAATCTAAAGGCCACTTCTCAGTGATGATCCTCTTAGATCTCTCTGCTGCCTTCGACACCATTGACCACCGCCTCCTTCTCAACAGATTATCCTTGTTTGGCATAGGTGGTACAGCACTCTCTTGGATTAATTCGTACTTATCTGAGCGCTGTTTCGCTCTCTGTTGGTGTTCTGCAATGATCGGTACTTGGCCCGCTGTTGTTTTCCCTGTACAGCACCTCTTTGGGAGAACTCATCCACTCCTTTGGTTTCCAATACCACCTGTATGCGGATGACACTCAGATTTACCTCTTCTCCCCTGCCCTCACTCCCTCTCTAGTGTCACAGGTAGTTGAGTGTCTGTCGGCCATCTCTGCTTGGATGTCTGATCGCTACCTGAAACTTAACCTTTCCAAAACAGAACTGATTATCTTCCCACCCTCAAACTCTATCCCTACACCTGGGTTCAAGGTCACCGTTGAAAATGCTGGTCACCGGCTGACCGTGTTCGATGTCTTGGGGGTCACTTGTGACTCTGCTCTCTCCTTCGTTCCCCATATTCAGTCCCTAGCCAAATCCTGTTGATTGCATCTAAGGAACACTGCACACATTCGCCCGTTCCTTAGCGAAAAGACCGCCAAAATTCTAGTGCACTCGCTTGTGATCTCTCGCCTTGACTATTGTAATGGCCTCCTGACTAGACTACCTCTGGCTCGTTTGTCTCCCCTGCAATCTATCCAAAACGCAGCTGTCAGACTCATCTTTCTTGCTCATCGGTCTGATTCGGTGGCTCCTCTCTGCAACGCCCTCCACTGGTTCCCCATCTGCTCAAGGATAATATTTTAAATTCTGTCTTTAACCTACAAAGCCCTCCACTCCTCCGCCCCTCCATACATTGCCTCCCTAGTTAACAGATACTTCCCTGCACGACCTTTGCCCTCCTCAATGGGACTGAAACTCTCCTCCAACCTCATCACCACTTCTCACTAGTAATTTCAAGATTTTGCCTGCGCTGCCCCCTCTCTCTGGAACTCCCTTCCACAGAGCATCCAGCTCTCTCCCTCCTTTTCAAATTTTAAAAAGTCCCTCAAAACCCACCTCTTTAAAGAAGCTTACTACCCAACCCACTAGAACACCTGTCACTTCACCTCTAGCAGTTCCCACCTAGCTGAAACACATCCTATTCATCTTTGGTCTATCTCACCTAGTGCCACCCATCCACACTACTGTCATTACAACTTCAATCCCTCTGACCTCTTAAACTCCTTGTGTGTCTTATGGACCCCATTCCCTCTAGATTGTAAGCTTGCGAGCAGGGTTCTCTACCTCATGTACCAGTCTGTTTCTAGAGTGTCTAACTTAGTATGTAGTTCCCTCTATGCTCTATACCTAGCGCTACGTAAATTGTTGACGCTACATAAATAAATGGTAATGTAATGTAATGTAATATAGAATGTATGTGAATATATATCACACACACAAAAACACATAATTTAGTTTACTGGGCATTTATATGTTATTAACGCCTTTAACACCAGTGATTATCGTCTTTTGTGTGAAAGAAAGGAGTAAATGTAGAAAAAAATTTTTTTTAAATTGTATCCTTATTTATATGAGTTTACATAGATTGAAAAACAATGTGTATTCAGCTCACACAATATTAAATAAGGTACTTACTTTGCAGTTTCAATAAACTTTATGGCTTTGTCTTTGTCTCCTTGCTGTTTGTACAGTAGTCCTAACTCATAAAAGGAAAATGGAAGTAGATAGTGGTCATATTTCATCCTCTTTTCACTGCACACAAAAAAAAAGCAGTCAGTGTTTTAATAGTACACGTACACATAATGTACCTTCAAACCAAAGTGTATACATTCCTGTCAGTGTTCCAAGATAGAACGCCATTTATTTACCTAACATGTGACATTTCTTTTCCCCTCAATATTCACCGCCTTTCACATTGTATTTCCCTGTATAACTCATTCCTGCAGTTGCTCCCTATTATTTATAGCACTACTTTTCTAGAGATTTCTCCCTGACCGTTAATATAGCTTTGTGGCAGGGAGTTTGAGCGATTTGTGATGTTTCCTGACAAAGAACATGTTCAGATAAAAATAAAGGTTTCCTCTTAATTAGCTTGTTCTACCCATGGATGACAGTTTATTTACCTTAGGGTATCAAAGGGTGGCATCCAACTCAAAAAGTCAGACCAGCCCCCAAATGAATTTATTTATTGTGCCCCTGCATTTTGTGCATTTACTTCTACCCCTGTATGATGCATCATATGGGGATGGGACACTTCATCGCGGCTGCATCTGCGCAGCCGTTTCACCGCCGTCACTTCACCATACGACAGCTTGTCGCGGGAGATTTCATCGCTAAAGGTAAGTTTTAATGTGTTAGAGTTAGAAGATAGAGTGTTAGAATTAGAATTTTAGTATTGGGGTTAAGGGTGGTTAGAATTAGGGTTTAGAATTAGTTTTTAGGATTCAGGGTTTATTTTAGTATTAGGGTTTAGGGGGTTAGTATTAGTATTGGGGTTTTGGGGTTAATTTTAGTATTGGGGTTTGGGAGGGGACACTTTGGGGGGGGGGATCATTTATTAGGGGGGGGTATTTTCTTTTTACTTGTCCATTTGTAAGAGCTGACAGTTCAGCGCTGAACTGTCAGCTCTTACATAGCCACATGCGCGATGAAGCGGCCGCGTTATTCTTCATTGCTGACAGTTCAGCGTTCAAACTGCCGCTCTGAACTGTCAGTGATGAAGCTGCGGCGATGAAGTGTCCTAGACCCGCATCATATACATCAGAATACATCAATACTTTATAACTGGATACCAGTTTTACCTCTGTATCACTTGATTGAAGCACAGCTCAGCCTGTAATAATCTGCCGAGGTGTTTCAGACAAAGACCCTTTAGCAGTTGAACTAGGCACTGGTCATCTGTAAAGTATTCAGTTTGGACTGAAAGAGAAAAAGTGATTGTGTCATTGTTGTTGGATATAGGTTTATTTTGCAGACACTTATTACTTTATATTTTAAGTGTAGAGAAATATTTGTATGTGGTAATCTCAATCTCCCACCACATTTAAAGGGACTGTATCACTTAAACATTGTTTTTACTGTGCATGTAGAGCAGAAAACAATGACTGAAAATGATCTATACATCGGATTAGCAAATCTGCAAGCCAATGCCTGAACTAGGAGAAAAATGTTTTTATAGGTCTGTGGAGTATCCTGCTTATGACATCACCAGCGGCACGTTATGCAAATGAACTGCTTTTCAATGTAAAAACTATGCTTAGGTGATACAGTTCCTTTAACAGTCTGATGGGACCATTTAACACTGACTTAGAATATACAATGTACATTACAATTACATCACTGACATATGTCAAAATATTGGTAGCTGTAGTTTGAAAGTGAACAGAGGCCTAAACACAACTATATGATCCTTTAGCTTTTCAAAGAGCACATTATATAAAAGTATTAGTGCATGGCTAATACTAGATGAATAAAGCTATAAAAAGTCAACGTAGCAGAATGATAATTAATATGTTGGATCTGTTATCAAGACGAGACAGTTTACACAAGATGTGGAGAAAGCACACTTCCAAACATTTTTAGCATTGAACAACAAAAGCATAAAAAAAACCCCACAAAATTCCTAGTCAACATGTTACGAGGTTTCGATCTGGCTTAAAAGAGTACATACTTAAAGGTATTAGTGAAACAGCTTAAATTAATTTGATTTTCCTGAGAGAATTAAATCCGAGAAGAAAAAAGAAATTTGTTTACTCAAGTAAATTCGGCTTCATTGAATAGCAGTTTTTTACCAGATTAAAAAGTTTCATGGAAAGGCCTTAAACATTTCCCCAAAGTAACAATTTCCTACAAACCTCACCCTCCATCACTATCTGTTTAATAAATTATTTTCTCAAAAAGGCAAACATTTTATATGTGAAATACCATTTCTTCCTGTTTTATATCATTTTTGAATGTTATTTGTCCAATGTACTTTTGCAAAATACCTTTCAATTAAGAAAAAAAAATAACTTGAAGACCTAGGAAATATAATTTTCTGGAAGCTACTAATAATGTGAACTGTTAGGAAGTCTGACAATGGAGCAGGAGTGAATGCACACAATTAGGAAGTACAAAACTTTGGAAGCAGAGGGCATGCAGACAGTGAGACAGACACAAGAGGTCAGCACTGTAGTATTAGAAGGCGCACATAAAATGCTGAAGATGTGCTGTATACACAAGTTGTTTGTTCGACATCAGACCAGGATGAATAGTATGCATTTTTTATGAATGTAAAAGGCTGAGCGTTAATCACTGCTTTCTTTTTGCTAACAATTTTTAGACATATTCACAGATTTGTTGTTTACATGGAATTTCTATGCCTGTGGAGCTGGGAGAATAAGTGTGTGCAAAGCATTGTGGAAAAGTTGGTGGTAGAAGTGAGATCTGGGAAACTTATAAAACACAGATCTCACGCTTACCTCCTCCCCAACAGCATATAAGGGTGTCACATACCTGTTAACTCAACTAAATGCACTTGTAGACCAGCAAGGCATTAAAAAGTGGCAGGTCTCCTACTTAAAATGTCAGTACTCATTTGCCCGCAAGCTAAAAGTAAATATAAACTGCCCAATAAGGTTGCCAGATGAGGCAGGGTAAGAGTAGTGACACAGAAGGAAGCACTTTGCACTCTATTGTAAAATTATATTTCCTTTTTTTAACCCTGTGACAACAGGAGTCACATTGTTCACTTTTACATCCATTAGGTAAGCGCATTTGTTTTCCATTCTTAAAGTATGAAATTGTTACTGAATCACACAAATAGAGAAAAAAAATAGGGTTTACAAGAAGTTCTACATATCACATTGCACTTACTTTTCTCATTCTGCAAAGCAGTTTCTGCTTTTTCAATTGTAACCAACAAATTTTCTGTTTGGTCTGGTCTTTTACCGACTATTGTAAACCCATTCCATACATACATCATTTCCTGCAAAGGGGAGAGCGAATGTTTTCAGTCATTTTATGTCTACCACCTAATCACATTTGTACAGATCAGGGACATGGAAGTATTGGATGAAGTTGGGTTCTGTTTGTGCACCAATCTATTTGACTCATGGAAATACAAATTGAAATGATTCTGTCCTGCAAAATGTAACTGTTATATAACTATTTTAAAGTGTATTAAGATTTTAATGGGAATCGGTACATAAACAGTGGCTTCCATAATGAGAGCGGCAGAAAAAAAGAATAAACACAATTATACTTTGTGACAAGGGCTTACACAAATCAAGACAACATTTGCTCTTCCAATTATAGAAGAATTTCCTGACATTTGGGACTATTTTTTTATTTTAATTTTTCATACGTATGTACTATTTTGTGTGTGTGTGTATGTATGTGTATATGCGTGTGCGTGCGTGTATGTATGTATGCATGCGTGTGTATGCATGCATGTGTATGCATGTGTATGTATGTGTGTTTCTATCTATCTATCTCAATTACTTAAGCATTCTCAAGGTCATTGTTTCCAACCCTAGCACACACACACGTGCAGCGATCAGGTGTGAAAGGCACTGAAGTGGCATATCACCAAAAGCATGTTCTGCTTCCTTCACTGTGTGTGAGGATTGTAACACTAACTATTGTTAAAGATTGGTGGTTAAATCAAAGCATATATATGACCATACAATGTAACTAAATCTTACATTTATGAAAAGGTGAGTTGCAGGTGAGTTTAGGAGAATGACTATTTGATCTCATCAATTTATCTATACATTGTGCAGGGACAAACCTGATGTTATTGCTTAGCGGTGGAAAACTCACCATGTTTATCCCTGCAGAATGCATAGATGGATTGTTAAACTCACATCCATTTATTGAATAGACCCTATAGGTGTTTAAAGAAAACCATAGCTTTAAGATTTAATCTATTCTAGCTGGTCTTACCAGAGCTGGCAGAACCAGTTTGACTGGGTTGGAGGAGGCATAACGTCGGGACTTCCTGATTGCAAATTTTTCTGTTGGGATTGATTTTCCTGCAATTCGCTGTTTTAAGCCCTCCACTTGCCTACAAAAAGGGGTTTAAAGAAAAAAAAATATTCAGAAGCATACATGGATATAAAATACACGGCACAAAATGGTGCACATAAAAACAGAAGTCGCCTGTGCACCAATTATTGGAATATGCAAATGTGAATGTTTTGTGAATTCTCTCACCAAAATATAGTCCTTTTTCTGTGTGATGTAATAGTACTAGATGACTTGCTAAATGCACATGTTTCTAAATAAAAAGAATTGGGTACTATTATGTACTATACATGTGAGAAGTAAGGTAATTTGTGCCAACATTCATTTATACTTTAGGTCCTGGCAAACTGGCTTTTACCAAGATATAGAAGCAGGAAACAAATTGTGAAATTACAGAATTGTATCATTTTAAAACCCAGATGATGCTGAAAGTATAGGTAAAGTTTGCATCATTTTATTTGTACATTCTCAATGGTGTGTGTATAAAGAGAATGCAATCTTCTTCCCCTCTAATTGTGGGACCAGAAATGTGAACAAATTTCACCTCATGTAGTTGTTCAGCTCATAGGCCTCAATACACTAGTGCTAAGAACAAAACAACTATTGTATACAGGTGACATTAGGGCATGATATCCAAAGTGTATGCATTTAAACCTCATTGGCATGATATATAAAGTTTATGCATTTAAGCAAGATCGGCATATATGGATTTACTGCTCATTGACATCTTAATGGCCTTTCATATAATTTTGCACATAGAAAAGGTGCTGTTCCTGATGAGTTTAATTTTAGTATTAATAATCAAGATATAACATAATGGATGTAAGCATGGTTTTAGTAGAGGGATGGGGGAGGTCAGGCATCCTTTGACCCAGGCAGCACAATTACTTTGGCCTGCCCTGATGCTGCCTATTTTGACACCCCTGAACACAACTTTGAATAGGATGTTCCTACTAATTGCTATAAAGGAAAGTAAAAATTAAACTAGAATTACAGATGTCAAATATAAAACTACAGATAAAAAGTTGATTTTACTTTTATACTATTTATCCAGACTCTTTGCCAGTTGTATAAAAAAAACTTAAATAATTACCGGAACAAAGCAGTGACATCTTCTCCTGTTGTTTTCACAACATCGTCTGGAAGCATGCTCAAAATGGCCGCTTTTTGGAACACATAGATTGCCTAAAATTGGGAATATGCTATTATGAGTAAGAGTGAAAACAAATCATAATAAAATGCACAGATGTACATAATAAAACAAAATGGGAAGTGACATAAAACAAAGTAGTAGATCTGAAATTCAGAATCAAATTTACCTAAAGAAAAACAGAAACCATCAATCCTGTAGATCGTAAGCTTGTGAGCAGGGCTCTTTACCTCATGTAGAGTGTCTGTTCATCTAACATAGTGTGTAATTACCTATGCTCTGTACCAAGTGCTACATAAAATGGTTATGCACTATATACTCCTTTATAAAAAAAAAATAATAATAATTGTTTTCTACACACTACCCAAGATGTACTTGAAAACCCGGTGTTTCATAAGACGGAATTTGGATTTACAATAACATGGCTTTAATTGAGCAATCGTGCAGTGTACTACAATACATTACTAAACCCATATAATTACACATAAAAGGGGAAAAAGGAGCATTCTTAAAATAACTAAAATCTTTGTATTTGGCTTTTTTTTTACTCTCTATTGTAAATGCTTAAATGTGTGCATGGTCAATTAAATGTTGTGCTTTCCAGATTGTGCAGAGAATGATTAAAATGCCCCCAGCCATCTTATGTCTTTCTATGAAATGTCCATTAGGTGCCATCAACATCATGCATCAATTATGGGATGCATTTCCCCCCTTCTTGCTTTCCTTTTGTTCCCTACTGCACAGTTATAAGGATTGAAAAGAATTTTAAATAATCTCTATTGGTTGAGAGAAGGTCACCTGATCTGAGGGCATAGTTTATGGCTGGAGTTAAAAAGGAACAGGCCTGCTTCATACACTTGTGTAAACTTGCACAGGAGCTTAAGAGTTAAATAAACATTTCATGCTGGCTTATTTACAGGTATTCAATCTTACAAATTATCAATTTGTACGGGGTTTGATCAATTTATTCCAGAGAAAATTATGAAGTGAAATGTATAGAAATAAAAAGTTGGCCAAATAATATCCTTTTTATGATATTTATATGCCTTTTAAGAGAAATATTACTCATGGCATATTATACAAATATAAGGATATCCTAAACAATGCTCTCCCATAACCATCTCTTTGATAAATGATACTTACCTATTCCTATTCCATTTCCCCCCTCTCTCCTCACACCCTTACATTTTTTTTATCCCACCCCCTTTCCCTTCTTTCTTAAACCCTCCCAGATCTATACTTTTGTTGTTCCCATTTCCTTTTATTTGATTTTGTTTTCATTGATTGAAATACTTTATTGTACTGCTCTACTGTTGAAGTTCTAGTCATGCATTTACCCATTTTCTTTCTGTGTTTTTGGTATTGTATACTCTTCCATTTAATGCAGCAGAAAGGAAACAGATATGAGTAGTTGGGAAGTATTTCATGAAAAACAACCTTTGACCACTTGCTTTCTTTGCACAGTAGATCGGCATAGCGGTATGCTTGGAGCCAGTCTTGCTGGAAGGAAAAGCACCACATCAGCTCCCAGTAGCAGAGATGGTGGATCTGCTTCCATTCCTGCTGAGCAACAATACATTTCTGGAAGGTTGCCTGTGCCTGCACCATGGACAAAACAAACCATAGAGGGACAATTACTAAATATAAAATGTGTGTACATGTTTCATAAGACAAAATAATACATGAAGTAAAAAAAAAAAAAAAAGGGGGGGGGGGGGAGGTTGGACACTGCCAATATTTTTTTATACCATCTTTATTTGGATTTTGTTAGGTTATAAATTGTATGTATATCTAAATATTACATTGTGTCATTTATCAAATTGTTTAACAGATTATAGAATTTATCAGAAGTATTTACAGTATAAATAGGTGATATCAGATATACAACTTAATATTAATAACAGGATGAAAAAAAAACCTCAAATAAATAAAATAGAGGTCTGTAATTACTTCACTCAGCTTAATCAATCATTAGATGATATTCGTATTAACAGATCTACCATAAGGGCTAGAAAGCCATTTTGTTGTTCACAATATGCGATAGCATTTCATTTACACAGATTTTATTTATTCTTGTAATCACATCATGCCAGGATAGGTCTAATTTATTCCATCTGCTACCTGTATATATTCTTACAGTATACAGTATTGGACAGTGCCAACTTCTCTGTGGAATGGTACCCTAGAGCTCACCAGTTGTTTTTTTCCCCCCTCACTTGCACCTTTATAGAGGGAATCTAAATGTGCACCTTTATAGAGGGAATTTTATCATTAGACATAATTCACAATAGAAACATTTCAAATGACTTTTAGAACTCTGCAGCAAAGGTGATCAAAGTCCATTTAATATTAAGCATTTCTTAAGTTATTTGCATACATCTACAACCGTAGAATATGCCGTGCTAGATCCTGGAGACCAGAGGCTGCTTCAAACAGACCTGTACGAAGGGAGAGGCGACTGATGCACTTGCCTCAGCTGGTACATGAGGGTGGGCAGAGAGTGTGCAACAAAAAAGGAGATTCTGAGCTTAGGAGTTGTATGCTCAGGGAGTATGCAGGCTAGCGCGGGATCATCCATTCGTGCGTCCCACTCAGATACCAATTGCCAACTTTAAAAGTTTTTTCTCACGAGCCATGGGCTCCCAACGCCATATATGGTGGGACTGTGGTGAACTAAATGTAATCAGGCGTCCGATCTATTGGAGTGGATGACCCCCAATAGGTGGGAACTTACTCTACAAACCTTTTTGTTCCATCTAGAATTGAGCCAGACATAAATCGAAAGGTTCTGTGCATTAACATCCTGTATGTGTTTAAAATTTGTATGTCACGTTATTGGAGGAGATCAGAGACTCCGACTTGGCCGGAGATTAAAGCACAGATAACGTTTCAGGCCAAAGCCAAAAAGTACTTCTTCCAAAGGCTTAATAACGAGGTGGTTAAAGAAAAATACGAAAAAATCTGGGCAAACTGGTTAGCTCTACCTCCTTGAGAGATTGCTTTCAGTGGGTTCTCCTGTGTAAGGTTACTATATACCTACTGTCTTTGAAATTGGAAGGGTTAGAACAGTTGAACCATGGAGTGGCAAGCCAACCCTCCATAGATTGAATAAAGGAGGGTTATCTTGGGTCCCCTCGCCATTTACCATTCCCCCCTGGCTCAGAAACGGTAACAGTAGTATAAATAATGCTAGCAGACATGAGATGAATGGTGGGAATGGATGGTGGGCTGATTCAGTGGTGCAATGGACCATTTCCCCAGGCCTAAAGCTACATAATAAAGGATCTCTATGTCCTGAGCTCCCTAATTGCACTACAGGTTAATACAGCATGGGATAGAATTCTAATTTACAAGGGGGGCAAGCTGCGTATGTGAATTAGAATACAATAAATTGAATGTGCTTGAACAAATAAATAAGAAACTAAGACATTACCTGTTCAAAATGTCCTTTAAGAATGTCTATTCTGGCAGCATAAAACAGGATAATAGATCCCTGACAGGAGAAATAAACAAAACAAAAAAATACATTTTAATAAGAAAATACATAACATAATTTGATAGAAAGATAGAAAGCAAAAAAGCCACATACATTGGGGAACTTCTTCAGATACGGCTCAAGCAGTGCATCTGCTTCTTGAAGATTCCCTTCTCCAGTTCCTGAAAGAAAGTGTAACATTTATACTTTACACAAAAGTCTGATTCTTCTGTTTCACTCTCTAGGGTGACCTAACACGTGTATAGCTCCTAAACGGTTTCACTCTCTAGGGTGGCCTAACAAGTGTATAGCTCCTAAACGGTTTCACTCTCTAGGGTAACCTAACACGTGTATAGCTCCTAAACATTTTTTTTTTTTACTTTTTAATAACATTTATCAGCCTTTATGGGAACCAACCATACACAAATATTTTTTGTTCATACAATGTCTACATGACTGTTTCTGTGCTATCGTTTTCTTATTAGATCAGACGCTTATCTTGCCCACCACTTTGCACAACACAAATGAAAAACCTCTCTCATGATCAACTTAATGTCAACCTCACTTGAGAATACATCTTGCACGCATAGCCCATGGACAGCTTACCAAGTATAAGTGAAACATAGGTATGGTAGAACAGGAGAGTGAGGACACACAGAATTGCTCTCAGACTAGCACCAGAAGCCCCCTCACGTAGCTGGAAAAGGCCCAATTCCTGAAGAATACAAGAAGGCATTAGATCAGCATGTCTTTCGTACATGGGCTAGATTCAATTACTTACAAGAAGGTGTATTGATATTTTTTTTACCCCTTTCACTGCAAAGTTGACACTGGTTTAAAGGTAGGACGGTTGTGCTGGTCCCAGGTTAAAACAGAATTTAGCAGGTCCATTTCTATTTATTCTGTGGAGAATATATATATGTCTGGAACCATCTAATGCTAAACATAAAGGGTTGCCACCTTTTCTAAAAAAAAAAAAAAAAAAAAATTATCGGCCATGCTATTGCCTCCATACACTTACCATTGGCCCCAAGCCAATTATTTACCGGCCTGCCGGTAAAATACCAGCCATGTGGCAACCCTATAAACATATTTAAGCAAAGCATATAAGCCAGAGTTCCTATAAGGCATATTCATCTTTGGGGGAAGCAAGAGGCATGGTTTGTTGGGTTTATCCTCATCCTGCTGAAATTACACCCATTTTGACCATATCCTATTCAAGTCAGTATAGAAGCACACGTAATCGTTGCCAAGATGTGAATATGCTTGGACAGCACTGTTTTTTTAAGTCTGTGCCAGAATTACTGCCACTAATGCACAGTACTTTACATCGTGTACAGGCAGCTTTGTGTTCAAACTATATATGTATACGCGCGTGCGCGCACACACACACACACACACACACACACACACACACACTGCAGTCATGCATCATACATAAAAACACACAACAAAATTACTATTATAGACAAATCAACAGGGCTGCAACTCTGTGTATATTTAGGAATGGGGAGGAACAAATAGATGCTCCTTTGCTGCCAGTAAAGTTTCCATGACCGATGTTTGACCTGGCATGGCAAAGAGATGGGCAGGTGATGTCACACTAAAAGGGAAGATGACTGCTCAGTAGATTGCACAGGGTCAAATAATGAGCTTTTATAAAAAATAAAAACAAAAAACAAAGACTGAGAAGGTTAAAATGTTCCAGTTTTAAAAAAATAAAAATAAAACAACCATAGGAGATTCCTATTTTATTATGTTATCTACAGCAGACAAGGCAAACTAGTCATCCAAAAACAGCAATCCCTTATAATCTGAAACCCAAGAGCTACATTAGCTAAAGCTTTGTAAAGAGAACATTAAAAAATAAAATGGAAAAATCACCCTATTGCCAGAAAATCCAATGAATTCCAGGAGCCTGAGAATCCTTGAGGGTAGAAGAGAAAGCATCTAAGAAAAAAAATCAAAGCAAATTAGATCTGTGAGAGAGCATTGTATGAGCACACAAATACATATATAAAATGGTGTTTTAATGTTCCTAATATGGATACATGACTTTGTAAAAGAACCAAGTAGAGTTAAAATGATACCCTTCATTGGATAACTGATTATTTGATTGCAAGCTTTAAAGCCCAAGCTTGCTCATTGCGAGTTAAGGAATCCAGTACAGTCCACAAAGCTTGCAATCCAATCCTTAGTCAGTACAGTACATGTTTCCATGGCTAACTTGATAGTATACGTTTACTAAGCTTTAAGCAGTTATTTTTAATTAAAGGAAATGCATTTGGTTAAGTTCACAAGAACCATAACCAGATGTCCTCTTTGCTTTGTCACAAATGAAGTAAGTAAGGAGTGTGAGCTTGGAAGTGACTACTTGTATAATCTACTGTTTTGCATTTTATTTTCTTCATTCAATTGGCTATATGTTCCCGCTATATTCCCCTCAAAAAAAGTAATCTAATTATCTTACCAAATTAAAGGCTCCAATGCCGAGCTTTACACCCCCTTCAAACTGATTACGAGTCTCCGCAGAATTTTTTTCTGTAGTCATTCCAGAAAGTAAAACCTGATGGCACTCTCTTTGGAGGGAACAAAATACAGATATTCACATTCAAAATCCATGCCAAACTATGTAATATCCATATCACTATATTGAAACAAATGGAAATATTACTGATTGTAAAACAAAACATACTTGTATATTTGGTAACTTGTCCTGATTTTGAGACCACCTTTGATAAAGTTGATCATATTTTCATCCTGGAAGAAACCCAATTAGTTTTGTTCAGTGGGGTAAAAACATGGGAAATTATTATTAATTAATAAAACATCACCCCCTTGTTCGTTATATATAGGGGGAGATGCACCACTGTTAAAGACAAAGGAAAGCTTTCACTTTTTGGAGTTTATTCATTTTTCCACAGGATGAAGATGTAACAATTTTAAGAAATAGATGCATTTAAAAAGGGTCTGGATATGATTATGTTTTTATTATTTTTTAACAAAATCAGGACATACAGGGCTATTAATAGACTAAGCATTAATAATAGAGCTTCTACATCCAAGGAGAAGTGTGATTGCCTTTTGGAGTCAAGAAGGAATTTTTCCCCCTTAGTTGAAAAATTTTAAAGTGCTTGCTTAGGGTTTTTTGCCTTCTTTTAGATCAAATGTGGGAATGATAGGTAGAAGGGTTGAACTTGATTGACTTAAGTCCTTTTTCAACCTAAATTACTATGTAATCACATTTTTACATGGACACATGTAATTAGGGTTGCCACCTTTTCCTCAAAAAAATACCGGCCTTAGTATTGTCTCCATAGACTTAACATTGGCCTGATGCCAATTTTTTACCGGCCTGCCGGTCTTTGGGAGTACAGACCAATGTTTATTTATTGTTCAAGTTGAAGACTATAATCAAGTTCTACAGCCCCCCTTCTCTATATTCCAGCTACAAGGGCTTATTTAAGTGACAAATTGATCATGAATATTATTTATTTATTTATTTATTTTTTAATTTATAATTCTTTATGATGAATATATTTATATGTGATTGTGTAAATGCCAATGTTTGATGCAAAAGAAAAAGTTGCGGATCACACATTACGTATCATCAATTTTAAAAGAAAAATTAGATCTCTGATATTAAATCCTTAGATCACCAGCAGATTTAAATCTAAAAAAAAATGATTTTGAATTAAATGGCATGTTCTCTATGCCTCTGAAAGACTTAATGCATGTATATGTATAGCTTTACATTTTTTTGTAATAATTTGTATAAGCTTTGTATTTTCTACATGCAATATAATTTTAGAAAACGTTTGTAATAGCACAAAAGTATTATTTGTGTTCACTGCTCTCCCAATTCCTTTCAGTTAGTCATAGGTCTGGTCTATTACCACTCTTCATGTTTCTTCTCTTTTCACCCCTGGATGCCATCAAAAATTGTGGAGCACCATACTAATGGGAGGTGATGGAGCCTCTCTGTTCCAGATTAGTAAACCCACTAGCTACCCACCTTGGTCATAAACCGCACTTCTCTATTAGTCATCCTTTCGCTTAGTAAGGCAACAAAGAGGGGGACCTAATGTTGCTGCAGGGCATAATGAGAAGGTAGTTTAAATCTTTCCATACCTGGTGATCCAGTATGTGGTCTCTCACTTGCATACACCTCTCTCCATCAGTCACACCCTCCCACATACTTCTGGGACTTAGTCGGGATTTCATGTGACACCAGGCTCTTGAACTCCTGGAAGTGCACAGTAGCTGGAGTAGAGGTGTGTGGAAGAGAGGAACTAGCATATCTTTACCTCCATCATGTGGAGCATGAGGCACCTTTTCAACCGCCCCTTGACAACAAGGGGAACAATTACTACAAACTGGTTTACTGCCTTTACCACTTACTGGGGGAGGGGGGTTTGGTTCTCTCTAATGATGCACAAAGACACATATCCAGTGTTTGGTTCATGATTTGGAGAACTAGCCAAATGTCTATGATAGCAGATACACCTCCTCTGATCTAGGTCAAATGGGGAAAAATGCATTGGGTTTTGGGTGTAGATCTCTAGTTTAATTATTCACTATAATTTCAGTGAAGGGTGATCCACATTCTTATATCGCTGCAAGTTAAGATGAATGATTTAATCAGGCAGACGAGCACTGTAACTTCTGAATTATGATTTAAGCATTGGCGCATCTGCCAAATTGTATTACAAGTAAAGCCAATCCTGTCCTGCATTGCGGTGTGTGGCATCAAGATTCCTATTTATATACTGGAGCACCTTTCAAACGGTTTGACAATGAGCACCGTTTTGATGGCTCCAACTTCCATCTCATACTGGTTCTGTACTTTGGTATGTTGTGCTGAGATATCCATTAGACATGATGGAACCCGGGTTCAGTTTACAGTTGGAAGTTATACTGTATATCAGCTCCTCCAGCTCTGTGTTGGGATATCTCAGTCTACTGTCTGTGCTACACAAAGGTAACATTGTAATGGAAGTATCAGGCACTTTGGTCTGATCTCCAAGTATATTACGCTCAATCTGGCATTCATAACTAGAAAGCCAATATAAATTGTGTAGAAAAGCAAATAGTTTTTACTCTTGAACCAGAGCATAAGGAGGTCACCAACAACATTATTCCTAGATTAAGTATCTATTCAACAACATGTATTGTTTACACCCTTTAGGTGCAATAACTCGTTTTTACAACACCACAATTGTATGTACTCCCTCTAGCATATATCAGTTGCTATGATGTGGCAATTACTGAGTGTGGGTTATAGTATCCACTGATGGTTAAAATAGAAATGTGGTTCTCACTTAATCAATATATAAAAGGCTCTGTTATTGTGTATTATAAAAAAAAAATATATATACCACAATGTATGCTGCTTAACAAAATTAATAGATATATAAAGATCCACCAACATTGTTGGTTTTAATAACGATTACATTTGTTTTAATTAGTTCAATAAAAAGCTTTACGATTACAGCAGGAGTATCACTATTCGGTATAAATTGTAAAACTTTGGATACCCCTTAGGTTACTGCCCCTATTTAGGAGGCTCTATCTTCATCTTTCTATAGACTAAAAATTGTGTTATTAGGTACTACCAAGTAATATTTGTAGGAGGCATGTGATGCAGTGTATGACATGGATATCATTCATTCCAGAAATCATCATATTGGATAGTTCTACACTAAGGATTGTATTACAGGCAGAATGTTCCTCTTTCCCAGATGGCCAAACACACTTCCATGACCTCATTCTGTATCCCTTGCACTGACTGCCAAAATGTCACTTTGGGTTGCTTTCCATTGTAAGCTTTAGACAGTGCTGACATACTGTAGATTAATAATTAAATAATAAAGCCATCTTTAAAGAGAGACAAATGGGATAAAGTCAAATTGAATGCCATATTCAGCCACAGCAATGAACATACTAGGAAATGCAGCTAATGAAAATAATTTACAGAATCTTTCTATCCATTAATGTACAAAGGCTATAACATTAGAATTTGCCATCATGTTCACTTCACACACACAGAAAATGAATAATAACTTCTCATGTTCTAACCATATGCATTAGGACTTCTCTTATCAAGAGTTTGGAGCCTTAATTGTGCTGCTCTCTCATGCTTCACATGGACAAATCCATTCAGAAAACGAATCCGCACCATCTGACAGATGCCCAGTAACATTTCCATCAACTGATTAGTACAGAGAAACAGACAAGCTTGTGGACGAAGCACATTTAAAGGTTCATTACCTGTACAAACGTCAGGGCAGCCTTCTGCAAGAGACACTCGGCATAACAGATCTCAGCATGCATCTCCTCTTAAGTACATAAAGGAGACAAGAAAATGAAAGTCAAACAAATCCATAAACCATATGAACATATAACACAGTAAAGGGACCTAATGCCATATGCATAACTAGTGAAACTGGAGTAGTGATATCTAAGTGGCACTCAAAAGGCCACAGAAATGGCATTCTCCATTCCTTGGTTTTGTGAGAAGATCCGGCTGAAATGATCACCATTACGGAACTAGAGTGTTCAGATAACGTTTAAAGGAGAACAATTTAAGTTTAGGGGTTCATACTGTAATGTGAGTACATACCAGGCACATCACACAGGTTATGGCTTGCATTTAAGACTCAGGTCTGCTACAAAATCCACTTCAGATTTTTCTAATATGGTTTGTTGAAACTGTCTACTAGCACAGGCTTAGTACTTGTCCATTTGATTTTTCACTACAGTTTGATTTCGATGTTATGTGCCTCATGGCATGTAGTCCGTAGGGAACCTCTAGTTAGTATTACAGCATGCAAACAAAACATATTGACTAATTTACAGTATGCAAAAATAGATAAGTGTGGAATATACAAACAGGGCAGTAGGCCAGATAAGCAGTATTGAGGACTACAGCATCACATAGGCTATTTGGTTAATGAACACAACCACCAATAAAAAACAAAAACGTCTAGCTGGCTTGTACTAAAAGAACACGGTTTCAAATTGTGTTCATGGGGCTTGTCGCAATGGAAAGAAGTGCTTGGAGTTAACATGCGAAATGAATAGGTTACCAACCAGGTGATATACTTATAGGTATAATTTCTTCACTATTAATACAAGACTTGTTAAAAAGCACTCATATCCTCTGTATTTTTAAGCATTTACCACTAAGGTTTTCTATCAAGTAGGAATAAAGCAAATAGGTACTGAAGAACCTTCTACGTACATGCACTGTGCATCTACTTTGTTTTTTTTCTTTATGCATTTGATGGGACAATTTGCATGCTCAAATATCCATAGATTTACATGTTTCAGCACGCAAGACAATAGCCAGTCTTAGGAAATTGAGCATACATCCATGTGGTCAGAATCGTGCATGTAAAGAAATACCTTAATTTTAAAGAATAAGAGCTTTTCACCGTTGCATTTTGAGTAGAATCTGTATTGCTTTGCTACATGCACTGTAGATTTAGTAGAGGTTTGTTGTACTAGGCCATTACCTTCAGAAAGCTGGTCTCCTGTTTGCTTGGATACTAGATTGGATAAGGATTCCACCACAGTGTTTCTCTTCCGGAACCTACAGCACATGGTTACAGCAGTAAAAAGCATTTACCTATCACATGCATGTTTGGCAATGGGCAGATCATGGAGTGCTCATCTTTTAATTAAAGCCAGTCAGTGTAAATTTAGCTATAGCCATAGCAGTTTTATGAACACAACCAAGTATAGCATTAAAGTGACAATACAATAAATCTGGTGCATAAAAAACAAAAACACAGACACATGCAGGATTAAAAAAAAAATGGTTGAAACTACCTACTGAACTACAAACTTTTTGATTTCATAGTATCATATCATTATTTTATAGGTTATAGCAGTGGTTTTTCTAGGGCGGTAAAGGGACAAATGTAATGCTGAGAAGTCCCAAGTGTGCTATCATGAGGCTGAATAATTATTGAGCCTTGATCAGAGGGAGCACAAACATTATTAATGGTGGACAGTTAACAGACAATATAACAAGAGAAACTTCACAGACACTGACAATGTGTGTAGCTTGTGAGGTCCCTGGCTGCAGGATTACAAGGTTCGATAAACAAAGTTTGATTTTTTGCTGTGTGTGACATGTATATGTTACCTTTGACATGTCTGTAATGCCTCCTTCATAGTACCTATTCCCATCTGGATGTCCTGTGGCTCAAACGTCATTGCTGCCTGCATAACTAAGATGGTACTGTATCCCAGCGCATGATACATGCTGTCTTTTGCCCTATATAGGAAAGGAAATAAAATTACCATTAGAATCAAATCCAAATATCTAAGAGCCTACAAGCAAAGAGCAGAGAAGGGTGGATAAGGATTGCAGTTCTGAATCCACAAAAAGAACACTGCATTGTATTTATAAGGAAAGGTTGTTGAGAAAATACTCTTTATATATCCATGGATATGGTTAGAGATTAGATACACAAGAAGAAAAAACACTAAACCCACAATACTGGGAAGTATTTGGCAAATTGAAAACATGGGATTTTGTGTGACTAGAAAGCTGCTTATCTGGTCACTGACCCCATTAAAGTTCACTTGTCCAGTCTAATTGCTGAAGTATGTGTACTTTAATACAGTTAAAGGAGTAGTTCAGTGTTAAAACAGGAAACAAGTAGGTTAAAATTATACCATTTATTGGCTAACAGTTTGGTTGCAAGCTTTCAAGACAAAGCTTAGATCCCTTCCTCGGGTATAAATGGGGATAAAACAAAATTCTGAACAACAAAACATAGTTAACAGCTTTAAAAAAAAAAAAAAAAAAAAAGACAAAAAAAAAACAACAGTATTATAGAATGTCCTCGGCAGTAAATTAGAAAGTTCTACAGAGATCCAACAGATAAGATCAGTTTGGTCAGAGCATCTCTGATAACTCCACTACCTGGTTACGGAAGAGGGGTAAAACCATTAGACACTTGCCAGATTCATGAAGGCATCAAATGTTTAGAGTTTTAAATACGTTTTTTAAACAAGATAATTAATTAGTAAGATGATATCTCTAAATAAATTCACTGTCTCTATTAAGGTCTTAAACCTACATATTAATTTGACCTGCCATAATTTTAGCTCTCCCTTTGGGTGCAAAACAATCCCATCCGTACCAAAAGCTTCACATCCCAGGATACTATGTCAAGGTTGACAAATGTTCTCCAACTGGTTTATCTGTTTTTTTTCTGGTTTATAGTATACCTGTGGGAATTAAACAGAAGCTTTTGGGCCCTTCACACACATGATCTGATATACCACATTGGATGATTTGCACAAAAAGCTGCCATTGGTTTTGTGGTGCAAATGAGAGTCTGGAATTTGTATTCTATCAATGCTGTGGATGTGTGCTCAGGTCTCACATCTCTTTTGTTTGCAGGGAGACGTACAACTGTTTGAGGTTCACATTATTTCTTATTCGTGCTACAAATCAAAACTATAGATTTTCTTTTTAACACTTTAGGGACTGGGGCTGTTTTTACACTCCTGCAGTGTATGTTGCTTTAGTTTCCGCTCATTTAATGTACCCACGCATATTATATACTGTTGGTATCACCATTAGAAGGGCTTTTTTACTACACCATTATTTTCATAAGATCTTATAATAAAATTACTATAAAAAAAATAAAACAATTACTATAAAATCTATGAAAAAACAAACAAACCTTGAAATAAACAAATAAATAAAAAACAATGTTTTCTAAATTTTACCTAATAAATCTTTTACACATCTACAAGTGGAAAAAAAAATCCTGTCTAATAGTTTCTAATATTTGTCCTGAGATTAGAAATAGCCAATGTCTACGTTTCTCAGTTTCTCTAACAATTTTGACCTCCAACACCAATGATCAACTTAACTGTATCTCTAAACCTAGATTTTAACCATAACTATCAGTCTTTTTTTTTTTTTACAGTTTTAATGTTGCAGAGTGCCAGTAGGGGCAGTCTAGCAACTACAACAGTGCGACAGAAGTGGTGATTCATCGCTTCCGATGTCTTGCCCACAACAGGGCAGTGCCATATTAGAGAGGCCATCCTGGGAGCAATCATATATCTGTCAGAGGTTCTTGTAATTGCTGGAGCATTATTATTGGTCATTTAGACTTGTATGCTCTGTGTCCTGAAGGGGTTAGTAGCAAACTCCTGCAGTGTGCTGGAACACGGGCAGGCCCTTCTGCTCTGTGGTAAAGACAGTCCTGCTCCTTACCATGGACGCAGTAATTCCAGTGCTTCAGAAAACTTGTTGTTGAGAAATAAGTTAAGCGCCATTGTGCATTCTTCCAGAGAATTCCGGAGGTTCATTTTGGACGCCCTAGAAAATAAATAAATGAAAGTATAAAAAGATATACATTTAACAGGCTATGCAAATTGTAAAAGGGAATAATACATAGTTATGCAGGATTTGCATGGGTACAATGAAATAGAAGAATAGTTATTGTAATATTGTGTAAAATGCTAACTATTAATGGGTTAAATATAAATGTGTGCACCTTAAAAGAAAAAAAGATACACCTTCACCCTTCTCAAAAAATTTTTGATAATTAAATAGCTGTGATAACAAAAACAGACTCCATTACACCATCTGGATTATGCATGAGCCTAGTTTGCAATGAGTAAGTAGTCATTTAAGGAGTGAAGCTTTAACAGATTAAGACTTCATGATTTTTGGTTTAGTAGTACATTAAATGCAGGCTAAAATGGGATACTCATGAGAGATCAACAAGTAATCCCTCTTTCGCTTCATTGGACCAACACAGTATCTGGGGAAAATGGACTGGTGCACAAAGCATTAAATACAATCACTCACAAGATATTGAATGATTCGGCATCTATTTAAGCCATAAAATTAGAAAAAACACACAAATCAATAACTATAACTTATGATCTTCTGCATGACATAAGGGACATCTTCTACTTGGTCCCGGATGATCTTTCACTCCATTCGTTTTTTTAAAGGGGCAGCTGCATGCAGAGTACTTTTTTTGGAATCTATATCAGGTAAAGTAAAGAAAAAGACATAGGTTGTATCATTTTTCCCCCTCAACATTTCCAGTCTCCAAATCTGGATATGTTGTTTCGTTACTGTTGTTATAGCAACAGTACTGTCCATTTCCAAAGACCTCTTCTTGAGTAACTTCAAAGCTTGACAGCTTGCTCAAAGCATGTTTCCCCTATATTCCAAGCACTTCCAAATGGGTTCAGCAGCTAGAGGTCGATTCCAGATTAAGAGAATGGCAGTACTCTTTCAGAGGGGAACATGTGAACTCCTGCCGACTGCCAGACCAATAATGGTTACAAAAGTATCCACAGAAGTGTCTAACTGCTACTCCGTGATATCCAAATCTAACTGCTGCACCAGTGTCTTCATTTTTTGGAGTTCTGGCTGTTCAAAAATCTTTTATATCACAGCTGCTGTAACGGTTACCAAAGTGCTCTAGGCTTTATGTTTAAATCAGTCCAACTTTTGTGCACATCCTTTCACTGATGGTCACAAATTCAGAGGCCTCAGTAACCAGTTTTAAAAAAGGTGAAAATAAGTAGGGCACAGTCCATTGTCTATGAGTTATAGCCCCACACATATTGAAACGTGTTGCTGTAAATTTGTCAACACTGTGTGAAAAGAAGTTTTCAGGGAAAATGTCTGTGCGCTAAGCTAGTCACAAGCTCATATACCATATTTGCTCGATTATAAGACGACCCTGATTAGTTTTTTTCCTAAAGGAATATACAAAGTTTGGGGGGTCCGTCATAATATATACCCTATAGGAAAAAAAAGTTTAACTTGTATATATGTCAATTGCTTTTTAATATTTAATAAAAAATTGATATTATACAAATGCATTTCTTGTTTTTATTTCCTTTTATGTGCCAATGCGGCCTCTCTCCCCCTCCCCCAGCTGTCTCTCTCCCCCCCCCCCCCAGTGTTGTCTCTCTCTCCCTCCCCCCCAAACTTCTCTCTCTCTCCACCTCCCTCGTCTATTCCCCCCCCCCTTGTCTGTCTTCCTCCCTCCCCTTGTCTCTCTCTATCCCCCCTCTCTATGCTGCCCGACACCTCCTTCTATTATGACGGACAGCTGGTGCTGTCAGGCAGCATGGAGGATGTCTGCATGTATCGTGCAGAGATCTCCCAGCTGCCCGATTCTCCTGGTGGCTAGCGGGGCAGCAGAGGATGTCTGCGCGATGAGCACAGACCTCCCCCTGCTGCCGTCCGGCACGACCGCCGGGACTTTTATGAAGAAGCCGGAAGGACCCGGCTTCATCATAGAAGTCCCGGCGGTCGTGCCGGGCGGCAGCAGGGGAGGTCTGCGGTCATCGCGCAGACATTCCCCTGCTGTTAGAGAGGGGGATGCAGGTCCCCTGCAGCTGTGTGGGGGACCTGGATCACAGTTTTATAATCTGACCTCGATTTGAGGTCAGATTATAAAACGACCTTGAAAAAAAAAAAATTGCTCTGAAAAAAACCGTGTCTTATATTCGAGCAAATACGGTAATATTAATGTATAAAATGAAGCCCACTAAACAGGTGTGAGCATGAGTGGAAGTTTTCATCTATGTTAATATAACCTCTACTGAAAGAAAGTGTAAGAAAAATTAATTAATTAACTTAAGTGAGTTTTTTTGGGGGGGAGAAGGGCTAGCCACTGCTAGGAACTCTATGACTAACATCCGCATTGCATTCGGCGCCTTGGTTCATCTGTGTTGGCGACACAACTGTGACAAGGTGTCTGACATGAAAAGTAGACTGGGGACTTCATTAATTAAATAACTTTTAAAATAAGTCCCCACCCCCTCCCCCCCAAAAAAAATAAGTCTAATTAAGTTAATTACTGACTCCATATTGAACAACACTTTGGCAACTATATGCCAGTAAGTCTTATAACATATGCTAATTTCCCATCTTCCGGGACTACTCCTGTTTACAGTGATTGGTTAAATAAATCTGTTAACAGTTTTGACCTTTACATCACTAAGCTCTTTTAACAACTTTATAGTAAAGACAAGTCTATGCAGCCAGACGGCTAAAGTAGAAGCTCTTCCTCTATAAAATAATGACTCATTATTCTTTCCTTCATTTCTATCTATAGAAACTGAACACAAATAATCATTGAGGCAGTCAGCTAGATTTCTAGCCTCTTCCACACATCTTACTTACCGTATATACTCGAGTATAAGCCGACCCGAATATAAGCCGAGGCACCTAATTTTACCACAAAGAACTGGGAAAAAATATTGACTCGAGTATAAGCCTAGGGTGGAAAATGAGGCAGCTACTGGTAAATATTGCCCCCAATATGCCATTTAATATGCCAGGATATTGCCCCAATATGCCAGGATACTGCCCCCAATATGCCAGGATACTGCCCCCAATATGCCAGGATATTGCCCCCAATATGCCAATATATTGCCCCCAATATGCCAGGATATTTCCCCCAATATGCCAGGATATTGCCCCCAATATGCCAGGATATTGCCCCCAATATGCCAGGATATTGCCCCTTAGTATGCTCGTTATGCCACACTCCTCCCCCAGACCCCAGCACTTACCTCGTTCCTGCTCTGTCCCCCGGTGCTCTGAAGCTGCGTGGCTGTGAGGGAAGAGTTGTGAGCTTCCCTCCAGCCGCGCGGTCAATAAAGTTTGTTTAAAAAAAACACACTTTATTGACGCGCGACCGGAGGGAAGCTCACAACGCTTCCCTCACAGCCACGCAGCTTCAGAGCACCGGGGGACAGAGCAGAAACGAGGTAAGTTTTAGATTATTTTTTTTTTCCCCACCTACTCGAGTGTAAGCCGAGGGGGGCATTTTTCAGCACAAAAATTGTGCTGAAAAACTCGGCTTATACTCGAGTATATACGGTATTTTGTTTTTAATCTACCCAGTTCTCGTTTTACTTTACTTTACTGCCCCAAGACTTAGCCAATGCATTCCCCACAGAGCCATATGCCCCAAGACTTAGTCATTGCATCCCCACCACACAGCCATCTGCCCCCAAGACTTAGTCAATGCTTTCCCCCCACAGAGCCATATGCCCTCTAGACTTAGGGGCAGCATTGACTCACTCCCTCCCCAGAATTAGCTAATGCTGCCCTTTTCAGAGCATTTGTTTGGGGGGGGGACGACTTATTTTATATTTGCACAAATTTGGTAATCCCATTTCTCCAGTGTGATAATGACTTATTTGCACATATTCTAATTTTAGAAAAGTCATAGGCCTCTCTAATTAGGGAACACCAATCACGCAACTAGTTCTTCAAGATGGCAGCTTCTAAATCTGTCATTTTTGGGATTCAACTTTTGATCGGTGCAGCGAGGAGCATCATTCAAATGGCATGTTAAGCCTTTTGCCCAATTTAAACTTTTTAAGGGTGTACTCCATGTTTAACAAGGGTAACAGGTATGGAAAAAGACTAGAACAGTTCACACTAGGGAGATGGTGCCTTGGGGAAACTACATCACTACATGTGATAATATGTGTATTAAAGCACAATGTGAAAACATCACATTACAATAAACAGATGCTGGACAGGCAAAGAGTACAAATGATTCTCACACAACTGCGTCACACACCATTCTGCTGCAGATTCTGTAATACTACAGACTCTTACTTCCCACAACTAAAGCTAAGCCAGTATCTCACACACATGCAAATTGCTATAGTTCTGAAACTATACGTCATTTGTCATGCTTATTTTTAGCACTTGACAATGAAGGCACATTTTCCACCCCACCCCCAACAGGCAAGCCTAGACAAATTGATACCCAAGGTCCCTGGTGAGATGCTGCAGAGAAATGTGATGGATACAGAGATGCTGCAGCTCATTTGGATAAACTGGTTATCACAGACATGCCAATAACAAAGCAAGGGACTAAGTTTAATGCATCTCTGGGATAGAAATAATGCACATTCTGCAAATCAGCAAAGCCAATAACATACACGGCTTCCCTATAAACATATTCCAGCTTACAGTGAGACAGAGATATAAGAGAGAAGAAAATTGAATAAATCTAATACTTCATTAATGAGCAGGCTGTCAGAAGAATGATTTACCATAGCAGAAAATAGATTATTTTAATAGTAAAAAATTAAAAGGGCAGACGATATAGAGCTAAAAATCCAAAACAAGTAGTCTGTTACAGTGTTATTTTGTGCCAGAGGCTTCCAAGGACATGAACTAATAAGGTGAAAGCATATGTATGAGAGATCAGGCAACGCATGACATAGCAGATCAGAAAGCATACTTACAGGATGAAATCAGCTGAGGACTTTAGATGAGAAATACAATTCCACAATACAGATGAATACTGCCTGCTCACACTGTCACTTTGCCAAAAGGATAACAGGAAGTCACCAGCACTGGGATATGCAAATTGACATTAAATTCATCAATGTACGCTTATGTCCTGAGACCCATTGGACGGCTATGAATAAATCATCAAGAAGAGAAAGGAGATGCTAAGTTCAAAAGGTAGCAGATGGCTTGGCGGGGCTTCACCATAACAGCATGTGACTGAAATGTCAACTAAATTAGCAGCAGGTCGATGCTGGTCCTCTGGATGAGGTTGCTCATCGGTGCTAAAGGGGGATGCTGGGAGATTTTAACCAATCGGTGATGTGTTCTGAAGCAAATTCATTTTTTTCCCCAAAAACAGGGCAGGCACACTTTTACATTAGATCTCTGTTCGCTCACACAGAGAGCAAATATGTAGGCTAATCCATGAAGGGTTTTTTTTGATAACAGACCGTATAATAAAAAAAAACACACAGCAATGCTGCAGTGAGGAGGTTTTACCTCTGAACACATGCACGTGATGACGCTGGCTGATAGAGATCAGGGATCATTGTGAAAGAGCTGACATACTATTAACTGCAATGCATGAATTAATAAGTAATCAGCAAAACACCTACATAATATATGCGATCCCCTCTCCATGATGAGGAAAGCATTCAATGTACTGCAACATGAAAAAGAATACATTACTATACATTTTATTTTCCATTTAATAGCAGCACCAACCAGGTAGCAAGAAAAACCACCAATTTAAAATACTTTTTCCATTTCATGAGAGAAACCAAATCTGTATCCTGCTTTCCATTATTTGAACTGGGATTTTTACTTTGGCCGATATGTAAAAACAGCGATAATGGGGGAAAGTTTAAGAAGCGAATCAATCAGCACAAAACACACTGACATGTTCCTGTTGATTGCTCCACTTATAGAACATTGCCACTGTCTATACAGATAACCAGGTGCAGTTGTGACTACCCTGAATTGTCATAGTGACAGACTTACTGTGAACACTATAATACATGTAGGGTAGCAAATCAGACTTCTAAATGATGGTCCTAGCTACACCTTGCATTAAGCAATGGATTCTACATATTTAAATGGGGAATCTTGTCCAATGGAAGTTACAAAGCAAAAATTGACAGGGAGTCAGCCTTATGTAAGTGTGGAAGGAAGAAAGCAGTTATTACAAATCTGTCCTCTGGGAGAAGAATAGGCCCAAGACTTTTGCACCTGTGCATTCCGGATCTGTGCACTGTAGCAGATGGACTGGCCAGGGTGTCAGCTTGCCCGATGGCCCCCTTAGTAAAATATTTTAAAAATTCCCTTTTTAAGCTGCTCTGGGTCCAGAAGCGCAAGGTCGTTATTCTTTACACTATGCGATGATAGGCATCACCGCATAGTGTTGTATTACTCCTTCCCTGCGCCTGTAGCGTGACCAACATGTCTTACATGGAGACAGAGTTAGTTGGATCGGGGAACTGCACTGGTTTAAATATAGGATTTCAGTTATTCTAAAAGCGGTGAATTGTATCTGAACAAGGGCCAATTTCAGAAACCACTAAATTACTTATTCTCACCTTGTATAAAATCTCACTGATCATTAGTTAAGAGGACAAGGGATTCTTACACATTATGGAGTTCTGGATTGGCTCCCTAACGTAATTACATGAATTTCCTTCACCTATGGTAACTGGGAAGCGGAATAGGAGAAGATAAAGCATTTGCTGTTCCACCTACTACTCTATGTAAGACAGAAGAGAAAAAAAAGAGCTGAAAGAAAACGACATCTGGAGAGGTGAGTGGGCACTTTGCTTTTAAATTTGAGTTCCTTAAACTAGGGTCTTTATTCATGAAAGAGAATTGCAGGAAATTGACAAGGGAATTTTCAAGCTGAATGGGAGAACTTTTCCCAACTTTGCTAGTTTGGCATTAAATTAGAGAATTACAGCGAATAAAGCCCTATATGCCTGCTGGTGGCACATGCTACCAGAGCTAGAACTTTAAAACACCACTACCTTATGCTTTGCTGGCCAGTTCTTATGATATTCTTATAAAATATTTAATGTTCAGCCCTATAAAAAAAAAAAAAACATTTAGTGTGTCTAGAAATACTAGACCCACTAAACAAAACAAACAAAACAACAACAACCACCACCACCTATGCTTCTATTAAAAGAAACCCAGGCCGCTTTAACCAATGGGCAAAGTGGCCACTTGCCCAGGGCCCACTGATTAAAGGGGG
This sequence comes from Pelodytes ibericus, assembly GCA_036172795.1. NCBI lineage: Eukaryota > Metazoa > Chordata > Amphibia > Anura > Pelodytidae > Pelodytes > Pelodytes ibericus. The sequence goes on along the minus strand of CM069860.1, from coordinate 75,452,819 downwards.
CCCAAAGCAGCTGCCCCGTGGGCCCACGCTGGTCTCACATGGAGACCATCATGCTAGAGCAGCAGTCGGCTGTCCGAATCAGACTGATGTGGGCCGGCTAACTGTCTATAGCAGCAAGTCATATCCGGCAGCTGTATTTCCCTCTTCCATGCACGCAGCATGTGTGGAGGGAAGACTGAGAGGAGGAGAAGACCAAGAGAGCAGCAGCAAAGCGAGTACTGAGGAAGGGGAGAGAGGGGGTAATGCTATTGGGCAACCTGGCGGTAGCAAATTAATGGACAAACTGGCTGTGGAATATTAATGGTCAAACTAACAGTGGCACATTAATGGGCAAACTGTGGCATATAATGGACCAGCTGTGGCATATTTAAATAGGCAAATTGGCTGTTGCATAGGTTAATGGCAAAGCAACTGTGGCATATTAATTGGTACCTGTGGCATGCCAAATCATGTGGGTGCACTATGAGTACTGTATGATGCTGTGTTAAGTCCTTTAGGTGAATCGTGGGTGCAGAAGAAGGGAATAAAAACAAGAAATGCAATTTTTCAATAACATTTTTATTACATATAAAATTAGTTGAATATAATATGAAAAAAGTTTACATTTACATACAGAGTTCCATGGCAGCTTTAGAAAAATTTGGTCGAGGGTGGTCCACTGCTAAAGACTTTGCCCAAGGACCACCAGGGCCGTAGAGCGGCCCTAAAAGAAAAATGTACTTATGAAGATACATGCCATTTTACGTTTTTTGCAGGAGCGTTTTTCTTACTGCTGACTTGTGTCACATTGTTCTTCTATTGTAACTATTTTTCACACTATTGTGTAAGCATGCTTTATTTTGATATTACAGTGTATTTGTACTCAGCTTTATTAATAATAAACTTGTGGCTTAGAGCCCTTTGATTATATTTATTTTCCTCCTGATTATTATATTATTTTATCCTCTTATCAGCAGTCTTCATGCTTCAGTGTTAAGCATGTGGGCTGATCAGTTAGCATCCCGTCATCCACGTTTAGTAAAAAACAAAAAAAGGTGTCTATAATGCCACGTTAACCCCTGCATGACTGGACTGTGTATATTTTCCTATCATTTACAGTACACAAATTATATATTTTATCATATATAATTTACTATAAAAAAAATGTAATATTCTGGAAAAAAAAAACTTTTCTAACTTTTACTTAAAAAATATCTACAAATGCTAATGGGGAAAAAAAAGGCAATAAGCAGTGCATTGCTTTTTCCTATTAATTTGTTTTGGCAGGATTACCTATAGTGATATTGTAATCTTAACCCTAGCTCAACTTAAACAATCTAAAACCATTTTCATTTTAACAAATCTCGGGGCTAGTGGTGTTCCTTGTGCGACATGGGTAAGATGCACATACTGTAATTAGCCTGTCCCAGCCACACTGTTGGTGTGGGGCAGGGAGAGACTAAAGCTGTCAAAGCCAAGAACTGACTGATAGATAAGCTGTGATTGAGGGGGCCCTATAATGGGTCTGGCTAGGTCTTTTGGGCCCAGCGGCACTGTAAGGGGGCAGCAAAATGCCTGTGGTGCATTCAGCATGTTGTATAAAAAAAAATTGTTCCCTGATGTGCCGTCTCTGGCTGCTGAGGGCTTAAGATGCAAAGAAATAGTTCCCAAAACAACTCATGCTTCTACTACTTCTACTTAGGGTCTTGAATTGCCACTCAGTTTAAAAGTAAGTACAACTGTTGAAACAGTGATTTTACATCTAGCCTTAACGTTAACTCATCAATTCTTAAGTACTTGAATGGTAAAACTATATCGAGTCATAGCCCTCCTCATTTGTCTGGTGCGTGTTGCCATTTTGACCTAGTCAATCACCCTGCTTGTTGTCCAACTGCCACGGATCGTTAGGTCATCCCCTGAGTAGAACTACCTGTGGTGAGGACTGTTACTATGTAACAAGGCAGTTGACACTGTGCTTTCACTCTTCTGAAGCACTATATATTTCCTCAAAGACTATTTATATCTTAACTGAAAAATGTAAAAATATAGTGTCTTTATTCATATGAACCATTAGTGAAGAGAGTTCTCATTTTTTGAAACCAATACAAAACCAAAATAGTAGGATAGTAGCAGCTATGTAAAAAAAAACCCACAAGCATACAATCTGTTAACTTCAGCTAAAGTAGAAAAAAAAAAAAATAACTGCTGCCTGAGGCTAGCCCTAAGATGCATTTGTGCATATTTTCCTCCACAATGCACATTGCCTGCTGTTCTATATGGATATGGTACAAAATAGTCACATACATTAAAGTCTTCACAACCAAAGGAAGAAAACAAGTGGTTTTATTAGTGAATTCTGGGTAGGAGAACTGCAGTTTATTACATAAATTATTCACTTTCTCTAACTTTTCTATTTGTGGTGTTTCAGTATGGAATTAAACTGGCTCTAGTTTACTGGCAATTTCCTTATTTGACAGGCACTCATGGGCATCCATAGGGTGGCAAGGGGGAGGCACTTGTTGCATGTACATTTGGTACAATTCTCATGTATCACATATGCCTCCTGGATTTGGGATTTCACCTCTGCCAAACAACTTTCATCTCAGCACTTTTACATTGGGGAATGAATGATCATGGTTTCCCCCAAAACACCTAAACATTCCAAATAGTACAGTCTAATTCCTGGTCTTAACAACAAAAAAAGTGATATTACAAAAGACCTACAGCCAACATTTGTAGGGAAAACACTAGTAGCCAACATCAACAACTCCCCCAATGGGGTTAGGCTTTAAATCTGAGTGCTAAAATCTCCTGGGGAAGTGAAAAAGCACTAACATCAGACAATGTGTAAGCACTTACTTAGGCCTATGATTAGGTGCCTTTCACAGGCGTGATACGCGTAAGGCAGTCTACTTTTTTAAAGCCTATCAATGTAAGCTGTTTAATACATTTTTTCACTTGTATCGATTATCAGCCACAGTGTTACATTTTTCTGTTCACTTACCGTGTAGGTTTTTCCCCTATTGTTGGTAACTCGGTTGGGCTCAGAGTACACACCGGGTTTTTGTCTGAACAGTTCCAAGGCTTATTATTTTGACTTATGAAAACACTATTGGTTTTGTTTTCTCTAGTCTTATATTAAGATTTTTTCTTTTTTTTTCCATAAATGAATATCTAAGGTTTGGGGGGTCGTCTTATAATCAGGTAAGTGTTATACATTTACCGTGTGTGTTTTTCTCGTACTTTTGCCTACTGAATATAAGACTACCCTAAAAAAAAGTGTTGCTATTAAATATTCATACATTTCTTGATTTTATTTTGTTTTTTTTGCCAATCGGCCCCCCAGACTTAGCCAATGCACCCCCCACACAGCCATCTGCCCCCCACCCCTACCCCGACTTAGCCAATGCTGCTGTTGTCCCCTCCCACCCCCACCTTTAACCAGTGCTGAAACCCCTCCCACATCCACCCTTAACCAATGCTGCCCCCTCCCACCCTATAATAAGTAAGATGCCATATAACATCTTACAAGTGGGAAGGGGTAAATACCCTAATTAGGCTCTGTAAACCTTAAAATATATTCCTCTTTAAACCAAAATATTATTTCTCAAAACTTTCATGCTACCAAAGCAAGTTGACTTTCCTGGACTGTATTTCATAGGTTTTACCACCAGAGAGCATACAAAAATCAAAAACATGACAGTACCTTGGGAAAACACATTTTCAACACGATTATTTGATTATTTGTTAAGAGAAAATTTACAGCCAGGAAAATAGTGTAGCCAAAAAACAGAACACACTGTATTGGAGTACTAGAATTCTCACAGTAATGATCGGGGCCCTCACTACTCATTTAAGGATTTTTATTTATAAGATGTCTTACAAATGTCAGTAATGATTGTGGCCTCCATGCCCATTTTTGGATTTCTATTTGTAAGACTTTTTTTTTTTTAGTATGACCTATTTGAGCGAGTCGTGCATATGCATAAAATAAGGATCATCAAATGAATACAGACTGTAATAACTTATAAAGCACATGTCTGATGGAGATACACATGATTATCTAGAGTCTGCTATGCTCTCCTTTATTCTTGCAGATTGCAGTTTTGCTGTCCTTCCTATTGATTTGGAAACATTTCAGGTGCTGTTCTGTAGGAAGACGCATAAAAACTTATCAGATGCACTCTTAACCCCTTAGTGACAAAAACCTTTTGACCTTGTCTTTCCCTTGGTGACAAGGCCTGTTTTAACATTTTTTGGGTGTTTGTGTTTAGCTGTAATTTTCTTCTTTCTCACATACTGTACACACATAAATTATATGTTGTTTTTATTAGATACCATTATGTTCATCATATCTTATAATTTACTACAAACAAAATCATAAAATATGAAAAAAACACTTTCTAAATTTGATCTAAAAATAATTTACATAAATATAATTATTTAAAAAAAAAACTAAATACGGTAGTTTCTAAATGTTGTCCCAAGTTCAGAAATAGGCTTCTTTACATGTTTTTCTGCAGTTTTTTGAGAGGTATAGGGCAAAAACCAAAAATAGTGATTTTTTTTGTTTTTTCCTACAGAGACCTTTTGAACCTAACCCTTAATTTAACCCCAACTCTAACCTTTATGCTAACCCTTAATATATTCTAATTTAAATTTTATTATAACCCTATCTTGTATGCTAACCCTAATTTAATTGTAACTAACAACTATTCTAACCCTATATTTTAGCTAATGAAGTCTTTTTTTATTGCAGTGTTGCTGACTGCTTCTAAGAGCAGTCACGCAACAGCATCAGAGTGACGGAAGTGAATTTCTTTTCACTTCTGACTCTTTACCCACAAGAGGGCAGCAGCCATATTGGGGGAGCATGCTGCACTTCCAATATGGTGCCCATGATCACTCCCTGGATTGTTCCTGGGTTCCCCAGAACCGAAATTTCAGTGCTGCCTAATACCTCGACATCAAGGCAATAGACCAGCACCGTCAGAGCAGTTTTCCTGATCGTTTTTTTCTAGTGGATGGTGATTATATGTACAAGTATGGTCTGTCCATTACACACTTAAGCTGAACTAGAGGCCTTGTCTAGGGTCTTGCTCCAATATTACACAAGGTAGGTGAAGCCCTTTAAGCACCAGGGATAAGTTGTATGCCTATGCTAGTGAAAATTAAAGGCACTGTATTTACCATAAATACTGTTTTTACTGTGCGTGTAGAGTATAAAGGAAATATATTGTAAACAATATATTCATTGTGTAAGCAAAACTGAAAGCAAAACCCTAAATTAGGAGAAAAATGTGTTTTAAAAGGAGTCTGTGGAGTGTCCTGCTTACGACATCACCGGTGAATTGGTATGCAACTTAACTGGATTTCAATAAGAAATGTGTCAGTTGTATACCAAGGTAACACATTGTGTGTTATGTATAAAAACTCCTGCATTGCAAAGTATCGGGAGATGTATAGAAAGGTGCAATCACAGTTTGTTATATGGCATTCGTAGTGCATTTCTAAACCATTTTTTTTTTAAATCCAGATTTTGCCACAAGTTGCAAATCCCAAACACACACACAGCTAAGAATGCAAGCGCACAACAGTTTATCCAGTGCCCAGCCCCTTAAAAGGACCGTCTAGTGCAAAAAATGCATCTTCCAAATATTAATGCATATTAATGTGCTCTCAAAGTACTTTAAAATGCATGTCTTACATTTTGCATTGCTTAAAATATAAAATACTTACAGCTAGAAGAAATTGTGAATTTACAGCAGTTTGCAAGAAATAAGGACTGCCCCTACTAGATGAGTAAGTCTTTTTTTTTTTTTGCTGCAGGAACCAATGAGAATAATGCCATTCAAATGAATGGAATATCCAGTATCTCTAGTGATGTCATCAGACAATGTGTTGCACTGTTAAGAGATCCTATTGTGTACAAGAGCAAGGTCACCCATAGGCCACTCAATAGACTCAATTTGAGGAGGACAGGAAGTGACTATATGAAACAAAACTTTTTCCAATTTCTTGCAAATTGTTCTCTGTTTGAAGGTGGGTTGAAGATGCACCAGAAGAAAAAAAAAAGATTTAAAATAAAGTGTAGCCTTTAATCAACCTTTAAAATAGATTTCATATTGACCGTGAAACTCACATGTGATTGTAGTAGAATGCCAGACAACCACCTTACGCGTTTTGCCTGCCAAATTTGGGCTTAATTATTGGCACCCATGTCCTGGCACATCGGTGGTTATCATGGCAAGCATACATTGCACTAATTAAATAAAATAAAAAATTGTGTGTGTGTGTTTTTTACTGAATAAGAGACTAAATTACATTTTAGGATCGGAAATATATAAGCAGTGAGAAAAAAATATCAGAAAAAAAATAAAATGAAAAAAACCCAGAACATTATCTTAATTTATGAAATAGTTAGACTATACTTACACTGGAATACTTTCAAAGGCATCTTCAAAGTTTTCCTATAAAAGATAAAACAAAAGATTAGTCATTGATTCATAGAAAATATGGTACAGTGTTAGTCAGTAGCAAAGATAGCAGTTTAAATAACCTTGTAATAAAATTATACACACACACTGTGCAACCAGTCTGCAATTACTTCTATACATGTAAGAGAGTATGTTAATGGATAACTGAGAAAATACTTTGACACATCATTTATTAGATGGTATAAAAAAGGGATCCAGACAGAGGACAAGTGAAAGTCCACCTTCTTTCTAGTGCTGTGAAGCACATACGTAGATCTTCCGAACCACTGACAAATTATAAATAAACCATCATAAATCATAATGTGTGATTTTAAGATTGAATGTCTTCCAAATAAAAATTTTACATTTGTAACATATTTCAGTTCATACAATACCTACAATGATTTTAGTAAACAGTTTTGAATGGGATTTGATCAATATTTCAGTTCATAAGATGTTTTAGACAGATTACACCTGATAATTTCTTTTGCACACCCAAACCCTCCAATAAAGTAAATGTTGCATCTGCATCACACCTTATTCCTCAAAATAAAACAGCCAGTAGTGTTTGCTACATAAGCTGTGGGATTTATCCTATAGCCCATATACAGGGACATGTCAGAATAAAAGAGTGGGGAAAAATCCTGCATAATATGGCTTTTTAAAAATGTGGGAGTACAAATGTACAGGTTCAAAAAGCTCACAGGTAATGTGTGTAAAACACCATCAAGATTAGATGTACAAGTATGATCATAGATGACAACAGTCCTAAATTTGCCAACACCGTTTTTTTTTTTTGTTTGTTTTTTTTAGGCCCTCATCCATCAAATCTGGGACTGTCCTGCATTACTGCCACCTGTGCACACAGTGCATTTCCACTAACAAATTTCTGTTTTACCCATGTAGGTCATATACAAATAAAACAGGTCTGAAGGAAAAAAAAAAAAAAAAAGGCCACATCTGCTGAATAGCAAACTAGAAAATGAAAATAAAAACCCCAACAAAGCACAGACGATATAGACCCTTAATTAAAAATATAAATACAAAATGAAATAAAAGCTTACAATAAAATATACACTTATAAAAGGGTGTCCTTTGTGCACTTATAAAAGGGTGTCCTTTGTGCAAACTCGCAAAACAATTTGATACAGTCACTAACCCACACAGTAAAACCAATTGAAACACACTGGGGTTAATCATAATCAATAAAAAAAAAAGTGACTTATTAAATATAATTGGTAACAGTCACCCTATAGTGTACAGGGAAAAAAAACCACATGTGTAAAAATAGATTAGAAAAAAAAAATATGTTATGGTCTCACAGACATCCTGGTGTACTGTATCTGAAATATAAAAAAAAAAAAAACTGTATGGTGCAGTATATCTATTCACAAGATCAGCTAAAGATGTATAAATAGTAGATAACACAGGGCATGACAAATTTAATTTACTTTTAGGAGCCAGAAAAAAAAAATCTAGGAGCCAGACAACGGCACATTCACGAAACCATACATACACACACACACACACACACCAGTGACAGTCAGTCACATCCATTCAAAGACAGTCAGTCACATTCATTCAAAGACAGTCAGTCACATTCATACAAAGACAGTCAGTCAGATCCACACACATCGACAGTCAGTCAGTCAGTCAGATCCACACATCCAGAGACAGTCAGTCAGTCACTCACATCCACACTTAGCCAGACACACACACATAAGCCATCAGGTTGTTGTTTTTTTTCTCTTTTCTTTTAAAAAAAAAAATAAGTGACTCCCCCTCCCTGCTGTTTTACCTTTTTGCATGGGAGGGGGATTTCTACAGCAGCTTGGTCCATGCCTGTTACACAGGTACAGACCGTCTGCATGCTACTGCTGATCGGTGGGATGTCACGTGACACCCACCGATCCAACACTACAGCGCGAGGGGGCGGAGCAGGAAGCGAAAACTCTGCTTACCCTCGCGCTACGAAAAAATAATACTTTATTTTTTTTTTTTTAAACTAACCTCAGGACTGTGGAGCGCCATGTGCTGCTCCTACCCGGGCGCCAGGTACAATTTCCTAGTCGCCATGGTGACCTGGCGCCCGGGGTTTGTCGAGCCCTGAGATAAAAAACACTGGGAGGGCATACTTGCCGCACTTGAAGACAACACCTTTGAATGGTTCCCATTCAAAATGAAGAAGCACACTGAAGATCCTCGTATGGATAAAATGGACAAGACTTTTATTAGCACTCCACACTGCCTTACTTCAGTATACATTATTGCACAGTAGTCCTGGTCCTCTTTTTAAGCCTTGCTTGTATAGCTCTACCAGGGAACTGACCTATTGTTTTGAATTTTGGGTCAGATCTTCACATTTGAAATTGTGACATATGAATGCATTACTATTAGAGAGAAGTTTACTCTGCTAATTCAAAAGTGAAGATCTGATCCAAAATTCAAAACAATAGGTCAGCCCCCTGGTAGAGATATATACGGTAATATTTTCTCCTCCTTCTCCTCATCCCTCATCCTTTTATGTCAACAAGACTTTGTTGTCCCCAATATATAATCACCTGGATAGGAAACTAGGAATTTTTAGAACAAAAAAGCGTTTCCCTTTGCTACAGATTGGTTACAGAACTGGGAAATTCTCAAGATTGACAGTACAGTGGATAAAGTTACTAAAGGAACAGCACTTCCTATGGAAGATGGCTTGCTTTTTTGGATGCCATGGGGAAAAATAAGCAGAAACTGATTTTGTAGCAGGCCACTTCAGTTTCTAGGGCAGTGAAAGAATGACTGGCACAATTTGAGGATGCTTCGCTGCAAAAGCTCCAAGAGAAACTATGTTGAGTAGCATTTCTGCAGTGAAACTGGCAGTTGCCTTCTTGTGCAATTCCTCAGTGAAGAGCATATGTAGGGGTGTCAGAGCTTCAGCTTTATCAGTTACAGTCAGGAGAGTAATTTGGCTGAATAATTGGAAGGCTGACGCAGATTCCAAGTCCTGTCATAACCTACAATTTTTTTGGCATGGAACTCTATTCCCTGTTAGAAAAGATAACAGGTGAGAAGTACTGGATGCCACAAAGAAGATAGTTTTCTAAGAAACTCTCATGATTCTTGTCAAACAGCCGGCTTCCAACAGAGACAAGGGGACCAAAGAAGGAATGTTAGAAACTATGATTGGTGATCCCCCACATTTTCCAGGGAGTAGAACTCCAGAGGATCTTATATAGAGGTAAAGAAAGAGGCAGCGATTTTTCCTTTTGGAATCTCCTAAAGAAAGAGGCGACAAGTTTGTGTTCCTCAAGTCCTCCGCATGACTCCAGATCAGTGTCTCACATGCAAAACTGAAGGTACTCAGACAAGAATGTTCTACTCTCTAGATTACAAAACTTGTCCACAAGACAGATTCAGTGTCTCACCTTCCAGTCATTCCTAACCTAAGGTCAGCATTGCTGGATTGGATCCCTTGTACTTATGAATGCCTTAATTCCAGTCCCAAACTCCCAAGCAGGCAATTGTCTATATACTCCCATCTTCATTGTACCAAAAGAACACAGGAAAACTACGACTTTTGATTGATTCCTAAAACATCTTCAAAAGGACACACCTATGCATGGAGAAAATAAATTCTACCCTGACCGCCATCTCAGCCTGGGACTTTCTAGTGCCTCCACGTCCCAGTTGCCATTCCTTAAAGATACCACATCTCCAATTTCAAGCTCTACACGTTCAGAGTCTGAACTAAAAGCCAACATACAGATCACTATTAAATGTGCTTCAACAGTTAGGTCATCAACTGGGAAAAGTCTTATCTAGTTCCCAATTAATGCAGGAAATTCCTTGGTCTCAATATAGATACCACTTTAAGAAGAGCTTTTTTTTAACCTACAGACAAACAGAAGAAGCTGATCATTAGGAAGAATGATGACCTCAAGATAGGCTATACAATGGACCCCAGCTCACATCAGACTCTTTCATGTCTTCACTGGACCACCATGTACAATTTTCCGCACTTATCCTATCTTCCCTGAATTGGTGGCTATACCAGTCATGACTAACTTCTGGGAAGTCATGGTTAACGTCAACACCAAGATAATGATCACATTTCCGAACAGCCTTGGTTGGGGAGCCCTCTTTCTGCATATGGTAATCCTAATCTACTGGAATTCCTATCCATAGAAAGAGCCTTAATTCCCTTGCAAGACTTGTTTGTAAACAAGGCCATACAGATACGATCACACAACAGGTCTACAGTGGAATATTTTAAACAGACAGAGTCCAGGAGTTTGTAACTACTAAGGGTGTCACTGTGGATGGGTCTTTGGCCAGAAGAACATCAGTCTTGCACATCAAGGATCGCCTGACAACTCAAGTGAACTTTTTGAGCCATCATTCCTTGATGCCACACAAATGGTCTTTGCACAAGAATAACTTTCAGCTCCTAATCAAAAGATGGTGCTTGCCAGAATTAGATCTGATGAAATCCAGAGAGAATACAAAACTAACTCAATTGTTTCTCTCTGGCTCCTGCTGACCATCCACATCCATTGCTATAGATTCCCTTTCACAACGATGGAACATAGGGTCAATTTGAGCCACTGGACACTGTGGCGCTGCCATTTTTACATTTAATAAAACTGACTTTCTAGTGGCCATACCCTTAACTAGAAGAGTGGGGGTATTGTAAACCTTGACTATTTTGAGATTTTATTCTTGACCAAGTATTACGCTCATTACCTCCACAATTCCTTCCCAAGGTCAATACCAAATTTCATAGAGACCAGGACATTACACTTTCTAAACTTTTTCGTAACCCAATTAAATAGAGGAGGAAACTTGCTTTAGATTTAAGCAGATGTCTTCCAAAATTCTGAAAAGAAAAATGGACAGACATATCCCAATTTGTTAGTCTGTTATTCGGGTTCTTACAGAGGAATAACCCCTCCAAAAAGGACAATTGCTTACACTATCAGGAATTTTCATCTTTCTGCTGAAAAAAAAAACTCCACAACTCAGCTTTAAAGCCCTTTCCACCAAGGCAATGGCTACATCATGGGCAGAATTATTCCTAGCTTCTCTAGATGAAATCTGTAAGGATGTAACATGGAGCAGCCTACATACTTTTACCAGACATTGCAGTCTAGGGGAATGAACTTCTTCCTTTGGCAGAAGGGTGCTTTCCACTGAGAGTCCGTTTTCTGAGTAACCCCACTTTATTTTCCGAACCTATTTTCTCCTTTACATCTCACATGATGTGCCACCAGGTATTTCAAGGAAAAGAAGAATTCTCAGTAGAATCTGTGGTGTTTTCAGGTATAATGTTGCTGCCTGCTGCTAGTGGCAAATACGATACAGTGAAGATACCACTTCAGAAGTTCTTGCCCACAACAGGGCACTGCTATATTTAAGAGGCAGCTGCCTTTCTGGTATGGTACATACCATCGTTCCTGGGGGGATTTCAATGTTGCCCGATATCTCCACAATCAATACTGTCTGATCCTCATAGATTGCTGATCACCTCTGACAGCCATGAAGACACATTATGTACCAGGTACTTCATATATTGTGAAGGGGTTAAAGTAAAGGGAAAGAAATAGAGGCGAGGGAGAGACAGAGAAAATACTTATCTCTGCTGTGAAAATCATAAACCAAATCTCTGACCTGAGCTATAAAATAATTATGTCAGATTACATCATCTGTGGGAAGTCAAAGTATAAGACAAATAAAAAAATAAAAAAAATGGAAATCATGTAGTTTATATATTGTCACATACCTAAAATTTTACAAAATGTTCCCAAATAAGTCAGCATATTCGTAGAAATGTTCAGTTTATAAATTTGCCATTGTTCCACAAACTGCACAGAGTACTGGCATCCAATGCCTATTCATTAATATGGATACAGGTCGACAGAACCAGTGCTATAATAACTGAAGGATCGTCATATGGAGTTCACATATTTAAAACAGAGATAAATACATATTACTTAAGTTAACTAAGAGAAGGAAGCAATGAAAAAAATGCACAGTTTCCATCTTGAGGAATGGTCTTTCATTAAATGAAGCTGTCCTAATGTGTGATCATGCAGTGCCCAAACTATGCACTTGGATGCCCACCCAGACTCCCTTGCAGCACTGTATCCTGGGAATTTCAGTGAAAAAATAAAAGAAACAGGTCTGCTGACTTGTCTGGAATGCATTGATATATTTAATAATGCACTACCTGGAATCTGAAAACAGTTTCCTGATAACTCAATATATAACTGCTAGTTAAAAAGGTCACCCATTTATACACCCACACACTTTCACCACTTAATACTAAGTGTGTGGTTGATGTGCGGCCATTGGGTATTACTATAATATCTGTAAGCATTAAATGTGAAACACTGCAAGAAAAACTAAAATCTGATAATCTGGAAAGACATAAGACATAGCATTCTTTTCAATGATCAGTCTCTGATAATCTTTATCTGCTTGTCACCCACAGAGAATATGTATATTTTCCAAATAATTATTTCTTTAAAGCTAGTCTGGAGTGTCATGCTATGTAAGGAGTTTTTTCTCCTTGAGAAACTTTCAGTCTGAACAACGTTTGGCCTTTAGTCTAAAAAGGTTGTATAATGCTTCCCATTTCTCAGCTAGTTAGGTTTAACTCAAAACATTCTCAATTTAAAAAAACTTCAGTTCTGGACTAAATATCTAATAAAAAATAAAAAACAACAACCAGTGGTTTCAGGAAACGTGGACAACCTCGTACTTAAAAGAACACTAAACATTATTTTTCATTTGTGTTTCTAATATAGAAGCACAAGTGAAATTTTAGTTGTCCCTAGTATGAGGATAAACTGGCGTGTACTTTTTATAGTATACGCCAGTTTATCCTCTGAACGACAGCTGCCATGCTAGCGCAGAGAGAGACCCTCGTTTTTGTGTGGGATCAGCAGGGGGGACCTTAACTAGGTCCCACTACTGATCCCATGCAAACACAAGGGTCTCTCACTGCCCTAGCAGCGAGAGACCATCGCATTCGGCTGTCAGAGCCGAACGCGATGCCACAGCATGGCGTGATGCTGTGGCATGTTCTGTGGGGCAAAATAACATGGACTTGGGGGGAAAGTGCCACTGTGGCTTGTTCTCCAGGGGCAGTTCTGTGGGACAAAGTGACACTGGGGTATGTTCTGTGGGACAAAGTGACACTGTGGCATGCCAAATTGTGTGGGTGCAATATGAGTGCAAGCCAAGTGCTGTTGGTGCAATGTAGGTGCATGGCAAGTGCTGTGGGTACTGTATGGTGCTGTGTTAAGTCATGTAGGTGCAATGTGGGTGCAGAAACAGGGAATAAAAACAAGGAATGCAATTTTTCAATAACATTCTTAGAACATATACAAAGAGTTGAATGTGATATGAAAATAGTTGCATATAATATTAAAAAGTTTACATTTACATACAGTTTTTTACAGTGTGATTTTAGAAAAATTGGGTTGAAAGGGGCCCACTTCTAAAGACTTTCATTCACAGACTTGTTTGACAGATGGTTTTTAGTTTTGTGGTTATATTGGCTTTGAGAATCAATAAGTTGCCCTGTCCAACTCCAATATAGAGTAAATTAGGCCAGTAATGAGGCTTTTAGATACAGGCATTCTTTCAAAGATTGACAGAGTTACCAGATTTATAATGTGGCTTCTCACAGTAGAATACACTAAGTAAACAGCATTTCTGTACTAGTGTGCTTTTAAATATTGCACGGTCACATCTGTGCTCACTCATGCATTCTCATCTGACAGAGCATGAGAGGTGGGGCCTAAAACATTCATCTGGGATCAGGCCATGCCCAGGAGTCAATGGAAAATATTTCATTGTTCAGTGGTGTATAAGAATTGTGCTTGGTTACTGTACTGCCGTATTTGCTCGAATATAAGACAAAGTCCCCTCGTCTTATATTCAAGGTCGTCTTATAATCTGACCTCAAATCGAGGTCAGATTATAAAATAGGTATTCAGATCCCCCGCACGGGTCCTTCCAGCTTCATCCTAAAAGTCCTGGCGGAAGTGCCAGGCAGCAGCGGAGGATCTCTGCGTGTATCGTGCAGACATCCTCCGCGCTGCCTGACAATACCGTCTATTATGACGGACCGGCTGTCCGTCATAATAGACGGAAGTGTCGGGCAGCATATAGGATGTCTGCACGTATCGTTACACATAACCCCTGCATGCTTCAATTGATTTCACATTGTTAACCTCTACTGCTGTAAGGCTATTCTATGCATCCATTAGCCTTTCATTAAACGAATACTGTTGGATGTTACATTTAAATGCCTGACTTATCCTGCTAGTTTTCTCACCTTTTAAATATTATCTGCCTTACAGGGTTTGTTCTCCTTATGTATTGAAATGGTTCCATTTTATCCTCTCTCTCATATTACCTCCAAGCTATACATTGAGCGACAGCAGCCATCCCCCTGAAGAAGTACTTCCCTCTTTCTACTGCTAATGCCTCTCCCTAAACAACCATGCCAACTCACCAACTGCCAACTCACCCCCGATCCACCTGCTAAGTGTGGCTTATAAACCATGGAAAATTAGGTCCAAGAATTTCATTATCCAATTTTATACTAGAGGTATGAATATCTTCCCATTCATTCATAAAAAGGAAATCAGCCGATAAATATGGAACCTTGAAGCCACCATCAAACGTTACTGGCAGTTGAGATATAAAAACGTAAAATCCACGCGTGCAAGTCACTATTGAAACATACGTGCCTTTATGTTATATTTTCAGGAGCTTACGAATTCATCTCATACTGTTTGTGCTCTATGAACTACAGTTATTTGTTGTTGTTTTTTTTAAGTTCACTTTAACTGTGGGTTGAGCTACTTTTGTGACTCAAGAGGGAAACAAAACCCTTCCAAAAAACAATTACAAGACACTCTGCCCCTTTAAATATTTTACCCAGTCTTATATTCACTTTCCCACTTCAGCACAAACTCACAATATACACAGAATATATGCCTAAGAATGTTAATCCAAACTAAGAGGCTGACTCAACGTCCCGCTATGCCAAATTCCTGTCTGTCTTTCCCATTAAGACGAAAATAAAGAGAGAAGTGCTGCTTGCTAATACTATAAACCTTAGTCG
Organism: Pelodytes ibericus; assembly: GCA_036172795.1. Classification (NCBI taxonomy): domain Eukaryota; kingdom Metazoa; phylum Chordata; class Amphibia; order Anura; family Pelodytidae; genus Pelodytes; species Pelodytes ibericus. Next base: position 75,437,237 of record CM069860.1, on the reverse strand, counting down.
GATTCCCAACTACCACTAGAACTACTCCTTTGTTTAAGTGTTCATTTGAAAATGGAAACTATTGTTTGTTACATTGGTTTTAGGTGAGCATTCTACACAAAAACATTTAAAAGGGACTGTATAGCGCCCAAAATGCATCTTCAAAATATTAATGCATATTAATGTGCTTTCAAAGTACTTTAACATGCATGTGTTACATTTTGCATTGCTTAAAATATAAAAAATACTTACAGCTAGAAGAAATTGTGAAATTACAGCAGTTTGCAAGGAAAAAGGACTGCCCACACTAGATGAGTAAAAGTCATTTCCTTTTCTTTCTTTTTTTTTTTCTGCAGGAACCAATGAGAATAATGACATTAAAATGAACGGAATATCCTGTTTCTCTAGTGATGTCATCAGACCATGTGTTGCACTGTTAAGAGATCCTATTGTGTACAAGAGCAAGGTCACTCATAGGCCACTCAATAGACTCAATTTGAGGAGGACAGGAAGGGACTATATGAAACAAAACTTTATATCCTCAGTGTCTATATAATCAGTTCTGCCACACCTGTAGTAAACATGCAGAGTAATTACTGGGGAGGGCTTGAGTCAAATATTAAAAATGTCATTTATACAGAGTGCCTGCATCAAATCACACAGGGATAAAAGCCAGTGCATTATATAAGCAGTGATCTTCATCTTGCACCAAAGTGAGTTTGGCAACTAGACTGTCCCTTTAACAATAAGCCAATTGGGGTCATATTTAAAAATATCCAAGTTCTAAAAGTGGCGCAGTCAACAGGAAACATGCATTGGTTTCTATATTGATTGCTCCATTTATACTATGTTGCCCCAGAATTACACTTTTTGCAAAACTCCCATTGTCTTTTAGCAGTCTTCAAACGGCAAATTTAAAAAGAGATTTAAAAAAAAAACAAGCTAAACAACCCCATACATTTACTACATTAAAATTAAGACTACGCAGTATTGGAGATCATTTGTATGGCATATTTTATGTATAGGATACAAAAATCGGCCTCTCACAAAGCTTGCATATTATAAATTACTCTATAGTCTTCTAAGGATAGACAGTGGGTAAAAAGGAGAAAGGTGAACCAATTAGGCTCACCATATGTGGGTGGAGAGATGCCACTGACTTGGCACACATGCAAATTTGAGCATCCTTATTCAATGGTCTTGGAGCCCACTAGTTAGCTCACAAGAGTATCAGAACATCCCCATTTCTATAAGCAATGGATTCCAGGGGTAAGTCATGCAGAATGTAAGATAGCAACAAGTCTTTAGATGTTACCTACTGTAGGATCAGTGAACAATAGGAACACTGCTATTGTACTTATAACTCATCCCACTTATGATTTTACCAACTAAAATTAGAAAAGTAGCCACCTGCTGTACTTCTGTGGGTGTTGCGGGGGTGAAATAGGGACACTAAATTTAACATCAGGGAAAAAGTATGATTTGGAGATATTGAAAAAACTAGGGGCAAAGAGTATTTGGGTCGCACCAATAGGGTAGAGGATTCCAATATTGGAAATTCAGAATTCAAGCCCCCATCTACTTTCAATACAACCTTAGCCCTTATACCTTTGTTAAATAAAGGCAGAAAAAGAGAGCAAGCATTTGGGTAAAATACAATCCCTGTTCCATTAGACACAGGAAAGCCCTCGAAGAACCGAGCCAACTGAAAAAGTAATAATAAAACCATGGACGGGAAATGTGGTGGTTTTGGACGATAATTCATATGTTCAGGAAATACAGTTGAGTTAGCGTAACCAGTACAAAAGATTAAATATGAACCATTTGTTTGACATTCAAGGTGCTTTAAGAACTCTTCTTGACAAGGGTTTCAATGATGGGCTTCAGCTGCCCTGTTTGCCATGCGTGAAAGACAGCCAGACTCCAGGCTTTAACAGCACGGGGCCTACAGAGAGTGAAGAGACACCCCAGAGGAGGGAACTTTGTGAAGACGTTACAAGAAAATTAATGGAGATGAATAGATACAGGAGTTTATCCTCCAGGTTTATATATATATATATATATATATATATATATATATATATATATATATATATACACATACACACACACACACACACACACACACACACACACACACACACACACATTATATATATATGCATTTGTTTAGGTGTTTATTAGTAAGTTTTCTTCTGGTGTATATTCTGTTTGTTTGTGATTATGAAACTACCTGAATTTCTGGAGAAGAAATAGTAAGCACAAATATACTCTGTAATTGGATCTGGGCAAGAAAGTGGCAAATGAGGTTCAATATAGACAAATGTAACGTTATGCAATATTGGAAAAATTAATAACAAAGCAACATCTACGTTAAATGGTATTTCCCTGGGAAAAACTACTAACGAAAAGGATTTAGGAATCATTGTAGATAACAAACTTGGCAACAGTGCCCAATGCCAGTCAGCAGCTGCAAGGGCCAATAAGATATTGGCATGTATAAAACGAGGTATAGATTCACGGAAGGAGGACATCATCTTGCCTCTTTACAAATCAATGGTAAGACCTCACCTTGAATATGCAGTACAATTCTGGGCACCAGTCCTTAAAAAGGATATTAAGGAACTAGAAAAAGTGCAAAGGAGAGCTACAAAATTAATAAGGGGATTGGAGGATCTTAGTTATGAAGAGAGACTTAATAAATTGCATTTATTTACATTAGAAAAAAGGCGTCTTAGAGGGGATATGATAACATTATATAAATATTTGCAGGGCCAATATAAGGAGCTCTCCAGGGACCTGTTCATTAATAGAAATGTACAAAGAACAAGAGGTCACCCCCTGAGACTGGAAGAGCAAAGATTTCATAGGCAGCAAAGGAAGGGATTCTTTACGGTAAGGACAATAAAATTATGGAACTCACTGCCAAGAGAGGTAGTGCTATCAACCACAATAGATGCATTTAAAAATGGTCTGGATGTTTTTTTTAGAAAAGCAGAACATACAGGGGTATTAATAATAGAATGAGCATTAATAATAGAGCTTTTTGATCCAAGGAGAAATCTGATTGCCCTTTTGGAATCAAGAAGGAATTTTTTCCCCCTAGGAGGCAACATTCGAAAAAGCTTCCTTAGGGTTTTTTTTGCCTTCTTTTGGATCAAAACGCTGAAATGATAGGTAGAAGGGTTGAACTTGATGGACTTGTGTCTTTTTTCAACCTAAATTACTATGTATTACGATGTATTACTATGTATAAAGGAGCTCCCTATAAGAAAGTCCAGACATCGATTTACCCACCTAACAGACACATATTCAGCACTTCATCTGGAGATTTCTGCAGTCACTGCGTCAGTGAGGTCTGTATACAGACTACCGTATTTGTTACACTTTTGTTCCATACAGACAGCCCACCTGGAGAGATCACCAGTAGGTGAGTACTCTACCCTTGGTGTCCAGGAAGGTGTGCTGCTACAGCCATAGACATTCAAGTTTGGCTTAATTTTTTGACTGGGAGTAAAACAATACTTATTACATGTCTGGTGTCTATACTCCAGAGTGATAGTTTCCATTACCAAGACTACACACTTCTTTTTAACATGTTGCTGTATTTATTGTTTTTATTACATTCAGCACATGTAGTGTTGTAAGACTATATATGAATTTACATTGTTTATGGTTGGAAAGGTGACAGAATTTATTTAAAAAAATTTTTTTGATAAATATATTTTCCTACCATATCATATTATGCTCTAGAGTGATTTGTAAGGTGAATTTCTATGGCTTATTGCCATTGGCTACAATTCAGAAAGTTAAAGGAGGACTATAATGCAAATACAATAAATTATATAAAAGACAAACAAAGTAAGAACACCAAGTTAAAATAATAATTCTAGTATAACTGAAGACTTTTAATTTAGTTGATAACCATTACTGGTCTATAAAATAATTTATCACCGTCTTTGGCGCTCCAGCTGCTGTGAACTATATTGGTCATTATGCTCAGCCAGTGTTTGGCTGGCTGAGCATCAAAATGAACTGTAATCCACAACAGTAGGAGTACCTAGAGCTCACTGCCTTTGACACTTCTTTTGTGAACTACATTTTCCATAATGTTAGCGTGAAAAAAAGGCTTGTGGTTGCCATAAAATCTCCCCTTCCCCTTCTGTCTTGTTCCACCACTGCCAGTGTCTACATCAGCTCATATGTCTGATTATAAAGCAATACTTTAGAGTGCCTGAAGTTCACCCTAGGCATCGAGCTACCCACCCAATCTCTACAAAACTCTTTTTTAGGATTATTGCTGACCAGAAAAGCAGAAGCAAGTCTATGCTTTAAAAGAACACATATTCCAACATGAAACATTGTACATATTTATAATAGATTATAATCCTTTCTCTTACTACTAACCTGAGCTCATGGGTTTATAAAATGTTTACAGAGAAAGCTAAAATGGGTGTAGTGTATAGGAAACTTTGAACAAACACCAAAAAACGGATCCCCCCCAGGAAAAAATGTGGGGGGGACAGGTAGGGTGAAATCCCCCCCAGCAACGCGGGGCAAACGGGGCCCCCAGCCCCTGCTTGCCGCGTTCACAAAAAAACTGTTCTGAAAAAGCCCACATGTGGGCGAAACGCGTCGCGTGACATTATTGACGAGACTTGCAACTAGGAATTACCAGCTCCTCCAGCAGAACGCTGCCTATACAAACTTCAGCTGCTGCCTGCTCCTATGAAGTGACGGATGGAGACTGTGATATGATCGGCTGGGTGATTCTGCCTGCTTTTTACCTATGCTGTTTTTAACTGTTTTTTACATGGGATATCGTTTTTTAACTTCCTCTATGTAAGCTGCTATATGTGGGGGGGAATTAAAATTGTTTACATTTGACACTACAACGTTTGTTTCTCACTCCTGTTGTGTCCTGCTCCACGAGTATTCCATCGATTATCTATCCAGTGGATGTGGGGATTTTGGGACTCAGAGTCTGCACGCCTTATACACCCAGAGCCGGTCCTATAGGCTCTGTAGAGTGTGAGTACAATTCTTTAGGGGGAGATATTTATTTTCCTTATATTCACAATACTGCACAATTTTGTATATATTTTTTTCTTCTCTTTTATATACATCTAAAAAAGGCTGGATTTTTGCCTATATATCTCTGATAAGTATTTATTTTATTATATCCTGCGCAACACTAGTACACGATATTCACTATTTTGTGCTAATTGGAGGAAAATGCACTAGTGTTTGCTGCATAATTTGTTTGTCTGCACATTATATATAGCGCTTGTCACTTTATCTACAAGACGGAAGACTGCACTGAGGAGACATCCGGCGGGGGACACGGAGCAGTGAAGTGTAAGTACTAGGGAAGGGAGGGGGGGGGGCTGACTGGCACAGTATTACTGGGCATCTGGCTGGCATAATATTACTGGGCTCTGACTGGCACAATAATACTGGGCATCTGGCTGGCATAATATTACAGGCATCTGGCTGGCACTATATTTTACGGGTCATCTGACTGGCACAATATTACAGGCATCTGACTGGCACAATATTCCTGGGCTCTGACTGGCACAATATTCCTGGTATCTGACTGGCTCAATATTCCTGGGCTCTGACTGGCACAATATTACTGGGCTCTGACTGGCACAATATTCCTGGGCTCTGACTGGCACAATATTACTGGGCTCTGAATGGCACTATTACAGGCATCTGACTGGCACAATATTACTGGGCTCTGAATGGCACAATATTACTGGCATCTGAATGGCACAATATTACTGGCATCTGAATGGCACAACAATTATGGCATATGTGTGTGTGTGGGGGGGGGGGGTTAACATCGCGATGGATGGCGGGATTGCATGCAGGGGAGGGGGCAGGGTCCAGGGGGCCCAAGCAAATACTTGCCCAGGGTCCAATCACTATTAAAGACGGCCCTGAGCATACTTGCCAACCCGGGACAGTCCCACAACGTTTTCGATCCTGGGACTGTCCCGTGAGAATCAGCTCTGCAGCGATCACGGAGGTCACCTGATCACGTGACTTCATCGCACGACGTCATGTGATCATGCGCACGGCTTGTGCGCTTCCTCCACAAGTCACACAGCCCCACACTGGGAGGAACGAGGTAGGAACAGTGACTTTGTCACTGCCAATAATGTACCGTTTTTCTTTTTATCATGGCAGCTTCGGAACGTGATTGATTATTGCAGCTCTTAGGGGCATTTAAAAAATGTCTCTTAGAGCTGAAATAATCAATGACTTCCGAAGCTGCCATAATAACATGTCTCTTAAATCTGCCAATGACTTCTACTAATGATGAGATGATCAAAAAATGAGGGCAAAAAAAACCCTGGCAAATGAATGTGGGCAACAAAAACCCTGGCAAATGAATGTGGGCAAAAAAAAAACCCTGACAAATGAATTTGGGCAAAAAAAAAAAAAAACACTGGCAGATGAATGTGGGCAAAATAAAACTGACAAATGAATGGGCAAAATAATGTAATTAATAAGTAATGATTGTAAGAGGCACAGACAAACCTGGAATGGAAATGCCCACCTTCCCTGCAATGAGATATAGCTTTGATCCCTGCTATTGATCTACATTTTTTTAAAATGTATTTTTTAAGATTAAAAAAACTGCTCACTTGAATGTGTGTATGTATGAGTGTATGTGACAGACTGTGTGTATGTATGAGTGTATGTGACAGACTATGGATGTATGTATGTATGAGTGTATGTATGAGGGAGTGTGACAGATTGTATGAGTGTGTGTGTCTGTGACTGACTGTATGAGTTTGTGTGTATATGTGACTGACTGTATGAGTTTGTGTGTATATGTGACTGACTGTATGAGTTTGTGTGTATATGTGACTGACTGTATGAGTTTGTGTGTATATGTGACTGACTATGAGTGTGTGTGTCTGTGACAGACTGTATGTATGAGTGTATGTGAAAGACCATGTATGAGTGTATGTGTCTATGTTACAGACTGTATCTATGAGTGTGTGTCTGACAGACTGCATGTATGTATGAGTGTGTGTCTGCGACAGACTGTATGTATGTACAGGGAGTGCAGAATTATTAGGCAAGTTGTATTTTTGAGGATTAATTTTATTATTGAACAACCATGTTCTCAATGAACCCAAAAAACTCATTAATATCAAAGCTGAATATTTTTGGAAGTAGTTTTTAGTTTTAGCTATTTTAGGGGGATATCTGTGTGTGCAGGTGACTATTACTGTGCATAATTATTAGGCAACTTAACAAAAAACAAATATATACCCATTTCAATTATTTATTTTTACCAGTGAAACCAATATAACATCTCAACATTCACAAATATACATTTCTGACATTCAAAAACAAAACAAAAACAAATCAGTGACCAATATAGCCACCTTTCTTTGCAAGGACACTCAAAAGCCTGCCATCCATGGATTCTGTCAGTGTTTTGATCTGTTCACCATCAACATTGCGTGCAGCAGCAACCACAGCCTCCCAGACACTGTTCAGAGAGGTGTACTGTTTTCCCTCCTTGTAAATCTCACATTTGATGATGGACCACAGGTTCTCAATGGGGTTCAGATCAGGTGAACAAGGAGGCCATGTCATTAGATTTTCTTCTTTTATACCCTTTCTTGCCAGCCACGCTGTGGAGTACTTGGACGCGTGTGATGGAGCATTGTCCTGCATGAAAATCATGTTTTTCTTGAAGGATGCAGACTTCTTCCTGTACCACTGCTTGAAGAAGGTGTCTTCCAGGAACTGGCAGTAGGACTGGGAGTTGAGCTTGACTCCATCCTCAACCCGAAAAGGCCCCACAAGCTCATCTTTGATGATACCAGCCCAAACCAGTACTCCACCTCCACCTTGCTGGCGTCTGAGTCGGACTGGAGCTCTCTGCCCTTTACCAATCCAGCCACGGGCCCATCCATCTGGCCCATCAAGACTCACTCTCATTTTATCAGTCCATAAAACCTTAGAAAAATCAGTCTTGAGATTTTTCTTGGCCCAGTCTTGACGTTTCAGCTTGTGTGTCTTGTTCAGTGGTGGTCGTCTTTCAGCCTTTCTTACCTTGGCCATGTCTCTGAGTATTGCACACCTTGTGCTTTTGGGCACTCCAGTGATGTTGCAGCTCTGAAATATGGCCAAACTGGTGGCAAGTGGCATCGTGGCAGCTGCACGCTTGACTTTTCTCAGTTCATGGGCAGTTATTTTGCGCCTTGGTTTTTCCACACGCTTCTTGCGACCCTGTTGACTATTTTGAATGAAACGCTTGATTGTTCGATGATCACGCTTCAGAAGCTTTGCAATTTTAAGAGTGCTGCATCCCTCTGCAAGATATCTCACTATTTTTGACTTTTCTGAGCCTGTCAAGTCCTTCTTTTGACCCATTTTGCCAAAGGAAAGGAAGTTGCCTAATAATTATGCACACCTGATATAGGGTGTTGATGTCATTAGACCACACCCCTTCTCATTACAGAGATGCACATCACCTAATATGCTTAATTGGTAGTAGGCTTTCGAGCCTATACAGCTTGGAGTAAGACAACATGCATAAAGAGGATGATGTGGTCAAAATACTCATTTGCCTAATAATTCTGCACTCCCTGTATGTATGTATGTATATATGTATGAGTGTGTCTGTGAACGACTGTATGTATGAGTGTGTGTGTGTCTGACAGATTGTATGTATGTGTGAGTGTGTGCCTGGCAGACTGTATGTATGTATGAGTGTGTGTCTATGTGACAGTATGTATATGTGTGACAGGCTGTATGTATGAGTATATGTGTCTATGTGACTGACTGTATATGACTGCATGTGATTGTGTGTATGTGCTGTTGTCTGGCTCCTAGATTTTTTTCCTGGCTCCTAAAACTTAGTTAAGGTTGTCAAGCCCTGGTATAAATGTTACTAGTTATATACATATATTTGGGGTCCACCTTAAGCTTTTGGAAATGCTGGAAATAATTAATATTTTACAGTTTATTTTCTGGTCAGAAATGTAATGTTTGTTTGCCGAGAGGGTAGTGGATGCATGGAATAGTCTTCCAGTAGAAGTGGTAGAGGTTAATACAGTTAAATGAGTTTAAGCATGCATGGGATAGGTATAAGGCTATCCTAGATATAAGATAAGGTCAGGGACTAATGAAAGGATTACATTACTGAGAGGGTAGTGGATGCATGGAATAGTCTTCCAGTAGAAGTGGTAGAGGTTAATGCAGTGAAGGAGTTTAAGCATGCATGGGATAGGTATAAGGCTATCCTAGATATAAGATAAGGCCAGGGACCAATGAAAGTATTACTATACTGAGAGGGTAGTGGATGCATGGAATAGCCTTCCAGTAGAAGTGGTAGAGGTTAATACAGTAAAGGAGTTTAAGCATGCATGGGATAGGTATAAGGCTATCCTAGATATAAGATAAGGTCAGGGACTAATGAAAGTATTACTTTACTGAGAGGGTAGTGGATACATGGAATGGCATTCCAGCAGAAGTGGTAGGTTCATACTGATGTATGTTTTATGGTGTACACACAGCTCGCTGACTATATTTCATGTAAAAGTGATAAAATGCACCTGCCTGATGTAGATGTTGTGCTGTGAATGTATCTGTTGTATACCAAGGATCCTGGTAATGTTGGTGGGAACTTGGTGATATAATATACACTGTGACAAGCTTTATTTTTACTGCTGCTATACCCGGTGAGCAAAAATGCTGTCCCCCCCAGATTTTTTGGGGTTCCTACACCCATGGTCCATAGAACATCACTAAATTGTAAAAATCACAAGGTCCAGTGAATTTCTACCACAAACAATGTTGGTGTTGACTCTTGGTAACTTCCATCCATATTTTGTAGGTATAGTTTTGTGATCATCATCATTATATATAGTGCTTACCTGAGAAAATGTGCAGTCTGCAAAAAAACTTTAAAAATTCCCATTCATCAGCTAAAAATTCAAAACTGCAAACTAAACTACTCCTAGATTATTAAACAATTGCCACACCTTTGATTCCTGGAAGACAGCGACACTGTACTTTACACCAGGTGTCTGCAGAAGGTAAAGGTACAGCATCACTCCAAATTATAGTTTAAGGTTATGTTAGCCCCAGAGGGTAAATATACATCTTTAAGCATGAAAACCAATCTGAAATATAGAAAACATTGAGTGGAGCTTTTTTTCCATTTTAACCCCTTTGTGCACTAATGGTCTTAGCCAGGTCAAAGTGCTTCTGAGACAGGGTCACATAGAAAGCTAAAAATGGCTAGAGTCTTATTTAAAAAGCAAAATTTATGGGTTTGGCTTTTTTTAAAATAGATACTGAAAGGTTGCTACAGTGAAGTTGGAAGGGGGGAAAAAAATAAATAAATACCGTAGTATTTGGTATCCCAACACTTTTACCAAGTTTTTGCTCTAGCGGTGAGTTTGTCACTGCAAACTAAATGAGCAGTTACTTCGCACATGTTAACATTATACCTAAAAACACTCACAATTACAAATGGAGCTGCAAAAAGTGAGCAATATATTGATTGGCAATCAGCTGTAACAGCAACACAAGGCCATATTACAAGAGTTTCAAAGAGGTCAAATAAATATTTGGTACCAAAAAAAAATACTGTTGGATTGGGAACAAATTTCAAAATTGCTGACTGCACACACCAAGCATGGATAAACTAAAAGGAGTGGGTATCGGGACTGAAATTAGTAATTTGCCTAAATAAACTATAAAAAAAAAAAAAGTACAGTATGTATGTATATACACACACAGCTGTACTTTGGTGGGGATAGAGATATATTAAAAAACATTTATTTATTTGAGTGGTGTCCTCCTTAGGAGCATGGGGAGACAGGACTGAACACATTTCGTCCTGTAGGCTTCTTCAAAGGTAAGGCGATTAATAATCACTTTATTTGTGTCCTGAGAAATAGAAGGTGGGGAAAAAAAATTGTACCTGAGGGGACATATTCTACATACCATTGTTGCAACAGGAAACACTTTAGTTTTGGAGGTGTATTTGATCAGCTTGGAAAAGTGGATTTACACAGAAGTGGGGTCGTGTTTATATATATAGCATTTACTAAAAATTAAAAAAATTTATTTATTTCAATTTACACATACAATTTTAAATTGTATCATTACCTCTGTGACCCAGTCTTAACAAAAACTTTATATACATAACTTCACAAAGCTGGCATTTATGCCAGGGTTCCCACTTGGAGACTGTATCAAAAAGCCAACGCATTAAAGGCACATGACTTGAATTTTGATACACAAAAGACCTATGTTTTGTACAGGCAATAAACATCCTGTTGCACCAAAGTTACTATGGTGACTGGCGTGTCCCTTTAAAAAATAAAAAAAAATAAAAAAGTATCTCTACAGTTTTTTTGTTTTATAATGCCCATCAAATGTGGCTAAATCTCCCACATTTATGATATTTGCCAAGTCCCAATGCTAGCTTTTACATCTGTCTCTCTTTATGCCTGTATTTAGCCTCTCCTGCTCCTTCTCTTGTGTTTCCATATAGCCTTTTTTTGTCTAGTACTGGCATCCTCTCTATTCTACCTCAGTGCCAACGGCCAACACCAACCTCTGGATGCTGCATATTATGGCTGACCGCATACTTTCCTGGATATATACTGTAGTTAAATGGACTGTCTAGAGCCCAAAATGCATCTTCCAAATATTAATGCATATTAATGTGCTTTCAAACTACTTTAAAATGCATGTCTTACAAAAAATAGTCTGATGTCATCAGACAATGTGTTGCACTGTTAAGAGATCCTATTGTGTACAAGAGCAAGGTCACTCATAGGCCACTCAATAGACTCAATTTGAGGAGGACAGGAAGTGACTATATGAAACAAAACTTTATATCCTCTGTGTTATTATAATAAGTGCTGCCGCAATGCAATAAACATGCAGAGTAATCACTGGGGAGGGTTTGAGTCAAATATTAAAAATGTGATTTATACAGAATGCCTGTATCAAATCACACTGGAAAAAAGCCTGTGCACTATACAAGCAGTGATCTTCATCTTGCACCAAAGTGAGTTTGGGGACTAAACTGTACCTTTAAATCTCCAAAAATAAATTTGTTTTGTAGGATTTATCAATAACCATAAAATGACCTGTGTGTTCACGTAACAATATGAACATATTGTACGACTTGAAGGATTGAGCAACATCACAATTGAGTGTAGGATGTTGCAATAAAAACTTTGATCTGCATAACCTAAATATCTGGCCACTGATCCACAGACATCAATGAACAAACCATTTAAGACATGGTGGGGAAAGGGTTATTGTAAACCCCTGAAATTCAGTGGGCAGCAGAGGCAATGCTCAACACAAATTTACACATACCAGACAAGCGAGAGTGCTGTTTTTTCCCCCAAAGAATTGTGCATTTACAGTGCTACCACCACTGCAAGGGATTCTGGGTATGCATATGCAAATCCAGTCAAAAATAATCACCTTTTGCCTCGTAATTTATTTTAAACATGGACCCCTTGGAGCGGATGTACACTGTATAAGACAACTTTGAAACATAGCTCAAGACAGAGATACAGATTAGATTTAAATGAATAATAAATATGTTTCATAAGGACTTAGGTCATGTGGATATATTTCAGGACATTTTTAATGTTTTAGGGGTTTATGAGTCACAAATTATCATATCCAACAATGTATTTATGGTTTTGATTTTTAAAAGGGTTAGAAAGGTAAGCCTGTGCTTGTTAGCAGATTATATTCTGTCACACAATTTTCAAGTGCAGAAATGGTTCAACTTTTTCAAGGATTTTCTGGCTTTAGACTAGCTGCACATTATCTATGATTATGGTCATGTGCTTTATAAGCTGCTGATTAATATTAGAACTTTAAGCTGTTCTAAGACGGGCCTCCAGAACAAGAGACAATAGATTTTGTGCATTGTTATATATAGGATATCAAAGTTTCTTAAAGAAAAACAACAAAAAAGCTGCATTGTTATGAAGAAGAAATAGTCTGTTTTAAATGAGCAGTTACACTGAAGATGTATTGTATATAGTATGTGGTATAGGAGTAAATGGAATAAAGATTTTTTTTCTAAAGAGGGAATAGATAAAAGAAAAATGGCCAAACAGGTGGGAGTGTGCTGCAAAAACAGCATTTAAAAGAAAATGGAACACCTAGCAAAGTTGGCAACATTTATATAAACATAATATAAATGAGGAGAGGTTTTAGTTACATAAATTGGCCAAAGCATTAAATTAAACTCTCTTACCACACCAATGCACACTAAATAGAGTGAGAACCTAACCACCTAATGTATAGTGGGCACACAAAGCCGTTTATACTGTTACCAAAACCTTATTAACCTGTTTACACTTCTGCGGTTTGTGTTTAGCTGTAGTTTTACCTTTTCTACTTTAAAACATATTATTTATGGTTATAGCCATAAGAAGGGATTTCTTAAGATACCATTATTATTATCATCATATCCTATAACTGATCATATTTTTTGAATTTTTATTTTTTATATAAAGAAAAAACACCCACCACTTTCTAACTTTGACTTGAAAAATCTCTTGTCAAATGGTATAAAAATTTTTTTTTTAAAAACTCAATCTAAACAAGTTTCTAATATTTATCTTACATTTATAGATAGTCAATGATTACAGGTTTCTGTTTATTGAAAATTATAGCGCAATTACTTAAAGTAGCATTTTTTCCCCTAACAATTTCCCACCTTTTGACCCCAACCTGATGATCAACTTAACCCTAAACTGGATTCTTAATGTAAACCGGATCATTGATTTTTTTTTTTTTAATTGTAATATTGCAGACTGCCATTAGGGGTTGAAAGTATGTGCAATCACAGTCAGCTTATGTGGCTTATACATTTTTAGATGATTTTCTTTTAGAGTCTCTAGAATAACAGCACTTACAGTTTGTTAAAACTGGTTTAGAAGAACAGTAATTTTTAATTTGGATAGGTGATCAGGTAAGTAAATATGGCGCGTATTGCAGCAAAATAGCTGGAAATGTGGCATGTACCATTGTGACTTGTGGAAGGGGGGGGGGGGGGGGTATGGCCCTGGTGGTTTCATAGGTGGATGCATTGCATAGGCAGCCCAAAGAAAGGGGGAGATCTTCAAAAAGATGTTGCATGTCTGTGCGGTTGATTTGACAGGTCTGTGGGAGAAACAGCAACACAGAAGAAGAAATGTCAACATAGACAATTTTTGGCTTTGTCGAGCTTTGGGTGGTTATACTGTAGTAGATTTACAGTAATACGCTATATTAATCATTGAGATGAATTAATCATCCACAGAACTTATAAAGATTAAAACCTAATATCTGCCCATTTGCAGGTGAAAATGAAAACAAATTCAGTAAACTATATTTTAATTTTGAATAGTGTGAACATATTTTTTTACAAGAAGCTCTTTTCTCTCATAAAAGCCCCCCCCCCGTCAAAAAAAAAAAAGCCCTTTGAATGATGCTCTCTGCTGAAACCAGTTTTTTTCCTCACTTTTTAGCAGTCACCATTTGTACAACATTTTACACAAATTACTTGATTTTTAGTACCAATAAAGCATTTTATTATTTTAATTTAGATCATGATCTGAAAATGTCTTTTTTTTTTTTCTCCCTCCAGAGGACACAGGAAGAATCTGTGTTCTCAGGAATGTTTCCCAAAGAGAGTCTTAAATTCTCTCATCACAATGATGGTATGGTGAACACAGGTACTCTCCTGAATGTTACACACAAAACTAGTTCATACTAGTTCACCATGACTTTCACAACTCTCACCTGGATCTTTAAGGAACCAATAAAGTCAGACAGGTTTATATGAATCTACAAGGCCTTACATGCCCAGGAAAATTAATTGTCATCCTGTATCCCTGACCTCAAACACCAAGTTAAACTATTAAAAGAAAATATATCTAATTAATAAGCCTACAGCAATTTACAAAAGCCTGCATCTTCTGGAGCATTTAACACTAGTGTTGAGCAAACCCGGGTTCGTACCGAACATTGCGGTTTTTGGACCCCGGACCCGAACATGGACATTTCACTGTATGTTCATGTTGGAGTTCGGCGATTACATTGTATGTAATGCTATTGGCTTTCTATAAACCGAAATAGAGTCCCCATTCATACGAATAGGTCAATTGACCTTTTCGTATGAATGGGGACACTCACCCACATTTTACTTCATTTTGCAGCCCTCTAGCCCTTTCCAGGACTTTTTAGAGGCATTTTAGTGGCCAAAAGTTCATGTCTCCATTGACTTCAATGGGGTTCGGGGTCAAGTTCGAGCCCGAAACATCCAGGTGTCCGCTCAACTCTATTTAACACCCTTTAAAAAAAATTTGTCATATGCCATGTAATATGATTTTACCTATTTTCTAGTGACACAAAGATGCAGGCATATCTAGTATAATGAGATGCATACACACCTTCAATGAACAAATGTGACCATTCTAATTGCTGCAATAAAAAAATAAATAAATAAATAAATAAGACCTATTATTGCCTCAAATTATTTAACATTTATTTTGCAAACTTGACTTTAAAGGCACAGTACAGTATGGAACCATATTGCTTCACTAATCGCACCCACTCTGTACATGTTGGTAAAATGAAACGAGAAACAAACAAAACAAAAAAAAAAAAAAAGGTCACTGACTGGTTCTAGGCTGGTGACCAGTATCCTGGAAAGGTATGCTAGGCAGCAGGGGGTCTGTACAATTCTCACAGACACCTCTCCTTCCTTGTGACTCTAGAAGTCAGAGCACCAGCCAACATTGGCCATATTTCCAGGGAGTGTGTTTGACATGCTGCAAAGAAAGCATGCAAAGTGCAGCCCGACAGGATGTTACATACATATATGAACAGATAAAATCCAATGATTTGGATCTACTCTAATCTATTAATTGGATTCTGTCTGTGCAATTGAGCATGCTCCTCTTGCAGCATGTGAAAAATATTTGAAACATGGCCAATGTTGGCAACATGCATGGGAGTTCATGTGATTTTCCCAGTGGTGCTGAGGAAAGCAGTAGTGCATGAGAAGTGCATGGTGGTGTTGAGTGGTGGAGAACAGTGGCACCAGGTTCCAATGTTTTCTAGTTACTGCACCCCAGCCCAAAGCACATACCACAGCAATAGTATACCCACATTTTACAAGCTCTGAATGCCCTTTTTTCAGGTTAAAACGGTCTTCATATTAGTTTTCATATACAGTGTGTATATAATACATCAACAGAATTCAATTTGGGCTATAGTAACATTCATTGCATTTAGATTTAGCATTGCATATTTGGCAAGGGCAGGTGTTCATTTGTCTACCATGATAATGTGACACATTATTAGTTTCCAGCGTACGTGGACATTGTGTACAAAACAGCATTTGCAAAAAATAAAAAAAAATACAAGGCCTTGTGCATTACAAATCCATTATACAGAAACAGCAAGCGATTTTAATAAATAATACATACAATCAAGGCAAAACACACGCACACGCTTAGCATCTGCCCCTTTCTCAGAACAAGGGGAGAAAGCAAATCCAGTAATGCACTCTGCATTTCATTAAATGTTTTAAGAAATTAACCATGTTGGTGCAAAAGGTCAGTAACACCTCTCTGTAAGTGATAGCTAATACAGTGAAACGCATTAGTCAGATATCTCAGTCATGTCAACATTGGGCATTTAGCCCTGATGTTGCATGAGGTTGCAGGGCTGTAGGTATTTAGGAGTTAATTTGGACGGGCAACAGGAGTATTTTATTTAGCATTTTTAGAGTGTGCTAGAATGCGTGTAGGGGCCAGGTTAAGGAGTTGATTGGCTATTGCGCATGCCAAGTAAAAAGGACTCCATTTCCGAATATAAAATTCCCAAGGTATAGAGCTGTATCACATTGGCCAGGCAAGGAGCTCATTGCATGCAAAAGATTACCTGTGGTTGAGATTACCACCCCTCTCCACAATTTAGTTACCTTGTTATTGCAGATGACTTAACGTTTGGGTCAGATGGAATTATTTATTAAAGTGGCATATAGATAAAGGTTATGATTTGTTTTGTTTATTAAACGTTACCTTTTTTTAATAGTCACTTGTCACCATGAATAATACAGTATTCTGATCAATATGATCAAGAGGATATCGCCATACTCAAAGCCATCTGACAGACTGCTTTTTCAAGACATACCGTATTTGCTCAAATATAAGATGACCCTGCTAATAAGATGAACCCCCAAACTATGTATATTCCTTTAGGAAAAAAACAAAAAGCCTTAATATAAAACTACCCTATAGGAAAAAAACGTGTACATATTCACATGTAAATTGTTTTTTCATATTTAATTAAAAAAATGCATTTCTTGTGTTTATTTCATTTTATTTGCCCGTCTGCTCTCCAGACGTAGCCAATGCATCGCCCCCACAGCCATTTGCCCACCAGACTTACCCAATGTTCCCATTGGTCACCACCGGAAGGTCACATGACCTCCCTGCTTCCGTCATAGAAGTTGCGGTAGAAGTGCCGGGGAGCAGCGGAGGATATCTGCGTGCATTCCGCAGACATCCACCGGCGGCTCTATGGGGGACCTGGATCGATTTGAGGTCTGATTATAAGACAAACCTTGAATGAAAGACATTCGCTCTGAAAAAAACCTTGTCTTATACTCGAGCAAACACGGAATTAAAATTATTTCTAGCTTCCCCTCCTGAGGGTTGACAGCTTCCCTTGTGATTATTATTTTTTTTTTTTAACTGGCCTGAACACCTGAGACAATTCATTTAGATAGATACAGTACTAGACAAAAGTGAAAGTCACAAAAACAGGTTCAGCAGGCTCAAATCTCTGTAAAATTATGTTCTGTAGTTCCTGTCCAGTTCCTGTCTGATTCCCAATAATGGGGACTCCTCCTATGCTCGATAGTTACCAAACAACACTGATTTTCCCAGTGGCACCGGGGAAAGCATGAGTGGATTATAAGAAGAACATTTAATGTCAAAAGTGGCCTTTGGTGGTGTTGAATGGTGGAGAACAGTGGTACCAGGTTCCATTGTTTTCTAGTTATGCCTTGGACTGCAATATACTATTTTTCTTGCCAAATTTTGCAGATAGTGAATTTGTTAAGATCACTGCACCCCAGCCCAAAGCACATACCACACAGCGATAGTATACCCACATTTTACAAGCTCTGAATGCCCTTTTTTCAGGTCAAAACGGCCTTCATATTAGTTTTAATTTACAGTGTATATATAATACATCAACAGAATTTAATTTAGGCTATAGTAACATTCATTGCATTTAGATTTAGTATTGCATAATTTGGCAAGTGCAGGTGTTCATTTGTCTACCATGATAACACTGTCGGTATCGACACTCACAGAACACTGGAGCATCCAATTAGTTTAAGATTGATAAACATGTCTTGAGCTCGCACTTTCTATCAATGTGTCCTTATGTTTTTAATTTTTTGGACTGAATCAATCTTAAACCAATTGGATATTCCAGTGTTTTGTGAGTGCCGATCCAACAGTGTTGAAAAGTAAATGTCATCCTAAACATTGTTGTCCTGTAAATGTAGAGAATAAAACAGGGTGAAAAATAGCCGATGCATTGTGTTTGAAAGTGCACACAAGTACATAAAATAAGAGAATTAGGTTTTAAATGTGTCTGCAGTCTCCTGTTTATGACATCACCTTGCACTTGATATGCGAATTACACATTTCCCATTCAAATGTAGCTCATTTGTATATCAAGCCACAGATGATGTCATAAGCTGGAGACACCACAGACACATTCAAGTACCATTTCTCTTATTTTATGCATTTGCTTGCAATTCTGTAAACAATGCATCCACACTAAAGATTAATTCTGCAAACAAGTATATATAAAAAATACACATTTTAGTATTCATTTTGGAGATTTAGCATGGATTTACAGTACTCTTTTCACCCAAGAGTATTCAATCATTATAGATCACTTTAAACATACTAAAACCAATCATATCTTACGGTATGTTAATATTTGGATGTTTGCATGTATCAGGAAAACAAACCACCAATGTATGTTTACAGCATGCCTATTCAGGACGCAGTACATTCATTATACAACGTCCTACATACTTACACAAAAAAAACAATATTATTATTATTATTAATAATAATAATATTAGTAAAATCGTACTCAACAAAAATCCGTTGGTTTATTGGTGTAGATAGATGGACTGCACAGAATACTGTCGTGTTTTCCATGGCTGGCTCTCCTTAGCAACATTAAATGTATCAATGTCTTGCTGTAAATAAGCCTGTTCTTTGCTAATGTAACAAGATGACGTTTATCGCAGTGTAGTGATTACACATTAACCTGTAAAAGGTAGGTTGCATTCGAATACTTAATTTTTCACTTAGATAAATACGTTATTTTAAAATGTCGTTTCGTGGGATTTTTTTTTTACTCAAAAAAATTGTAAAATGGGAGGGGGGAATACAAGTAATCAGAAGCCCCTTTATACTCTGGATATACCAATATACTAAGGATAGCAACAATGCAGTTGTTATGGACTACAATGCCAAGGCTGCAAAAAAAAAAAAAACATTAAAATGCATTACTCGCTGAGGACAATAGGTATCATGGTCCACAACAACCGGAGACCAAACAGGTCAGGCATCACTGTTCACCGCTGAATGTCTCAAACACACCATGTACATCTTTCCTTATTTATGCAATCTATGGAACATTTCACAACCACCTGTTACCTAGACAACTTGCCAAAAAGCTCCTGTTTATACTAGCACTGGTTACCGAGTGACTAAAGGTGGCAGAAAGGTGTGGGAGGAAGTGTCAGGTTGTTTGGTTCAGGAATAACTGCACCTTTCCCCCACACCCTCTTTTATAACATTCAATAGTCAGTCTCGGAGTATAGCCATTGCTGATAATACAGGTTATACACATTGTTTGCATCTTCTGTGACCATACCGCCCCCACCTTCCTGTCCAATGCAAGCTTCAGTTTGACAGTTCTTTTCCCCTTTCATAGACAGAAGTGTACCTCATCAGCAGCTTCGTTCTCTGTGCCATTGCCTACAAACGCCATATTTCCTTTCTTTTCCTTGAGAGGAGCTCAAATGTAGCAGGGGTCAGCCTTCTCTATGTGTGGGGATATTTGATCACCCCCTGCAAGCAGTTCACAGCAGGGTTAAAGCGAGAACCTTTCCAATCGCTCACACACTGACTGTACTGGGTTACTAGTTTCCTGAATCACCACCTCCTCCTCTTACTAGCTTGGATCCAATCTCTTTACCCTTCTCCCTTAGACACACCTCCTGCTACTAAAATATTGAAATGATGGCTATGCTTTACACACCCCTGTACAAGACTCCAGACTGAAGAGCCAGCTCTGCTTTCCTTTCAAGATATCATTTGCGTTACCCTGAACTAACATTAAGAGCAACGTAAAAGTCTTAACGTAAAGAGAAAAAAATGTCTCTTATGCTTACTGTCTCTTTAACTACTTATTGGCAGACAATTCAAACAACTGCAATCCATTTCAAGTTAAATTCATTCGAATCGTTGGTTTGGTATTGTAACAAGTACTCTTCAGTGGAACATACTGAGATTTAACCTGATTCCAATTAAAAGCGAAAGTCACTTTTTCTTTGTACTTTCCATGTGCACAGCATGCACTTGCATCTATTTGGCCCTTGTTATATACCATATTTGCTCGATTATAAGACGACCCCCCAAACTTTGGATATTAAAAAAGTAAAAGCCTGAAAATAAGACTACCCTATAGGAAAAAAGTTCAACTTGTATATATTCACATGTAAATTGCTTTTTTAATAAAAAATAATGATATAAAAAATGTATTTCTAGTTTTTATTTCTTATGTGCCAATGCTGCCTTTCTCTTTCCCTTGCCCCCATTTTTCTCTCTCTCCTCCCCTTAGTGTTGTCTCTCTCTCCCCCCTCCCTCCCCTTGTCTCTGTCTCTTCCAACCCCCTCCCTCCCCTTGTCTCTGTCTCTTCCAACCCCCTCCCTACCCTTGTCTCTGTCTCTTAACCCCCTCCCCTTGTCTCTGTCTCTTAACCCCCTCCCTCCCCTTGTCTCTGTCTCTTAACCCCTCCCTCCCCTTGTTGTTCTCCCCCCCCCCCCCCTCTGTCCCTGTCCCCCATGTCTTTCTACCCCCTCCCTCCCTCCCCTCACCTTTTTCTTGGTCCCTGGTGGCTAGTGGGGGCAGCCGGGGGATGTCTGCACGTATCCTTGCTGCCCGACACGGCAGTCTATTATGACGGACAGCTGGTCCGTCATAATAGACTGCCGTGTTGGGCAGCATGGAGGATGTCTGCACATATCGTGCAGACATCCCCCAGCTGCCCAATTGTCCCTGGTGGCTAGTGGGGCAGCAGAGGATGTCTGCACGATAAGCACAGACTTCCCCTGCTGCCGCCCGGCACGACCGCCGGGACTTCTATGACGAAGCCGGAAGTACCCGGCTTCATCATAGAAGCCCCGGCGGTCGTGCCGGGCGGCAGCAGGGGAGCCTGCGCTCATCGCGCAGACATCCCCTGTTGTTAGAGAGGGGGATCCAGGTCCCCTGCAGCTCTGCTGGGGACCTGGATCCATGTCTTATAGTCTGAGCTCAATTTGAGGTCAGATTATAAAACGACCTCAATTATAAGACGAGAGGGATTTTTCAGATTTTTTTTTTCTGAAAAAAAACCTCGTCTTATAATCGAGCAAATACGGTATATACTGTTTACAGGGAAAGTGGTGATAAAAGGAGACACCACAGACACATGTATATGACAGAATTGTTATTTTCATCTATGCATTTACATGCAATACTGCTAATACAATATACATACAGAATATATTCTGTAACTATACAGAAAAATAAATAAGTGTATATATATATATATATATAATTATTTTTTTTTCTATATAGTTACAGAATGACTATTGTTCACTTACACCCAGGGACATATCGTGCCCCTGAGCGATAGGTGTGCTACCAGTCCGGAGCACACCTGTCACTCAGGGGCATGATGTATCTTGTGTATTTCTGGGGGTTTGTGTACTGCGAACAGACGGCATCAGAGTGACTCACTCTGATGCCAATTCGACCAGCACGAAAAGCAATTTAGGAAGGATTATGAAAAATGTATACTCCAGGGGATTAGTTTAAAATGTAGCCTGGACTGTAGCTTTCTTCTATCCAGTACAGCCCTAGAATATGTATTTGTCTTAGGTGTCCCTGAATAAAACCCCAATGTGGTCAACCCCAAAAGATTGAGCTCTAGCATAATTTCTATACAGTAATCAATGAATTAATCATGATAGGTCCTGTGAGATTTCTACACTGATTAATCCCATACTTCGGGCTTAATTTGGAGAAGCACACTCTTTTTAACCCTTGGATCTTCTAAGGATGTAGAGGTTAAAACACATTCAGCGTCCCTTTAAGTAATATAATCACAGGAAAATACCTTTAATGCTTAAATAACAATTTAAAAACTAATATATATATGTATATGGCTGGTCAGTGTATATATATGTACACACACACACATATATATATATCAGTGAAGTAATCCACATGGCTTTGGGGCATCCCAACCTTGATTAATAAGTTGATTTCTAATCACATATAGCTTCTACATACTAAAAAGCAGCATTTAAATACATAAAGGGAATCAACACCGCAAAGGAAGAGAGTATATTTAAAATAAGAAAAACTAGAACAACTAGAGGACATAGTCTTAAATTAGAGGGGCAAAGATCTAAAAGTAATATCAGGAAGTATTACTTTACTGAGACGGTAGTGGATGTATGGAATAGCCTTCCAGCAGAAGTGGTAGAGGTAACACAGTCAAGGATTTAAAGCATGCGTGGGATAGGCACAAGGCTATCCTAGATAGAAGATAGGGAACGAGGCACTAATAAAAGTATTTAGAAAATTGGGCAGACTAGATGGACCGAATGGTTCTTGTCTGCCGACACATTCTATGTTTCTATGTTTCTATATGTGGTTAATAAAAAATGGCCAAGGTTGTGACCCTTTGTATATATTTTTATTAATACACCATAGTCCCAAAAGGGGAGCAGCAGATACTTATATTTTAATGATTTTTATACTTGAATGTACTTTGCATATAGGTAAGGTAATGGTGTGTACAGTCTGGTGACCACATCACCATTTTATTCAGGGACATTTCTAAAAAAAAAAAAAAATGTACACTATGGGCTTTATTCATTAAAGAGAGGATTGCAAAGTCACGCATTAAAGGTCCACTCCAAGCAAAAATATATTTTCCTCTGCTTTAGTACTTGTACCTAGCTAGCCAACCATCTCAATCACACTTTCTGAATTCCAACTGTTTACTTTTTATTCAGGGATAACTATGACAAATGCATATCCAATGCTATATTGGGTAGAAAGACTGCAGACCAGTATACATACATAAGACTTTTCTTCATGAAAGTGAGAATTGTAGTATAATAGAATCATTGGTTTTACATTTGAACAACTGTGTGAGCGCTAACTGTTGGCTAGCCATGCTTTAGAGATAATGAATGGTGCACACATAACTCCCATGGAACTTCCTGTTCCAGTTTAAATGAAAACATGGACACATGAAATGTCTCCATCAGACACATCTGGATAAATAGTATTATAAAAGGAATGTGTAACCATTTGATCGCTAATTGAGATGTAGATTTTAATTTGTGTCCCTAATTGATTTAACAGTGATTTTTCATGAGTGAAATTAAATTATACATATAAATACTTGTATTTTTAAATCATTTCAAAATAATTGAACATCCTTGAACAATAAAGTGTTGTATTCTAACAAAATAATGTCATGAGCAAAAGCATCTTGTCACAGTCAAGAAAGAAGCATGCTTTAATTGGTTCTCTTTTGCAGAGTTTTCATCAAAAGAATAAAATACAAGGACACCAAACATGTCTCGTGAAAGAGCTGTGAATGAAAAATCCTGATCATAAGATATACCAAATATATTCACATTCAGAAATGTCCAGAACTGTAAAGGGGCCTTGTTACTTAACTGTGAACTGTGGTGAATTGAAATATTCTCCAATTTACCGATTTTACCAACTTTTTTGTCCTGTTTTTTTTGCAATTAACAACAGTTCACTGCTTAGTGAATAGACTCCCAAAAATATATTTCATTATTTGAACTTTTTATAGACACTACAGATAAAAGAGGAGGAAGGAATCCGGTTTTTTTCTCTTTTGCCTGTATGGTATGTATTAACCTGTCAGAATGGGTTTTATACATAAGGGGTAAAACTATTTTTTTACTCTCATCATGCAACTTTTTATTTTCAATGTACAACTTTTTATTCCCACTTTGTGTGACATTTTGTAAACAATAAAGTGACCTAAAATAGCTGCAAAATACATACATTGTTTTACGAGGAACGTGGGCTACTGGACAATTGTAGTGAAATTCAGAATATTTTTATGGGCTTTCAGACCTTTATGAGTAGGGGCTTCAGTCCATATTCCCCAAACTGAATCTGCAATATGATTTCAAACCCTGATCTGTCTCCATTTCAGGAGCCATGTGTAGCAGTGTAAAACATTCATACCATGTCTCATTTTTCTTGATTACAGTAGACAAAAGATGAAGAGATGTCATCTAATCCATGAGATCTCCATAGTAACAGAAGAAATCAGAAGCAAGGTGTCATCATTTCCTGATGTAATAAGTGACTGATAAAGAGAGAGAGCTGTGTTACAGGTGTCAATAGATAACTAGGAGCAGAGCACAAAGATACCGCAAAGACAGACCGTGTTAGAGTCAGGAGCCAGTCAACCCATTGTGACACTGTTTAAATCACTGATTTTGTATTTAACCTCATTAAAATCTTAAATAAAGAAGGTACTGTCTCAAGAGCAACAAAACATAAACTCAAAAAGCTCACTGTACCTTACCTAAGTTTCTCTAAATAGCAGCAACAGATCAATGCACTTTCCATTGCACATTAGGCTGGATTTTTTGTATATTTTTTTCAATGTTTTCCTCTGGTTGTACTTTCAATATTTAATATATATGTAAAATATTCATATAGATAATAGTTCACAGATTCATCATGAAATACGATTTCTGGTTTGGAGTAAAAATTGAACTGTTACCCTTCTGGGGCATAACTAGATCCAACTTCAATAAGTTGGGGGTGAGGGGGGTTGCCTGTTTTTTATATCAACAGCAACAACAGGGATGTGTGAAAGTTTAAACTTGTCTTTTTTCAACCTAACTTACTATGCAGTTGAGAATCAACTCAAAGTACATGATCCCATTTTTTTATTGACCCTATTGTTCGTTAGACATGTGTTGTTTCTGCCATTTATTTCTGTTACTTAAATGTTAGTTAGGTAAATTTACAACACTGCTTTAGAATCAATTTTACTGAATACTTTAACAGCAGCTATAAATAGTGATTATATACATTTTGATGACCACAAGTAGAGGTTACATATTGCTCTAGCAGGAGGGGAGCTGTCCAGCTGCTGATTTGTAGACAGTGTATAAGTGCTGCTGGTACAATATGATTTGAAAGTTACAGAGGTTTTTCCAATATGGCTGTGTCTTTATCTTATGGGTCCTATAAATGTCATGTTCATTTACAGATTTCTCCTAGCTTCATGCAGATCATTGCATTCGACATTACATAACTGATAGAAAACATTTCAAACCTGCATCGAAAAACAAACAGAATGTGGCTGAGCAGAACTAAATGGGATGGCATGTTGCTAGGCAACTCCTATTAATAAACTGATAAACTAGAACAGAAGCTGAAAAAATATTATATAAAATTATATTATGCTAATTCATTTAAAATGATTGAACTATGATGAATGCAAATTATAGTCCAATCCTAATGTACCACATAACACCCAAGGATTCTGTCAGTCTAACAGTATGTGGACCAGGCCAATGTTTGATAATAAAAAAAATCACATCATAAAATTCCAGAGAAAAAGTTAATTTGTAATTCTGTTTGATTTTTTATGCTAGTATAATTGCTTAGAGACTACAGAAATAGCTACAAAGGGAATTTAAACAGATTTGCAAAGGGTAAATAGCAGGATACTATGCTGACATTGCAATTAATAGAAAACCGTTGGAATTAGACATAACTATATAAGTAAATACACCATAAAGGTCAAGCCCTGCTGTTTACCA
Source organism: Pelodytes ibericus (assembly GCA_036172795.1). NCBI lineage: Eukaryota > Metazoa > Chordata > Amphibia > Anura > Pelodytidae > Pelodytes > Pelodytes ibericus. Next base: position 75,411,031 of record CM069860.1, on the reverse strand, counting down.
GTAATGTAAGAGTGTTGTTTTACTTATATACATTTCTTCTTTGCAGATTTATTAACTGTAAGGAGAAGAAAATGAGTGCAAACCTGTTACAAAATGGCTGATGTAACTTCCTGTGAAAAAGCTTCAATTGAAGTAATATTGATAGGTTTACCTCAAGTTGGAATTTTTAGTGATATTCTGAGATTATATACAACAAAATGTACTTACTAATAAGAGTAAGTCAATATTTGAGCCTGCAACATGAAGTGTGGTGGATTTATTGTATGTTGCTAACATTAATGCAGAGGCTGAAACAGGTCAAGTAAGCTACAGAAGTTGATATAAACTCTAAGGTCCACTTGAAGGATCCCATTCCTGCCAGCCTTGGAGAAAGCAGATACAGCACAAAAGGAGAATGATAAGGACGAAAAGGGCTTATAAATGAAATGAAGGGGATGATTAATGGAACAAAGGAAACCACAAAAGAAACAATGGGACAATGGGGAAGAAAAAGAAACAAAGGGGACAAGCAAAAAAGGGGCGGAAAAGGGAACTAAAGGAGGGTAATTGAGGAATAACAGGTACGATTCAAAAGGAGTCACAGTTAGGATGGAGAGGGAGGGAAAATAAACAAAGGAATGACTGAGGTTACAGGCGGGATCAAGGAGTTTAGGTAGAAATAGAAGATGAGGAAAAACACACACAATGCTGAACAGTAAGACCAAATGAGTCTAAACTTAGCACCTGCTAAGTAAAACCAGATAAGATACACTGTTGGTTTTAAACAGACACTACAGTGGAATCAAAAACAGGAAAGAAAGCAAAATAAATAAGCAAGAGGAGAAATACTGGAGTTACTGTCTTCCTCATGTCTGATTCTACTGCCTTGTCATCTTCTTTCGTTCTTGTTTAGTGGATCTTCAATAAGCCCTGGCCCCCGCAATTTTAATTGGATATGGGGTTATTCTTAAATTTATGTATGGGGCCAGTGAAAGTCCACTGTCCCCAGGGTGACATTTTAGCATTTAAATTCTTCAAATCAGATATGGAGAACTGAAATGTCCGAAATGCAACTATCATCTCCCAATCCGAATTGTATTTAGGGTGATCAGGGCATATTGGCTAGCCAAAAACCTATGTTTTTCATGACAAAATTGTCCCAAACTGAAGCCTCTGATGCTTCAGTTTGTGACCGGCCAAAACAGCAAATTTGGAGCAGAATTCAGGATACTGAGTATCCGCCTTTAGAGGATCTCTTTTTTTGATTTGGCTATCATGCTTGATCTAAATCTAATTCTGAATGGATCTGTGCATATTGAGTAGACCCTTAAGCATTCCCATCTGTAATGATTTTCCGACGTTTAGCTATGCAGATTTTAACAGCTGTCAGTATGCTAGATAAGTAAGGAAGATTGCATTTTCATTGTAACTTGTAGTTCAAAATTGAACAAAAAAGTTTCAGGGAGAATGAAAGAAATTATAATTTCTGAACTCCTCTGTTGTAAATGTTTCAAGTTTTTACATTCCTACTGTTGATTTTATTACACCTCCAGCAGAAGAGGTATGACAAAACTTATTTAGGTAGGATTGTACCATGAATAGTCAGGTCAGACCAGGTAGTGGGTCAGGTCTTTGGTAGTGGGGTTTGCAAGTCTGGCAACCTTTCTACACGTTTCATTCACCACCCTTACAAAGTGCCAAAAAAGTATTTTTCTAACATTTTCCTACCTTTTTAAATAGAGCACAAACAACTTGAAATCAAGCAGAAGCCCACTTGTGTCTGAATAAAAGGAATTTGGAACAATGCTCTTAGGAAGCCTTGTTTAAACTGACTTTTCTTTAGAAGTCTCAGTGGTTTAGGATTGTTTTCAGGCTGCCATGTCAGAAAGCTGCAGCACTGTCTTAGTGTTTTGCAGGTGGCGTCTGTGATGCCAAACACACTTCCAACAACTGGTTGTGTGTAGCATGAGAGACAAGGTGCAAAGAGGACCAAGCTGGGTCAATAACAGAAGAATGGGTGGTCAGCTAAGCTTGGTCAAATAATTGGAGAAACATAAGACTACCAGCAGGCGGAACTCAGACCAGGGCGGTAACAGGCCCCAGCCAAATGCTGATTACTGAATGGGGGCATCATTAGACACTATTATTCGTAAGTAAATAAAACATATTTAGAATACAGATTGTAATGAAGGCATACATTTTTATGATTATTTAACTCCGATATGGATCAAAAAAGGCAGTTCATTTTCAAGAGATGTCCCTTAAACTGAAAGAAAAAAATAGTCTCAAAAGTAACATTTGAGAATGTAGATGAATATTACATTATTTTCTCTGTGCTTTTAAATAATACTGCAGTATCAGAGTCCTAGTGTGTGAGAAAACTTTTCCTTGAGATTTTTTCTAGTTTTTTATTGGATTTGTTGTGGTCCAAGTCATAGAGCCATTATTGTCTCTATAACAAGACATGGACTCACTTTCAGCATGTATAGTGCTGCAAAGGACATTAAAGGGGGGAATCATTAAAAAACTGAAAATAAATTGTAAGAGATTTATTGCTGTTGCAGAATCCTGACTATCGCTCCAAGCCCTCTTTGCTTGAAATCACTGAATTCACAGGGCCCTGAGAAATTATTTTCAATGTAAAACTGTTTAAAGTAAAAATAAGTGCATGTTCACGTGTACAATATACATAAGATAATCTAGGTGGAACTTCTCCTTAAAAGATTAAGTATAATGAGTCATTACAGGGCAAAGTTCTAAAAGTGGTGCAGTTAGCAGCAACCTTTAATTAGTTTCCATTGTGATTGCTCTTCTTTTTAGCTATTTGTCCTAGAATGACTCTTTATACATAAACTACATGTGTAGTTTCATTAAACACTACATTTAGAGTTTACATAAAAGCTAACACAAATAAACTTCCTACTATAACTCACCACGTGTTATATTCATGCACTGTATGTTCAGCCAAGATCAAAGAGGAACGCCCAGTGGTCAAAGGTATAACAAATTCTTCCAGCTGGAAACAAAAATAAAACAATCGGCCCCAGCTTCCTCTACACAAAATAAAGAAATGCAGTGAAAATATTAACTGGTATTTCTCTCGATTCATGAAAACTGGAATTGAGAAGTTTGCGGTGTATTTTGCTTCTACCCCATATTTTCACATGTATGTACAGCACTAAAACAAGGACATTTTGAACATAAATAACTTGTAAATAAAAAAATATATATTTTATTATTATTTCTGGAATCAAATTGAAAAGGCTCTAGGCATGTCATCTGTCTCAGTTGGTAAGTGGCACTCAAGCATATGAGACACTTCCCCAATGTGGCATACAAGTTTTAAATAGAGCTTTCACAGGCATAAGCTGGGCCGAGGTCTTGTGTAAAACATAGCCTTTATTCAAACACACAGGAGTCAGTTACTGCAAGCTCCGGAGTTGAAAGGTTGAACCTGACACGTTTTGTCTGAACAAGCAGACCATGTCATAGGTACATGCCCATCAGCCAGACATGTTGGTTAGTACAGAAATCGAAATCATGTATCTAAGACAGTCATGGTAATGAAAACAAACAATTTTATTAAAAATCACAGCATCCAAGCTAGTAATGTTATCAAGCAGGATGAAGTAGTACATAATGACAGGAGAAGTATATACAACAGCAGTATTAAAGAAAATATTTCAGAAATCGAGTAATGTATTAAATGGGAATGGAAGCACATTACACTCCAACACATGCTACAAACCGCTCCCCCACTTACATGTTAATATAGACATCGATGAGTTGGAAAAATATTGTAGCTAAAAACGACAAAACCAAAAAGGGGACCTGGATGTAAGCTAAAACTCACTATATGGATCTTGCAATGCAATATTTCCATAGTGAAAGCCACATAGAGAAGCAAGAGCAAATAACACAATAGAGTTTACTCAATATAGACTGATCTGGCCTGAAATGGGGCCAGATCCATGTTTGTAATTATATTGTGGATTTTCCCACAATTTGGTAAAAATCCACCCAGATCCAGGAGGATATAATATGGGATCTGGAGGCATTGGGGCAGCCTCAGGACCCTGGGGGTGCGATTTTGGGTGGTCCAGGGGCATTTGGCAAGCCTCTGGAACAAGGTTATTATGGGGGAGGGGTAAATGCTACTTTCCCTGACTCCCTGTATGTAACAAGAGAGTAGGAGCAGATACACTGTTTCAGAATCATAAAAGAGACATAATGTAAACTCCAGCATCATTGGCTGGCCAATGACAACAACACAGTGGATCTCATCATATATGTTACACTAACTGTCGGGTTTGGTCCGGGTTGGTAAGACAGGGAGCACAGCGCAGGGATCACCGCTGAAGGGCCACCAAACAGTGCAGTCCAGAAAAAATGGTATCCGAGGAGTAGGCAAGAGAATAGTCGGGGACGTTCCAGAGGTCAGGGCAGGCAGAGAAGGGTCACAATCGATAGTCCAAGCCGGGGTCACAATCAGAGGAGAGGTATACAAAAAACAGGTGAGGTCCAGAAACAGGTCAATAGCCGGGAATTCAATAAGGAGGAGGAATCAGGAACTGTAGCAGGGATAGGAAAACTTCAGAGGGAACAATACGAAGTACTGCAGCTTGAAAACAAGCAAGCACTGAATGAACAGTGCCTGCCTGTTTTATAGCCTGCCAGTACCTAGCTCCTCCCACCTCTCTCCAGGTGAACACTAATTGCACCTGAGAAGCCTAGGGAGAGGGGTGGGACCTAGCTCCTGCCTGTTATACACTCCTCCTTGTTCTGTCCAATGATGGTGCACTATCCGAGTGCAGGACACGCCCCCCTTGATGGTAGTCCAGTACTCGTGCCCGTGAATCGCGGGGCGCGAGTTACTACAGGCCAGGGATGCGGCCTACCTCGCGCTCGCGCGGCCCTCCTGCTGGGCGCCTGGAGCTGGGAAGCGGCAGAGTCAGGTAGGGGATCCTGCGGAAGGGGCCGCGGCGGCAGAGGCGGCTCTCTAATTAGGCGAGTTAGGCAGCCGCCTAAGGCCTCGCACTCACGGGGGCCTCGCGGCTGCCTAACTCACCTTATTACTTTGATGTAACAGGGAGCTTAACGATGCCGTTAAGCTCCCTGTTACACTAACCTGGTACGTTTCCTCCGTGCATCTTCTCTCCTGCACGGAGGAAGGAAGTTCCGATCGCGTTTTTTTTTTTTTTAACTTTATTGAACCCACGCAGCTTCAATAAAGTTTAAAAAAAAACGCGACCGGAGCTTCCTTCCTCCGTGCAGGAGAGAAGATGCACGGAGGAAACAACGGAGAGCAGCATGGAGGTAAGTACTAGGGAGGGGAGGAGGGTGGCACAAACGAGCAAAGACTGGCATAATGAGGGGCTAAATATTGGCACAGTGTGGAGCAAAATCCTGGCATAATGAGGTGAGGGGCAAAATCCTGGCATTGTGAGGGGCAATATCCTGGCATACAGTGGCAAAATCCTGGCATATTGAGAGGCAAAATTCTGGCATTGTGAGGGGCAAAATTCTGGCATAATGAGGGGCAAAATCCTGGCACAGAGTGGCAAAATCCTGGCATAGTGAGAGGCTAAATCCTGGCATTGTGAGGGGCAAAATAATGGCATTATGAGGGGCAATATCCTGGCATACAGTGGCAAAATCCTGGCATATTGAGAGGCAAAATTGTGGCATAATGAGGGGCAAAATTGTGGCATAATGAGGGGCAAAATTGTGGCATAATGAGGGGCAAAATCCTGGCACAGAGTGGCAAAATCCTGGCATATTGAGGGGCAAAATTCTTGCATATTGAGGGGCAAAATCCTGGCGTAGAGTGGCAAAATCCTGGCAAATTGAGGGGCAAGATCCTGGCATAGAGTGGCAAAATCCTGGCATATTGTGGGGCACAATCCTGGCATAGAGTGGAAAAATCCTGGCATATTGAGGGGCAAAATCCTGGCATATTGAGGGGTGAAATCCTGGCATATTGAATGGCTTAATCCTGGCATATTGAAGGGCTAAGTCCTGGCATATTGAGGGGGTAAATCCTGACATATTAAGGGGCTAAATCCTGGCATATTAAATGGCTAAATCCTGGCATATTGAGTGGCAAAATTCTGGCATGTTGAATGGCTAAATCACAGTGCATCCGATGCTGTGAGGAAGAACAATCTTCTAGCACAACGTGGTCTGTGAGACCACTTTCAACATTGGGCACCTTTCCTTCTGGCTGAGTGTTTCTCTTAGTGTGTGATTGTGTGCTTTCTGAGTGTGTCTGTGAGTCAGTGTGTGCTGGCTGAGTGTATCTATGAGTGTGTGCTGTCTGAGTGTGATTGTGTGCTGACTGAGTGTGTCTGTGAGTCAGTGTGTGCTCACTGAGTGTGTCTATGAATGACTGTGTGATATGTGTTAGTGTTCACATTTAGGACACAGCAATAACAATGTGAGTTAGTCAGCCGCACACAATTTTATCTATACCAAATGTTTATAGATGTTTGTAGAATAATTATGAGACAAATAAAATTCTAGGAGCTGTTCATTTCTAGAAGCTGGGATTTGAGTCTGATCTTGAAATATGCTATTTCTACAGTTCATTTTTATTATCACTTGCATATATTTTATTTAATAATGTGTGTCCGTGAGGGCCTCATGTTCGACTTTCACTTAGGCCTCACAAACTCTAGAGCCGCTACTGCATAATGCAATATGCAATTAATAGTCCTACCATGATAATATGATATACTTTTCAATAAACACTATATCCAAATTCAATGGCTAAAATGTGAATAAAATAAAGTGTTAATATGTACAGTCTTCATCATATATTATACTCTTACAAAAGGAATATTTAAAAGATACTAAATAGAGTATAATAGTGAATTGTTGATTAAATAAATAAAAAAAATTAGCATGCAAAGGTATACCATAAATGCATAATGCAATTTATAATACAATGAGTCGCTTTGGCTATACAAAATAAAGCATAGTGCAATATTTAATGACTATTATGGTAAGTAACTATGGCTATAAGGCATCCCTGTAGACTAGGCTAAATCTTGGTGACTAAAAATGTAAATATACCAAAGTTGAATTAAAATGATACCACATATTGGCTAACTGGGGGTTTGATAGCAATTCTTTAATACCAAGTTACTAGGTCCCTTCTTCAGGCATTAACAAATGAACCTAGTAACTTGGTATTGACAGCCTGAGTTAAAATGGAAGCCAATAAATGGTATCATTTTAACGCTACTTGTTTCCTGTTTTTCCATGGTTAACACAGTACTACCCTTTTAACTAGCTCAAAATCAAGTTATCATCAATGTACCGGTAATAGATACAGTCTTGGATTTGTTCTCATGCCCAAAGATTTGGGAAAGCTCCCACCAACCTAGAAACAGGTTTGCAAATGAAGGGGAGAATTTCGACCCCATCGACATTCCACATCTTTGGAGATACAACCAATCCTCAAACATAAAAAAATGTATGTGTAAGTAGAAAGCAAACATTTAATACAGCAAAGCTTTCACAGATGCAGCCTATAATAATATTTAGCTTAATGACGTTTTAACCCTTTGTACGACTGGGGGATAATGGCTTGTTGTCATCACAAAGGGTTTTAAATAAAACTGTCTTAGATTACATTGATTTACAATAGCTTGCAGTTCAAAGGAATGATTTTGTGGACTACCAAAATAATTATTGCGTGGGTTTAATGACTGTGCTTTTCTTAGTACATGATTTGGCAGTCGGTAAACTAACAACAGCTGGCAAAATATTCAGTTTTACTGAGAAATAACAAAAACACATTACAAAACAGATAAAATTTGATAATGTTATACATTTTATGTGTCCCAGAAACAATATGTTTCTCATAAGTGTTTCTATATACAGGGAATGTCAACATGCAGGATTTATGTCAAGAAGAACCCCAATTTCTGTGCATAGAAACCGTGGGAACCTAACTAAACGTCATGTAGCTAAAGAATATAATACACACAAACCAAATAAAATTCTATCTTGCCATTTGCTACAGCTAATAAAACTGTAGAAAGCATTGCTTTTTTATTTTGTGTACTCTAAGCATTTTTGCCAAAGATATTTGTCAAAATGCTGTGAATTCTTCAAATAATATTTGCCCAACTTCCATCAATTTGAGAGATCATAATTTCACTGTAAGTATTTTATTGTGGAACACAACCCTTACATACATGCTTTGGAACAGATTGCTAAAGGGAGTAAAGTATAGGTTCTAAATTTGCTTTTTTAACGAGCTTCTAGTGAAAAATGGCTTAAAATGTTGCCTTGTGAAGTGTCGGGATGTTTAAAAAGGCGCAATCGCCATAAAGCATAAAAAACGGCGATTGTGCCTTTTTTCCCACAACACTTTACAGTGTGGGAGATTATTTTTTTTACTTATAATTTTAATGGGTCAATACAGTGACATTCAAAATTAAAAACAGCTTGCGTAAAACATGTTCCAGTATTGCATAAGCAAGGAAAGAATAAACAACATCAACCAATAGTATAAGACCCGTTTTCAGTTTGACTGACAGAACACCTAACAGTAAATGTTGATATACACAGGAATCAAAAAATAAAAAGCCAAATTTGATCTGCACATAGCTATGTGTTGCAAACTGTTGAACCTCTAGAATAAGTTAAAATGTAAGAGACCGTACTGTAACCATTTTGGAAATTGTAAGAATTCCATATATAGAACACAAAACAGTATATAACTTATTATATACCATCTGTTTAAAAAAAAAAAAAAAAAAGAGTCTCCTTGTAGATAATTAGCCATGAATGCTGTCTATTAAAGTTACAACCAGAGTTGTATTTAGCCAAATCTTGAACAAACAAATTAAAATTTGAGCATTCGAATTGCAGAGAAGGCATACATTCGGACCCTGCCAGATAACTGATATGGTGCAGCCAGAGAGATAGAAACGACCGCAGTCACCGTCAACTGAGATGAGAGTGCTGGGAGCTCCAAGGCCAACAAAAATGAGGATGTATGTGTAGAATCGGTAATCGAGAGTTGCATGTCATCTCGTTTTACAGTTAGAGAAGTTTTATATATTTATATATAATTTATATTTTACCCCAAGGCCACGAAGGTGGGTAATAAGATCATACAGACCTCTTCTTCACAGAATAATTTCCATCACTAAGTTCTCTTAAATCAGGAGCTTAATTATTGTGTCTCATGGCGGTTTTGCGGGGCTTGCTTTGTGTTTTGCAAATGGAAACAGTTCGTAATTTTGTGTTCTTTGGCATTTGCCTCTTGGCGTAGCTGCTTTAGGAGATTATCCATGTAAACCTGGAGAGCTTCACCACCCGAGATTTTATCACCAGCACTAAATCTGTGAACTGCATGGCCACAAATTTGGGTTTTGGTCTCATTATTTTCCCATTGCGCTGTTTTCGTTTTGGTTTCCAAGACTTTCACCTTTGTGAAATCAAGAGAAGATATTTTGGGGCAGGGTGGTCTTTTGCGGCCTCAGTATTCCAGGAGCTTATATCATGGAATAACGGGCGTTGTCCAGTTTCTTGGTGTGGCATACCAACACATCGGGTGTAGCATGGTTGTTATGCTTAAGTAATTTAGGATGTGTAGCAACCAATTTTTGGTAAGTATTTCAAATACAGATTGGAGCCTGACATAAACATGTCCTCTCCTATACTCAATCAGCTCCGCCCCCGGGAGATATTATACATAGCTCCCAATCCCTATTCTTGCCAGTATCTAGTACAAGGAGAATAAAAAACTTTATAGTGTCCCTCTTAAATTAACTTGGTTATACAATTTAAAAATAACCCCTGGAAAAGACCATGGTGTCAATATGGCCATAATTTGAGATAGTAATTTCTCAATTTACTACAGGTGAATTTCCTGTAGCTGTCTCCCTAAAGTAATAAATCTGTGCTCTACAGACGGGTTTTATTTGGAAATGTAAGATTAACATTGCCAGTTTTATTGAGATTGTGTTTTATTGCATGGAGGCCTTGCAGCAACACAAAAGTTGAAGATGCACCCAAATGAATGGGAAACAAAGTACATTGTAAAAGATCTAAAATATTAATAGGTTATTATTTTATACACTCCTGTGTAGAAAGAAAGACCTTAATAAAATACCGGTCACATTTTATCAGCTGCTACTCTCTCCATAATGGAGAGGTAGAGGTTTTGCTGTCTTTCTGTTAACAAAATAAATATATGATCATAAATGCATGTGTATCGAGCTGCATCATTTTTTTATTTACTGTAATGGTGAAGAATAGCTTGTTAGTCATATAAAATGTTCGGTTGCTTAGCAGTGTCGATTGCACGTTGGATGCCCCTGCTCTAGAGCTTAAAACGTTTTGGGGTCTATTCACTAAAAAGTGAACCCTGATAAACTGACAAGGGAATGCAAAAAACAGGCATGAATAGCTGAGATGGAAAGATAGGCAAGTCAGTTCAGTTTTTCAACTCAACTATTCTTGCCTTTTTTAGCGGTTCACTTGGAAGATTAGTACATTTCACCTTAGTGAATCAACCCCATTAAGTTGGACAGCTAGGGTCTAGGGTTTTTTTGCAGTTCCTTTGTCAGTTCACCACAGTTCACAGTAGGTCCTGTGAGTCATTCATTTTCACATATGACTCACATTCAAACCTTGTATAACAAATAACGAGGTAGATTCAAAGATGGCAATTCAATAAAAATATAATTTATGCGGGGGGCGGAGCCAGCAGTGGAGACGTACGGTCGTGTGTTGCTTAAGCCAAAAACTTACATTTAAGCATGGCTTCACCGCACTGCACTCCTGGAGACAGGGGGAACAAAAAAAAGAAGGAAAAAGAAAAAAAAAAAACTGCAAACAGCCCAAAACTACTCTATTTCGGTTTATAGAAAGCCAATAGCATTACATGTATTCCATAAACCGAAAGTCTATAAACCGAAAGACATTCGGTTTATAGACTTTCAGTTTATGGAATACATGTAATGCTTTTGGCTTTCTATTAACCAAATCTCTTTCGGTTTATAGACTTTCGGTTTATGTAATACATGTAATGCTATTGCTATTCTATAAACTGAAATAGAGTCCCCATTCATACGAATAGGTCAATTGACCTATTCGTATGAATGGGCACTCTATTTCGGTTTATAGAAAGCCCATAGCATTCCATACAATGTATATGTATGTAATGCTATGGGCTTTCTGATTGGCTGTCCTGCAGCCTTTCAAAACGCGCCATTTAATCGCCGAACCCCGAACTTCAAGCCGGACATACAGTGGAATGTCCGTGTTCGGATCCTGGGTCCAGAAATCGTAATGTTCGGTACGAACCCAAACTTTGCGGTTTGAGTTCGCTCAACACTATATATTATTGCTACTGTAACAGTTCCATACCCAAAGCAATCTTGGAAGTAAATCACATATATTATGTAAGAACCATATATCCTTTATTGAAATAAATCCATATTTAACCTGTTCCTGCTTGTAGGTCCTCATTTTTTGTGCCAAAAGCTTGTATGACGGCATAGAACGTCCTGACTTCTACAGCTCATCACGACCCACCTCGATGAGCTGTGCTGCGGATCCCCTCTTTCAGATGAGGCCACTTCGAGTGGTGTCAGTCTGACATGGAAAATGTATCCAACGCTCAACGTGAGCACCACAAGTTTGAGCACACCTCCGCAACGTCTTTTCTGACATCTCCCGGTATTTTGGCTGTGAACAACGGGGACTATAGAACCCTGATTGTGTCTCTGCTTATGTGTCCCTGGCTACCAATCGGGGCCAGGAACAAAAAGACAAAGATTTTTTTTGGGAGTAATCAATGAGATATGATCAAAATGATGGTACCTAAAGAAAGCCTTTCTGATCCAGAAAAATGTAGTTTGTGCGGGTACAGTAGATGAGAAAGAGGAAAAGGTCGGCTAAACGCAAACACTGCAGAAGTGTTAAAACAGCCATTATCACCAAGGGTAATGCATGGCCAAAAATTCTGGTCAATTCAATTCAGGGGTTGACAATCCTTTGCATTTATACAACTCAATCAACTGTATCACAAGGGAAAAGAGAGATGTACTTGTGGTTCAGTCTTGTATAAGGGAATGTCATTGATTTCACTCATGTCAGTATTTCCATTCACATGATGTGTCTGTGACAGAGTACTACGAACTGTGGAAATAAAATTGGATTATCCATGATAAGTGGAAAAATTCGTTTTACACAGATTTTTTTTTTTAAATAAATGTGATTTTGTGTTCCTAAACCTGATCACAGAGTGTGACTCTGCCAGGAGATTGAAAGTGACATCATCTACCTGTTCTGCATAGAAGACATGCTGCTATATGGCACAGAACACCTGTATGCATTAAATAGTTAAACAAATCACTACCGCTACTGACAAGACAAAGAGTAGAGTGCAGGTGTTGCAAGCTGTAATTACAGAATAATCCAAGAACCTGACTGTGTCATGTTTATGGATAGGCAAAGAGTCTATACAAGGACATCAGTGTCTGTATCAAGATCTGTGAAGGTACATAGAATATAATGAAATTGGTTTTCAAAAACCCCAGTAACTTTCCACCATGATAGTTCCACCTTACATTAGTTCTAGGGTTAGAGCCTATATTTGCATCAGTGTACATTATTTAAACATAATCCTAAACTTTGATGCCCTGTTCAGACTTCATTTAAGTTAATAAATAGTCTACATGTCCACTAATTACAAGTGAAGCCTTTACTCAAATCACTTATTTTGAAAATGGACAAAAACTGAGGAAATAACGGATGAATACGTTTTTCACAAAAAAAAAATACATCATGATAGAATAGAGAAGATTACTTCTGCATTCTCGCAGCCACTAGCTTACTGATTACAATGTCAGTCATTTTAAATTTGAACTGAATTTAGTAACATATATATGTGTATAGTTTTGACCTGTTAAATTCTTAATCAAACTCTTGTATCTTCGAATTTACATTGTTGTCTTGAGTTGTCAAACTAGAAGTCACTGGTAGGCTACATCATCAAACATTCTTCCCTTGGGATCTACTTTTCATTTTACTGTACCCCTTCAGCCCCAAGCATATTTCTTAACACAGTTTAGACAGATTATTCAAAGTGTTTACTTGCTCCTTTTTTGAGAAAATGTACCGGTAGTTAAAGAATGTGCCAGCATAGCATATGTGAACGTGCCAGCATAGTATATGTGAATTTGCCAGCATAGCATACTATAAAATGTACTTCACGTTTTTTTTTTTTGCTAATTTTCTGCTATGACTTACCTCCCAACATTTCAAATAGCCAAATATACTTTTTTTAATTGGCATGTCTAGTAGTGTTCATTACTGAGTATTACATAGAACTATAGCCTATTAATAGCCATTTATGTAATTAAAGAATTTAGCACTAGACCCACATATTGTCATGACAAATAATAGTGAAGAAATAATAAGATACACACATTAAAAACACTATTATTTTTTATTGCTGCAGAGTTCTGTGACACACTATTGTGTGAGCACACGAGGTAGGAACAGGAATTCGAATCCTCAAAAAGAGGAATACACAATAAATGTGTGCCTTGTTTCTGCCTCTTCCAGAACATAGTCTGTGACCTAGTTTTTACTTGAAATTAGCAAGTCCAGAGTATTTGTCTTTAAATTTATGTGTGCATGAAATCAGTACAGACCATTTCCCCGTGGCTTTGTCTGCTCTCACTTTGGATGTCTGCTGGATCATTATCCATATTTAGCATCTATATACAGTCAAGACAACCTCCATACAGTAGGGTTATTCCTAGCAACAGTGTGACTTCCTGTCCCTCATGAACTTCATAATTAAAAGTATTATTTTGTAGGCTGAAACTTATTTTTATATTCAATATGTACTGTAAATGAAAATCAGTAATGATCAAGGAACACAAGGAGCTTACTGTTTATTGTTTTCTTTTACTTGTTGTGCTGTCTTTCCATGTTGGTACTACATTTCTAGTACTACATTTTATGGCTTCATTTTAGAGCATGGCCATCTTTTCCTCATGTCATTCTACTTTAATAAAAACCAACAATGAGAACCACAGTCTTCTTAAAGTGGAAATGAAGCACAACAGTAACCAATTCAATTAATAAACTGCATAACTTTAGAATGAAAACGATCTTGCAGTAAACGATCTTTCAAAATACTTATAAAAGTGAGAAAATAATTTGGACTATGGAACAGGAAATTATAGTAAAAGTTATTTTCTGTTAATGATCCAAATAAAACAAGCATTACTTCCCCCTACTAAATAAAGGTCAGAAGCCCCTGAATTATCATATCTCCAGAATTTAGTTGTAGAACTGAAATACAAAAGTGTACAAGAATTAAACTGTACACATGTTTAACACAATATATTCACATACAATTATAATAAGTTAATGTTTGATATGATAGTATATTTACATAAATATAGATTTTAATAAAAGTCAGTTATTTCATGTTAAGTTACTTTATTTTCATGTAATTCATGTATCATGATATTTTTTAATAATTTTTTTTTATTTTAATGTTATTAAACTTTGACCTCCATTGACTTCTATGGGGTGTATTCAGCTATTTTTTTTCGCTAAACAAGTCAAAGTCCTACAGTGTTCGGCTGCCGAAAAGTTAGAACAGAAATTGCCCATGGTGGATGATTTTAGTGACGTTTCGAGATCACTTCAGTGGTCTTTTAGTAGCTCAAATTTAAATGGACACGAAACGTTTTTTTTTTTTACTTGTGCTTCTAATAAGCACAAGTGAAGAGTTAGTTGTCCCTAGAATGAGGATGAACTGGCATGTCTTTTGATAGTACACGCCAGTTTATCCTCTGACCGACAGCTGCCATAGGAAGCAGGTAGCCGTCTGGTCGGCAACTGGTTCTCTCTGCGCTAGAGAGACCCTCTTTTTTGTGTGGGATTAGCAGGGGGACCTTAACTAGCTGCTGCCCACTATTGATCCCAAGTAAAAACAAGGCTCTCTATCTGCGCTAGCAGCGAGAAACCCTTGCATTCGGCTGTCAGAGAAGTGCGAGCCCTAGCTCTGATTGGCTGTGCTTGTGACAGGACAACCAGGAACTGCTGTGTGTCACATGTGTCGGGTTTACTTTCAAAGTGGGGGACATGTTTTGTTCAACACTTGCTTCCTTCAAGGAAGGTAAACACAAAGTAATTTTACATTATTTGCCCATCTTTGACATTCCACCTTATTATAACGCTATAATCATACCAAACGTTTATGTGAGAATCCAGCTTTCCTTCTAAAAGTAATTTTTTTTTCATATCCTTATTAAGGCGGATTCCTCTAGACTTAACTATACTGCACACATCACTAGTGCAGTACCCAGCATTTTCAAAACTTGTTACAACTTTCTAAGGTTGGTAGTAGTCTCCAGCTGTTGTGGACTACACTGGATGGCTCAGCATCAAGGGAGTTGTAGTTCACAACTGCTGCAGCGCAAAGGGTTAGACATTACTTGCTTATTGCGTCTAATTTCTTAAAGGACCCGGCCCAAACATATAGTAATCCCTCTCATAAGATAATATGACTTATAAAAGAAATGCGTGTTAACTGGCTCCATCAGATGCTAAGACATGAAGTCACCAAACCCCTCCCAGCCGGAATACTACATCTCCCAGAATGCACGCAGTGTAAGTGCCGACTTCTTCGCGATCTGCCAAGGCTGAGAGTATGGCGGAAGGAGTAGATGAGAACGTTCCGGTGTTTGAAGTCACAGATGTCAACACTCGGCTACTCCACGTGGGATCTTTCGGCTGCCTCTGGAGAGATAGGCTGAGCTGCCATGATATGAGCTTATCCGAAGATGTTGGGCCAGACCCACAAACTACGGAGGCCGATGTGGCTGCGGAACTAGGCTGTACCATTGAGACCGCTACTGAGCTGAAGTTGCTGTGCAGGTAACAACACAGCACCCATCAGTCTGGCATTGTGGTTGTTGTAGACTACATTTCCCTTGATGTGCAGCCTACCAGTATAACAGCAGGGTGCCTAAGTTTAGCCATCTCTTAATTTGTTGACTCACAGGTGATGGAGGTGTTTGTACATGGCAGGACACAATTCACAAGCATGGCAACCAGCAAGAGGGTACACATGATAAGCAAGTAATGCAAACCTCACAGCACTGACCCCTGGCGATGTGGGGACATGTCTTCAGATGTGACTGTCAGAGCTGGTCTACTGTGCATGCATAATATGAATTCTTCAGTTCCCTGAACACAAGAATAAATAATGGGTCCACGGTTAATTGTCAAACATTGGAACTGTCCTCAAATCAGGACTGTTAGGGGGTAAGACAATGGGGGTTATGTATACAAACTCCTACATGGCAAAATTGTATAACAACGATTCCACCTTTTTATAAATCTTGACACTTTGCAGTGTGGAAGGGACAGAGGTTCCCTGACACAAATCCGGCCTTTACATAGTCTGATCATCTTACTTTAAAAACATTTCATTTGTCTTTGATCTTTTAGTCTAAGGACACCAATAAAGAAGTAATAAATAAACACAGGAACTCAGCAATTTTATTCCGTGAGTAATCGATGTTTCAGCTCAGTAATGAGCTTTTTTCCAGTCTAGTGACTTGAATTTTAGTCTCAAATAAATAGGCTATACGTAAGTGACGTTCAAATATAGGGGACAGAGTAAGCAAGACAGCCCGTCTCGTGTAACAAATACTGTGATACAAATATTTTGAAACAAAGCACAACAATCCAAGTGTACAATCAGGGCCGGCCTTAGGGGTGTGCGACCAGGGGGCGCCCCTCCCGCCCAAAGAAAAAAAAGTTTAAAAAAAAAAAGCCGGTAGAGGCACTGGCTGGGGGAGATCAAAAGATCCCCCCCCACAGCCCTCTGCTCGGCATGCTCTTCTAGATCCGGGGAGGGGGCGGAGCTAACCGGCTGAGCGGTGTAGCTCCGCCCCCACCCTGTGAAGCAGAGCAGCGTCTGCTTCACGAGGAGCCACTGGCAGTATGAGAAAGTGCTGCTAGGCTCCCCATGCTTGCATTAACCCCTTCCTGACCTTATGACGAGTTAACTCGTCATGCAGTCTAGCCGGCGGTGCGCTCCGTGTGCACCGCCAGCTCGTCTGCAACGGGTCCAGGACTAAGCCTCGCACCCGAGGCAAAGCTCCTGGACCCGATCGGGGCATTTCCGGGCATGTGATCGCGGTGATAACATGCAAATTAGATGGCAAAGTCAATGTGTTCACACACTGACTTTGCCTCTAATTCACTCTCTGTGCTTCACATTCCTATAGTGAATCACAGAGAGTGACCTGTAAGTAAAAATAAATTAATAACATACACAGAGGTTGAAAAAAATTTTTTAAAAAAAATTAACCCTTTCCTTGCTTTCTTTCCACTTTATGGCCCTCATTTAGTTTTTTTATTTTTACAATTTATAAAGTTTTTTTTTGTTATGGGGGGTTTGGGAACCAATATTTTTATTTTTTATTAGTTTTGTAATTAGGGGGATAAGTGGGTTAGTGTTGCACTAGTTAAAAAAAAAAAAAAAAACTTTTTTTTCCTCAAATTTCCTCTTTCATATGTATTTTTTAATACTAAAATGTGAATCATTTTTATGTATAGGGTATCAAAAGAAAGCTCTAACTGTCCTTTAAAAAACAACATATAACTTGTATGGGTACGTTAAATGAGAGAGAGGAAAATTATGTTTCAAAAAACGCGTATTCAAAATTGAAAAACGCTCTGGTCCTTGGCCCAGGAAAATCCCTGGTCCTTAAAGGGTTAAGCATGGGGAGCCGAGCAGCACCTTCTCTTGCTGACCTGGGCTCCCAGTGAAGCAGACGCTGCTCTGCTTCACAGGGAGGGGGCAGAGACACATTGCTCAGCAATTTTAGCGCCGCCCCCTCCCTGTATCCACCATTGACGGGGAGGGGTGGGGGGAGAGACAGAACAGCTGGAAGGGGGAGAGAGGGATACAGACAGGGGGGTAGAGAGAAAGAACAGAGGGAGGGAGAGAGAGAGACAGAACAGGGGGAAGGGGGAGAGACAGACAGACAGAACGGGGGGGGGGGTGAGAGAGAAAGAACGGGGGGAGAGAGAAAGAACAGAGTGAGGGAGAGAGAAAGAACAGAGTGAGGGAGAGAGGGGGAGAGAGACAGAACAGGGGGAAGGGGGGAGAGAGAGATACAGAACAGGGGGGGAGAGAGAAAGAACAGAGTGAGGGAGAGAGAGAGAGAGACAGAACAGGGGGAGGGAGGGAGGGACGGAGAGAAAGACAGAACAGGGGGAATGGGGGGAGAGAGACAGAACAGGGGGGGAGAGACAGAACAGAGGAAGGGGAGGAGAGAGACAGAACAGAGGGAGAGAGAGAACAGGTATGGGGGAGTTAGAGAGAGACAGACAGGGCAATGAAGAGGAAAGGGACAAACATGGGAAGGGAGAGAGATACATACATGGGGGGGGGGGGGGGGGGCGCCATGGGGGAATCCCGCACAGGGCGCCGGAACACTTAAGGCCGGCCCTGTGTACAATCCATATTAAACACAGCAATAATGTGACACAAGTATTCAATATTTGTGAAGTCATAATACAATCCAAATATAAATTCAATCTGAACAAATGAAAGAGAGATTAAAAACACTGCAAATGTAACAAAGGGATCAAAGATGTTAAAGGTAGCGCAGCTGTTCCAGCATAGATCTCTCAACATACCATGAAATATATAAACGAACATGTACATAAATCTAAAAATATATATATTTTTTTTTTTTAAAGACAAAATATTTTTAAGAGAAAATGCAACAAAAACATGTATGATGACATCCAGAATATATATTTATGCTGTATTCCGGAGCAATCCAGGAGTAACACCTAAAAGGTGCAGGCCGGTGTTCTGACAGATTTTTCGAGCAAATTCTCCTGCGCAGGAGAATTTACTCATTGCGCATGCGCACAAAGTTACAGCTGATCACTCAGCTGTAACTTTGTAAAGACTACCCACCTCCTGCCCCCTTCACACCCCCCCGCACACCCCTTCTTACCATCTGTTCCCAAGAGGCGAGCACACAGCGCATGCGCACGGCTATCAAGCCCTAAGATCAGCCATTTGGAAATGTCTCCAGAGGTTTTAAAAACGCTAAGGTGGTAAGTAACACGGGGGGGGGGGGGGGACATAGGGGGGCAACATAGGGGCAAGCACCCTGGTGAGGGGGGGAGCCTTGAGGGCTGCCTCATCTTGATGGGAGTTGTGATCCTCCTGCTTTATTATTGATGTATTTGTGCGCATGCGCAATTAGTAAATTCTCCTGCGATTGTGCAGGAGAATTTGCTCGAGAAATCTGTCAGAACACCGGCTCTACTTACTGGCTTTTAATAGATGTAACGTTTTAAGGGGAAAAGTGGGTGCTCCACAACACTGATCAGGCGTGAACAGGAACAAAAACGATGTGCACTCCACACTCCAATTGATGCAAATAAGAATGTGAAATATTTATGTATAACGAACCAAGATTTGATGTTAATATATTTTTCTCTCATCTCTTCTTCGTACCCTAGGACTGAATGGTTCCAGTTTAGAACGCTTGATCTAGTGCAGCAGCTCCAATATACAGAATAAATATATATTCTGGATGTCATCATACATGTTTTTGTTGCATTTTGTTCTTAAAAAATTGTTCCCTTTAAAAATTTTTTTTTATATATTTCTGTACATGTATATATTTCATGGTATGTTGATGGATCTAGGCTGGAACAGCTGCGCTACATCTTTGATCCCTTTGTTACATTTGCAGTGTTTTTAATCTCTCTTTAATTTGTTCAGATTGAATTTATATTTGGATTGTATTATGACTTCACAAATATTGAATACTTGTATCACATTATTGCTGTCTTTAATATGGATTGTACACTTGGATTGTTGTGCTTTGTTTCGAAATATTTGTATCAAGGTATTTGTTACACGAGACGGGCTGTCTTGCTGACTCCTTCCCCTATATTTGAACGTCACTTACGTATATCCTATTTATTCGAGACAAAAATTAATGTCACTAGACTGGAAAAAAGCTCATCACTGAGCTGAAACGTCGATTATTCATAGAATAAATCCCTTGTAACGGAGTGCTGAGTTCCTGTGTTTATTTATTGCTGATGAGCACTTGTGCACTCGATCCATGTAAAAAGCCTCACATTTGGTAGCGAGCTGGTGGGCCTGTATCTTTTTTAGCAGCAATTATTGCTGAATTCAGCAGTCATGTTGGAGGAGGTGAACGGACATATCACCTGAGTATGTTTTAATCCATGTATTTGCTGCCAATTAATATAAAAATATATTGTTCTGTATTTGGAACTCTCACAAAAGACCGTGAAGCTGCCGTATCATGAAGACATGAGCACGGTGATTGATGTTACATGACAAACACACCTTTTAAAGGGTTAAGTCCCTGCAGCTAATGGTTGTACGTATGGTTAATGTACCAAAACATCAATGACAGGGAGGACCAGTCATTTAACCTTCTGTCTTCCTATTTGTATTCATTAAGGGCAGATACGTACCACTACTCTTGTAATACCATAGTAATTTAGGTTGGGAAAACACTCAGAGACTCTGTTAATCTTAACATTGCTTATATAGTGAATGTAGAGCAGGGGTCAGCAAGCTTTCCTGACTCATGGGCCAGAAGCAGAGGCGTCACTAGGGTTGGTGTCACCCGGTGCGGTAACTCATGGTGTCACCCCCCCTGGATTTCCTCCAATACCATGCCAAACAGATTCCTTGGTAATGCCAGTCAGATGGCCCATTAAATATGCCACATACAGGAGCCCCACAAATTATGTCACATGCAGGAGCCCTTTAACAATGCCACACACAGGAGCCCATAACTATGCCACATACAGGAGCCCCATAACTATGGCACACAAGAGCACCATAAAGTATGCCACACCAGAACTACATTATTTATGCCTCACCTTGGAGCCCAATTAATTATGCTACACACACAGGCGCCCCTTAATTATGCCACACATAAGCGCCCCATAGTTATGCCACACATTGGACCGCCATTAATTATGCGACACACAGGAGCCCCACAAGGTGACAATTGTACAATTCAAAAACAATACATATCTATAAACACAGACATCTCCCAATAACTAGTTGCATTTATACTTATTTGAATTATTTAATATTATATTTAATAAAAATGTTATTGAAAAATTGCATTCCTATTTTTTTATTCCCTTCCTCTGCACCCACATTGCACCTAAAGGACTTAACACAGCACCATACAGTACCCACAGAACTTGCCATGCACCTATATTGCAACCACAGCACTTGGCTTGCACTCATATTGCACCTACATGATTTGGCATGCCACAGTGTCACTTTGCCCCACAGAAATAGCCAGTGTCACTTTCCTCATAGTACATGTTATTTTGCCCCACAGACCATGCCACAGCATCACTTTGCCAATTAAAATATGCCAGTATTTAACCCCTCAATATGCCATGATTTAGCCATTCAATTTGCCAGGATTATTTTGCCACTCAATATGCCAGGATTATTTTGCCACTCAACATGCCATGATTTAGCCATTCAATATGCCAGGATTTTTTCCCCAAATATGCCATGATTTTGCCCCCCAATATGCATTTAAAATGCCATAATTTTGCCCCTCAATATGCCATTCTTTAGCCATTTAATGTGCCAGGATTTTGCCCCTCAATATGCCAGGATTTTGCCACTCAATATGCCAGGATTTTGCCCCCCAATATGCCATTTAACCCCTTCATGATGCTAGGTGCTTGCGTCCCAAACGACAAGGTGATCGGTAGCCAGGAACACTCTGGCAGAGACCCGATCAGGGTCTTAATAGACCCTGTGGGTCCCTGCCAAAATATTGCGAGACCTCCGGACGTCACGTGTGACGTCACGGTGGCCGGTTTCGGGCACGGCGCGATTTAGAGAAATGTAGCCGGTGCTCGCTTTGAGCACCGGCTACATTTTCCCTGTCGGACTGAGGCCACTCAAAGTGGCCTCAGATGACAGGTGGGATCCCGCTGCAAGTGCCTGCAGCGGGATCCAAAAACAGCTCATCGCGGGGAGCCGCGATGAGCTGTTTAACAAAGGACGTACTATGCCGTCCTAAAGACTTTAAGGCACTTAAAGTCAGGACGGCATAGTACGTCCTAACGCCACGAAGGGGTTAATATGCCAGGATTTTGCCCCCCCCCATATGCCATTTAATATGCCAGGATTTTGCCCCTCCAATATGCCATTTAATATGCCAGAATTTTGCCCCTCAATATGCCAGTATTTTGCCCCTCCAATATGCCATTTAATATGCCAGGAGTTTGCCCCTCCAATATGCCATTTTATATGCCAGGATGTTGCCGCTCAATATGCCAGGAGTTTGCCCCCCAATATGCCATTTAATATGCCAGGATTTTGCCCCTCCAATATGCCATTTTATATGCCAGGATGTTGCCGCTCAATATGCCAGGAGTTTGCCCCCCAATATGCCATTTAATATGCCAGGATTTTGCCCCCCAATATGCCATTTAAAATGCCACGATTGTGCCCCCCAATATGCATTTTAATATGCCCGGATTTTGCCCCTCAATATGCCCGGATTTTGCCCCTCAATATGCCAGGATTTTGCCCCCCAATATGCCATTTAATATGCCAGGATTTTGCTCCCCAATATGCCATTTAATATGCCAGGATTTTGCTCTTAATATGCCAGGATTTTGCCCCTCTAATATGCCATTTAATATGCCAGGATTTTGCCCCTCAATATGCCAGGAATTTGCTACTTATGGTAGCGCCGACCACAATGATTTTTTTTTCCGGCAGCCGAATCCAGTGGATGCGGCTGCCAGAAAAAAAAAGAAGTTCAGCAGCGCAATGCAGGGGGTACCCCCGCTGGGGGTGTCTCCCAGTGCGTTCCGCACCCCCCTCGGGACGCCACTGGCCAGAAGCACACTATTCTAATTGATGATTGAGTCACTAAGACTCATGCCGTGGTCACTCAGATAGGCAGAAAGAGATAGCATGCAGGTTTGTTTCCTAACTTTGCTCCTGTTGTTGCAAAAGATTCAGTACTACTTTTGGAATGGGGATCACTGCAACCTGGCATCATCTTTACCAGGCACCAGAGAATGCTTAATACTCATGCGCAACACTGTGCACACGCGCAGTAACGATCCTAGCTTCAGATGCATGCGCAGTTGTACTGTCACTCACCTCCCCAGACTTTGCCCCTGGGGTCCGGATTCGCCAGGGGGACAATGTTGGGAGGTATGCAATAGGCCAGGTAAACTTCCCATAGGATTTAATTATTTTTATTTTAGAGGTTAAAGTAATACTAATTTGGTTTTCACAAATGTGAAACGTAAAAGGTAATAATGATTAGCAGCACTGGTTGGTATTTTTCTATATATTTAATTCCAGAAATCAATCAAACAGATTTTGCTTTTACGCTGTTGATGACGTACAAATGACATGGTAACAGAATGGTGTTTTGGTTTTTAGGTTAGATGAGGACACATGAGGGTTGGTGTCTGCACAGTGATATCCTTCATTCTAACTATTTTGACCTTGTTTGTTGCTTGCTGGGGTGAACCAGAGCCTCTGGCGAGAGCTTTACCAACTCGCTGAGCAGTGTGTCTAACTAGCTGATGGTAACAGACTTGTTTTTTGATTTGAACTTATGTTTCGCCATGGCTTTTGGGTCATGTAATTTAGTTATTTTTACATTGAGCCCAGTATGGGGGAAATATGTTGTAAATGTTATAATAATTACGTGCCATATTCCACCAATGTTTGGAACCTGTGTGGTTCAACCTGAAGTACAGAGACTGAGCCAGTTGCTCACTGGTTGCCAACTGTTTTTAACTCTCTTTATGCTGTAACTAAATCTGTTCTATGTTCAAAATGACAGAGGAGGCTAATATGCTTGATCTTAACATTTAGCTAATTGGATGCAGGCACCAAACTTCTAAAGGGCACGGTACATATTGCTTTTACATACAGTTATGTGAACAATAGTTTCACAGGGCTGAATTCTTCTGATGGCTGTAAATCTGTGATGAGAGTTATGTTGAACAAACTGATTGATTGCAGTGCAACAGTGGAAGCTTTATTTTATTGAAGCACGTAGAGCCATGTGTTGGGTCATATGAAATCTGAAGATCTGCAGATGGTATCTAGCTTTCTGTGACACATGATGGTCTACTCAATATGAACCGACTTTGGCCACAAATAGATGCCTCCGAAGGCACAGATTCAAGTAGCCCTGCCCCCCCTCATATCATGTACATCAGGGGCCAGGACTACTTTCCTATCATAAAAAAAAAAACCAAGGTCTGGTTAAATGCCTCCAAACACCATGGATAAAATAAATTGACCCCTGGGGGCTGGGCAAATTCAGGGGCTGCCCCAAGGCCCCTGAACCACCAATAAATATAATTGCCCCCTCTGGGAGTTCAGTGGTTGTTCTAAGGCTCCCAAATGACCCATTAAAAAATAAATAGCTCGCTTTGTGCATTTTAGGAGCTGCCCCAAGGCCCCCCATACCCAAAAAATTCAAAATTAAAATGTTCTCTACCTACCCCCCCACCTATACCTTGCCCAGGTGGGCTGGGGCTGGGGGGGACGACGATAGGCTGGTGAAGCTGGGCAAAGTATAGGTGGGGGAGTAGTATAGGGAAATGTTTAACATTTATGGGGTTCAGGGGGCCTTGAGGCAGCCTCTGAAGCCCCGGAGGTGGCCTATTTTTATTGGAGCCTTTGGCGATATTTTATATATGGGCTCTGGAGGTATTTGCCCAGCTCCCAAACCCTTTGGGGTCTAATTTATTATATAGGGGCCATTTATTATATGGTGTATATAACATGGGTTTGGGAGCACTTACCCAGCTCCCAGCCCCCTTTCTTTATAGTGGTGGTCAGGGTACCTGTCCTGACTTCCCATATTTGGAATGGGTGTTAGTGGTAGTAGCCCCCCAATAATTGAGGCTGGGAACTGGCAAAACTGTTCCCGCCCCCAAAGTATATATGGGGTGCAGTGCAAGTAGCCCTGATACCAATCCTTAGCAAAAACAGCTCTGGGAACTTTAAAGATGTGTTGTGTGTTGAGAAAACCTGCTTGTGTAAGTCCTTAATAGTGCTATTATTGATAACTGGAAGTTCATAACCTTAAGAACCCCACATAACCACTTATCAGCCGTAAAACTTGCTTTTGAAACAGCAGTTACAGCTTAAACTGGTTTTAATGTGGTTCTACTTATAGTGTGGTGCACCCTTGGCTATGATTTAAAGTGGAAGATAGAAAACATGATGAAGGGAGCTCAAAAAATGTAAATAAAAAAATTATATATATATATATATATATTAGAATTTATGTAAAATAATTGCAGTGTTCAAAAACTAGAATTTACTCTCATTCAGTTAGTGTGGGTATTCCTGATTTATTTTAATTTGTAATTTCACAAATTCATCTAATTTTAACTTTTATTATATTTGAAGTAATGTAAAATATGCAGTTTAAAGTACTTTGAAAGTACATTCATATGCATTAACATTTGGAAGATGCATTTTGGGCATGAGGCAGTCCCTTTAAATAACATCATGGCCATAATATGCCCTAATATATAAGCTATGCCATTTTTACAAAAACCTAAATTAAAATTGCCAGGTATTTTACCATCAAGCAACAACTACTGCACATGTCATGGCTGCCATCTTGCCTATATTAAGGCTTATTCATTCATTTATTTCAGACAAAGTAATTTATGGAATAACTGCTGTCCTTTAAAGAAAGGAGTTGCCTACTCTTCTAAATGTTAATGGAAATGGAAGCAAGGAACCATAGGAAGATATTGAAAAGTTTTTCTACGCTTCATGTTAGATAAACCCATTAGTCAGAACATCTCTATCAATACTGAAGAGCCGAGCTGGGTGAAAGATGCGATCAATTTTTGCTTTATGGCAGCCAACTAATGCATGGTGTGAGGTAAAGCTTTCCATTGTGTCCAGGTGAGGTATCTAAAATAATAAATAAAAAATCCAATTATCAAGAATTGTGAATGATAAATATGACCTCCATTCCTCCACTTTTTTTTTACTAATCTCAATTAGTTATTTATATTGTAAACAATATCATTTCTCTATCTATCTATCCGTCCTACTAAATTCGAAATTGTAAGAAATGTACTTTTTAGTTTTTTCCACACAGCTCATGAAATATTGTGTTTTATATTGCAATGAACCATTACATTGTGCTCTAAAAATGTTTTATTGATTGATTTTATTATTCAGCTGTGAAATACAGAATTGTATTTAATGACTTTGCTTCCAGTTTTATATACCAGTTCCTACAAATTATTAAAAGAATGTCAGGTTCTGTCTATTATACAATCTACAAACAAGTATTCTATCTGTATTATTGGACGGTTTTCACACAAAATCTTTTATTGATGGTTTTCTCTCTGTTTAGTGTGGATTCATTAAAATTCAGTGAGCATGAAGAGGACATAGATCCTGAAGAAATACCCGATGACAGTAGCCTAGTATCTTTGGGGTAAGGTATGAGTTGTAATGATTCTATTCACCTGTTGCCTGAGTTCTTAACCCCTTCATGACCAGACTGTTTTTGGAATGTTGTGCGTTAGTGACCGAGGCTGTTTTAACACTTCTGAGGTGTTTGTGTTTAGCTTTAATTTTCTTCTTTGTCAGTTGCTGTACCCACACATATTATATATTGTCTTTTTCAGGACAATAAGGGCTTTATTTTCATGACATTATTTTGTTCATATCATTTATTGTATTGTGTAAAAAATAGTAAAATATGGTTAAAATTAAAAAAAAATAAACACTTTTCCTGACTTTTCTTTGTAAATTCTTTTACTAAGCTTCAAAAGCTAATGAAAAAACGTGCTAAATAGATTCGACTATAGGTCCTGAGTTCAGAAATACCCAATGTTTATATGTTTTTTTGCTTTTTTTTTGCATGTTTTAGGTTAATAAATACAAGTAGCATTTAGCTGTTTCAAAACCATTTTTTTTTAAAATTAGCGTTAGTGACACTGTAACACAGATATCTGATATGAATCACTGAATAACCCCCCACATGTACACATTTTTATAAAGTAGACATCCCAGGGCATCCAACTTGGGGTAATTTGACACTTTTCACTCTGTCATTTTACCACCAATTTTTGACAAGTTTTGGCGTAGTAATTTTGTGTGTGTTTTATTTCCACACACTTTGAAACTTAGGTATGAATTTAAAGAGGCTGTTCTATTTTATTGCCAAACAAAACCCCAATATATGTTCATCTACTTCCCCTGAGTATAGCGGTACCCCACATGTATACGTTTGCTAGGTTTATGTGGCAGGTACAGGGCAAAATTTTGGATATGGTTATTGCAGCTTTAAAACGTGTATTTATTATGTAATACTTGTGACTACATTTCCTATCATGCTCAGCCAGCCAAAAGCTACCGTAGCAGAATAGGAAATGCAGTCTATAGTAGAAAGCACCGATTTTTGCTATCCTGCGGCTGCATGGATCAAATATCCAGCTGCTGCGGGCCCCTATCTACTGCTGGGGGCCAATTCAAAGCACTGGCCCCACTAGCAGTCTTTTAAAAAATAAAAAAATATCCTTAGAGGACCACAGACAGACTTCTTCATAAGTAGGGACCCTATCCTGCTTACAATATCTCGGGATCAGAATCTTCGCTGCATTCAAAAAAATTGCGAGTAGGGATCTCTTATATTGGCCCATTGATTGTTTCGTATTATGCAGTAAGGTGACCATAGGATCCCTCAGAAAGTCTGAATCTTTAACAATATGAATCGTTTCTATTACTAGATCCCAGAAGTGTTTAATAGAGGGGCAGTCCCACCAGATGTGGAGAAAATTACCCACATTCTGATGGCATTTCCAGCATCCATTCGACTTCCGGGGAAATATTTAATGTAAGGCAGTTGCCAATTTCAGTATGGCGCTGCTTTTCCAGTATGACGTATACTTTCACTCCATGGAGGCATCGTGGCAACACCATCTGATTGTCTGAGGCGATTATTGATCACCTCAGACAACCTTCAGGACACGGGACGTACATGTATGCTCTGTGTTGTTAAGGGGTTAAATGTGTAACAACTGTTTTGCATTTTTCTTCCAGGATTCGTAAGAAAATTATGGAAAGGCGCAAAGCAATGGTTATTGACCGTGCTTGTCGACAAGAGACATTCCGTAATGAGATGGTAAGTTTCTGTTACTTTACATTGCCTGCACACATACATTTCTGGTGAAGTGGCCCACTGAAGAAAAAACTTGAACACCCCTGGTCTAGAGTTAATTTAAGTTACAGGTTGTCTGTCTCTAATCCAGAGCAGTATCTAAACGTATATATTTACTGCAAACTTAGCAAATAAATAATTGTTGATATGGACAGGTTATAAATTAAAATAAATATTTTGTGTGTTTGTGCTGGCTTCAGTGTAAGGCTCATATTTCCCTTACATCCATTGTCTGCTGTTCAGATCCACCATAACCTTATGAGCACCGACAGGTGGCAAGCTGGCGGAGGCAACTTGGGCAATGTTCTGCTGGGAAACCTTGGGTCCCGCCATTCATGTGGGTGTTACTTTGACACATGCCACCTACCGAAGCATTGTTGCAGAACATTCCACACACACTAAATAATGCAATACTGTAACACTATGAACTGTAAAATTAACACACACTTTCCTTTTGATTCACAATCTAGGCGTATCATGCATCGGGGAAAAAGCCTCAGGATCCCTCTGACATGATAGAAGAAGGAGAACTGATACTAACACTAAATGTTCTATATCCAGTCATATTACATAAGGTTTGAAATAAGCATTTTATCACTTATTATTAACACAATTACTTGTCATTAATCGAATGATTCACAATAAAACAGACTACACCGATGATATATGTAAGTAGTGAAGTGTCAGCCTTTGTGTGTTAAACTTTTGAATTGTGTTCCCTAAGCATGTCCAAATTTTTCCTACATTTTTTCTTCTGGATTGTAAGGAGAATTTATGGCATATAATTATGACTGATGTATATTCCATAATTTATCTGAGGTAAGTTCCTCTATTAAAAGAAAAGGACAGGTACAATTTCAAGTATTGCGTTAAAGGGTGAAAGGAAATTTTAGGATAGATTACTGAATTGCTTTCTTTGGTATGTATTAACGCCATGGGGGGGATACTTAGAGTATACAAATACATACTTAAATCAATTCAACATTAAAAAGGTATTTTGCCTTCCCGCCACTTCTCTGTGATTTTGTGTTTTTCAGCACAAGGACTACAAACCATATGAAACAATACTAGTGCTGGGTAGTCAGAAACTCACGGAGCTGAAGGACGCTATTAATTGTGTCAGTGACCTGCAGATTGGAGGAGAATTCAGCAGCAATCCAGACTTGGCACCAGAGAACATTTGCAAGGTACACCAGCCTGTGTGTTTATTGGCACACATACAAATTCTGCCCCAAAACAGATTTTGTTTTTGCAGACAGTATTAAAGTATTGATGCTGTAGACCGTACTCATGATTCAGTATTATTTATGCCTTTTTATTAACTGCTGTTTTTTGTTTCGTTTTTTTACTTTGTTTTGTGCATGCACTGCAGTATTCATGTATAAAAGTATATTATGAAGGACCTGTGTGACACCATAGAAATATACAATGTATTGGCAGATAACAACCATTCAGCCCATCTAGCCAGCATTTATGAATTTAAATGTTTCTATCATATTCCCTTTATCTATTCTTTCTTCCAAGCTATACATGTTAAAATACTTTAACCTTTCCTGGTAAGTTTTATTCTGCAATTAACCAGTTTAGTAGTCCGTCTCTGAACTCTCTCCAAAATATCAATATCTTTCTGGAGATACGGTCTCCAGTACTGCGTACAATACTCCTAATACAATGGCATGAGCACTTCCCTCTTTCTACTGCCTATATATTTTTCCCTATGCAACCAAGCATTCTACTAGAATTTCCTGTTGCTCTATTACATTGTCTACCTAAATTTAATTCTTCTGAAATTACCCCTAAATCATTTCCTTTCCTAAGATTGAGGTCAGGACTGTATCGAATTTAATTGCTGTAAATGTTCTGATCAGCGAAGTTGTAACAATACATGCTAAGTAAAGTATGATTTAGTAGGTCCAACAAGAAGTGTAAAAAAATTGCTAAAATAAATTACACTTCTTTAGGATTCTTCATAAATATATGAGCAATTTTACATGCTGTATTCTTTCTCTTCGTTGCTCTACTCACTGATGATATGAGAGTTTGGTGTTAACTATTTTTGTCCTTTCCGTTATCTTACATAACTTTCGTGACTGCTCTGTAATTTCAATGAACCTGTATGGCACCGAAAATGTAAAGGTTGTTACAGAGGCATAAAATCTATGTTATTGGATTATTCCAATCTAAAAACATTTAATAACATAACACTTGACAGTTCTTTTTCTGCTGTTTTAATCACAAAATGAAAAGATAAAAGCAGTAGACTGCACAAGGCTGTATTACACTATTACACTGTCACCTATAAAAAGTCAACCGGTATGAGACCAGGCTTGTATTCTATCTGCCGTCTTTGCTCCGAGTTAATCAAGAATACATGGATATGTTCTCTTTTGGAACAAGTGTTTCAGTTTTGGAATCAAAGTGAACAGTACATTTGTTAGTATAATAAATACAAAAAACTGTTTTAGCCAGGCAGAAGAAGGTCATTTTGCAAAAGGCATTTGACAGATCAGCATCAATTGCGCTGCACACTGCCAGTGACTGGAGGTGTGTTTTGACATCTCAGACATCATACACTAATGATCACTAAATTGTCACGGAGATACAACTCTGAGACATGGTAGCCTGAAGTATCACCAGAATAATTTGAATTGCTTTCAACAGTGCACCCTATTAGCACCATTCAAAACCACTTTTTATTACCGCAGCGGGTTTCTTTTGGATTACAATTTGTTTCTAGGGGTTAGTGCATCTTTAAATAACCACATTAAGTAGTTGCCGAGTTAAGTTTCCTTCAACGCATTGTGCACATGCCTATTAGTTCTAGTAATGGACACTCCCTACCAGAGAAAACGTAATTATTTTTCCTTTATAACCTTTTTCATTTTATTTCTGTTTTTGAGAGTTTAGAAAAGCTACTACCCAAGCCTGTTTTCAATGGTAATTGAAATGTCTATATTAATATATTATTCTTTGTAACTGCTTACTCTTTATTTTATTTTGCCTTTAAGGACCTCTTCAAATCTGCCTACTTCTATTTTGAAGGTGTCTTTTACAATGACATGAGATATCCGGAATGCAGAGATTTAAGCAGGTTTCGTATACATCTGACTTTAATAGTGCCTACAAAAATATAGCCTGGTTCTATAGGCCCATCAAGGATTCATACAGATGGCAATAACCCACCAAAATAATATTTCTGAAGAGTGGTGAAATAAAACAAATAAACGCACAAATATTGGTTGATTTCTCCCTCCCTCCCTCTTCTTCTTTTTTTTATCAGAAAGCTAATGCAAGCACATACAACTATGTGAAATTTATTTTTCAGGCCTGTGTCTTTTTAAAAGAGTCATTAATTAATATGGCAGCAAAACCTACACACCACAGTGTAAATGCATAAAGTAAATCAATAAAGTTGATTAAAAATGAACCATTTGAAAATGAATTCCTCCATGATGTCTATGAAAGTCTAATACATTCAGTAAAGGCTATATTTGTATTTGTACATACAATGTCTTGTGTTATTACCACATTTCATGACTATTTTCTCATGTAACACATCATACCGTATATATAGGACATTGTGTTTTGCCATTTATGGTTTATTGATATATTGTAGAAACACAATTGAATGGGCAGAGTCCCGTGACAGAGGTTATGGGAAATTTCAGAGTGCCAAAATGGAAGATTTTACACTTAATGACTTGCGTATAAAAGTTGGATTTCCCTACCTGTACTGCCATCAAGGAGATTGTGAACACATTGTTACAATAACAGATATAAGGTACGAATTTTGGGAATTTATTGGTTGGCATTTGCAGTGAAGTTGTTTTAAGATATTACCATGCACACAGTTGACTTAAGTGTTTAAAACTACTTTATTACCTAGAAGAGCGAATGAATGACCCAAATCACAGATGTTTCGGGTTACATTACCTTTAAGGGCATCACTCCAAAACATCTGTATGTTGTCAGTCATTCACGCTTCAAAACATTTATTTGTTTTTGGTTTTGTTTGTTCTATACATTTGGATTTTGTTTCACTGAGAAAATATAGTGATGGAGATTAAATAATCGATAAGGGAATCAGTATATATATATATAATTTTATTAAAGAGACATAAAGGAATAAAACTCACTGAGTTACATGAATGAGGTGTCAAACACAAGCAACAGTATGTACAATAAAGACCACTATATATGCACTCACTTAAACATCAGTGAGTGACATCATGTGACCCCATATCAAACATATAAAAGCAAGAAAAAGAATATAATACAAATTATCAGTATAAATAACAAAAAAAAAAATACAGTAGGACTGACCACAGAGGTATAAAGTGGCACCCTCGACCTTTCGGCACAAAAGCCTTTTATCAACAGCAGAGTCAATGGCTTTTTTGCATATGTTTAGATTGCTTTGAATAGTTTTGATTACCTATATTAAAAACAATTGTTTTGATCCTGTAGTGCTTCACTTTATGTTTTTGTTTTCAGAAGTTACTGTTGTATGTTGCGCTAAGAGATACTTATTGTATCTGTTTACCATTTTTTGTTCCTTGTATGTATTGCGAGTTTGATCAAAATGAGCAGTTTTGTTCATGTTATTGCATGCATTGATATTGTACATTTTAGTGTATAAGGATTTGAAATTTAGTTTCCTTGTTATGTGTGCATCTCTATGTAAAACCTTGTGTAGCCGATACTCGACAGAGCGGACCCCACACGGTAAAGCACGCACAAAATGTATTTAATCCATCAGAGAAAGGCACAGTGGGGGGACAAACAATAGCGACAATGAAAACACCTTACACATTTCACACTACATGCGCTTATGCATAGGTGATGTTTGCATTAACTAGCATCCTTCATATGTAAACCAAAATTGATATTCTCTGCATTAATATGAACTTATTCACATTTAATCTATAATATTTGTATAAATATTCATCTGACATCATCTCTCTGTCCATCGTGTTTGCGTGTCAATCATGCATCACACAGCCAGCACTGGGGAGGAGACCATCACCAATCAGCTGACATTTCATGGAAAACCAGCTCTTCAATATGACTGCTTGGAAGTCACAGTTTGATGGGAATTATTTCTGAACGGTGCTCCATTCGAGTGTCAATGAGAAGTCTTTCTAATCAGACAGAAGCTGCCTTCTGCTGGTTTAAAAGATCTTCCAGAGGGTTCAGTCCCTCTTTAAGCTGCACTCCTAATACTTAATTTGTTAACATTTACCATGTTCGTCCCTTTAAAAAAAAAAAAATGTGATTTGTTTTTGTTGGTTGTAAAGGTTGATACATAATGAGGACTGCTTGGATAGAACTCTGTACCCACTGCAAATCAAGAGACACTGGTTCTGGACTAGGAAGTGCTTTGTGTGTAATTTGTACACTGCCAGGTATGTGTCTGTTTGTTTATTTGCAAAAATATTTATTTTAAAGTTGAACATTTGCACTTTGTCACATCCTCGATCTGGAATAACAATCCTGGTCCTTTTTTTTTTATTTTTTTTTTTAAAGGGCAGTAAGAGACCAGTGTGAATAGACTGTGTATTTTGGTAGCATGCCTGGTTCAGTAGTGAAGGTATATAACATACTGTTGGGGAAGCCTGTGAGCTGTACGAGATGCCACTGAACTTTTCCAAAGAGATGGAATTTTATTTATTTACTAACATTTAGTACCAACTTTCCTACAGTTGTAATACTTTTCATAGTTTAATAATTGCCCCTGTGTTACACATCTAGACACCTGTGTGTGGGATTTGCACCTCTACCTTTCAGATGCATGATAACTGTTTCTTTATACATGGCTTGTGCTACCCTGGACAGCATAATCTTATTAGCACAGATAGCATTTATTTTTCTGTCCCTTAGGTTGACCTTACATTTGACTGCTTCCATTATGCATACTCACTGTACCGTCAATTAAGAAAACAAATGCACTGCTAAAACTGTCCAGAACTTTGCCCTTCATTCCTGTACTATAATTGTATCTGCATACCAAATGATAGCCTCATGGAGAGCTCCAGCTGTCCCCAGCCATAAATCACATCATGAATAGAAATCTCTGAGAGGTTGGCAAAACCGAATACCATTTACCTATTGTATCATACACTATATGAACAAAGGCATTGGGACACACCACTTAATTATTGAATTCAGGTGTTTCAATCAGACCCATTGCCACAGGTATATAAAATCAAGCACCTAGGCTTGCAGTCTGCATTAACACACAGCGGGGGAGGGGGGTCGTTCTGAAGAGCTCAGTGAATTCAAGCGTGGTACTGTGATAGGATGCCACCATTGCAATAATTCAGTAAGTGACATTTCATCCATGCTAGATATTCCATGTTCATTTGTAAGTGGCATGATTGGAAAGCAGAAGTGTTTTAGGAACAGAAGCAACAAAGCAGAAAGCCACGTCACAAAGCGGGGTGTGCAGAAGCACATGGTGCTTTCAAGTTGCCAATGGGGGGACCAACTATATTTTAATGTATTTATAATTCATTGTCATACAATTCCCTGTTACTGTAATGGTTAGGTGTTCCAATACTTTTGTCCATATATTTTCATCTGCCTTTTCTGGTACTTTTTTGTGGATCACACAGCTTGACAAATATTTATGGACTTTAGGAGCCAGTGCAATGGTACATCCTTCTAGTTCTACATAACACAATGTAACCTACTGGTGGCTCCGACCAATGTTTAGGAAGCATTACTTCCTGGGATTTTGTGAGCCCTGCAACATTCACTTTTTTTTTTTGTACTTCTTAGCTGACCAACATTGGATACTTTTTATCCAGTGAGATGTTGGCACATGTGTTAATCTTACTTAAATAGCTTATAACTTCCAAGCACAAATCTTTTATAGGTGAAGACATTCATTAACTAACTGCACGGTGGGCTGTCCAAATTTGAACTGCTTCAGAATCTGTTAAGAGATTCAATTACATTTTTGCTTAGTTGGTCACGTTAAGTCTTAATTCTAAAATGTTTGTGATGGATTGGGACAGGCTATAGTGTGGCTAGATTTTATTTTCTAGCTCAGATCAAACTTTTTTTGGTTTTACAAATGTTCCAAATAGTATCTTTCAACTCACTTCATTATGAAGTATTATTTTTTTACTTTAAGCTGTATATGTGACAAATAATGTGATTGTGACACTGTTCTAACCAGAAAAATACAATTAACAGCCCACCTTAAGAAAATAAATGTTAACTTTGTTGCAATGAATAAAAATGTATAATAGTATATAAAATTATCTTCTGCAGTGTACAAATCTTTAACCCCTTGCCGACAAAGGACGTGTCAGGCACGTCCTGGGAGAAACTCCCTTAACGACAAAGGACGTGCCTGGCACGTCCTGCGGAGAATCAAGTGGTACCGCTTTAGAAATTTCTATTCTGGGGCACCCACGATCGCCCCACGGAGCAATCGTGGGTGCCATATTGACTGAGCAGCAGGCTCCGTCAATATGGCTATGCCCTCTGCCGGTCTGAGCTTCGGAAGTGAAAGTAACTTCACTTCCGTCGCTCTGAATATGCTACTTGACTGCCCCTAGTGGTAGTTAAGTAGCATAGCAATGGAAAAAATGTAAAATAAATATTTAATTAATTAAAAACTGGTTATATAGTTAGATTAGCCCATAGGGTTAAAATTAAATAATTTTTAGCATAAGGGATAGGGTTAAAATTAAAATATATTAAGGGATAGCAGGGTTAGAGTTGGGGTTAAATTTAGTGTTAAGGTTAAATTTGGGGTTGGGGTCAAAAGGTCAATATAGGAAAAAAAAAATATGGAAACATGTATATTTCTGAACTCGGGACGACATTTAAAGAAACTATTTAATAGGGGTCTTTTTTTAATGATTGTATTTGTCTAAATTTATATTTTAGGTCAAAGTTAGAAAAAGTTTTTTTTTTCATCATATTTTAATGTTTTTCTTTTGTAGTAGATTATAAGATATGATGAACATAATGGTATCTAATGAAAGCCCTTCTTATGACGATAAAAACAACATATAATTTGTGTGGGTACAGTATCTGAGGAAAAAAAGAAAATTGCAGCTAAACACAAACACCCCAGAAATGTCAAAACAGCCATTGTCACCAAGGAAAAGTCAAGGTGAAAGTCATATAATGCCATACAGGGGATGTTGTATTTGCAAAAGCACCTTTGAATTATTGCTCTGTATAATTATGCCTAAGTATTCAATATTAAATGTGCTTTGTGTCTAATCTTTCCAGGTGGGTGACAAATGCAGACAGTCTTGCTCCAGATGACCCATGCTTTTTCTGTGATGTTTGCTTCAAAATGTTGCATTACGATGCTGAGGGCAACAAACTGGGGGAGTTCTTGGCCTTTCCTTATGTTGACCCTGGGATCTTTAATTGAAGTTTGAAAATAAAAGGCACCGTACCGTCGGATGACTAGTTCAAAAGGGTTACATCCAGCAACAAAAGCATATTATAATGAATCCTGCTTCAGTTGTCAAGACCAATCCTCTGGAATCTGTAACTGAAGCATTGCTGTACATTCCCTCAAGCCCCGATGACAACTGCACGATTCAGAAGATTGTGTGAAACACTGTTCTTGTACATGTTGACTATGTATATTTTTTTTATATATTTAAAAAAAATCCTCATTTGCTTTCACTCACTTTTGTTACAATATTTTTAATAAAACTTTTTTTTGGGATAAATTACCATATATTTTTTACAAACTTACCTGATTGTCTAGGGAATATGTAAGTGCTTTTTAAATCATAAAATGTGTCGGCAGATAAGAACCATTCGGTCCATCTAGTCTGCCCAAATACAGTAATACCCAACGTGTAAGCCACTTCAGTTAGGTATAAATATTTAATGGGAGCTGCAGGTGAGGTGAACATTTCATGTCTCTACACCAGGCAGGGACAAACCTAGTCCATTTCTCCTTCTAGAGGAGCTCAAGCAGCCCTATACAACACTATTAATTCTTTCATTTAACCCCTTGGCGCCGAGGCGTTAGTGACACAAGACAGACTCGCTTTCAGTGCTCTAATGGTATTGTAATGATGCTTCCGTACGGAAGCATTGTACAATACTGAAAAAAATGCCCGTCGGCATTTCGATCGCTTCGGAGAGCAATAGAAATACCGGTTTTAAAGGCACAGTGCCTTTAAAACGCGGGCATTCAAAAACGAGCATAGGAAGCAAATTTTTTCACTTCCTATGCTCTGTAAGTGCTGCTGATTGCCTCGCAGTACCTGCTTCCTGTGCTCTCTGGCTGTCACACGATTGCCTCTTCACAGAGGCAATCAGTGACTGCCAGGCACACTGACAAGCAGTGGGGATGCTCAGATGGGCACCCCCACTGCCTGGTCAAATCAATATTAATCCTATATTGATCTGACCAGTTAGGATCTGCCTCCCTCTCCTCACATTTTTTTTAGTGAGGGAGAGAGACAGATCAAAGTTATAAAAGTAAGTAAAAGTACAAAAAAATAATAAATACACAACACACGAATAATAAAACAATAAAAAATGTTTATAAAAGCAAGTCCCTGCGTTTAACCCCTCCCCTGCCACTGATCTTGCGTAAGCAGTGATCGTGCACATCAGCGCATTTATTTTTGCTGTTTGTGCATTTTTTTAGGGGTTAATTTTTTTTGTACTGTAATTTATTATAGTACTACAAAGGCTCTTCTAAGAGTTATTAACCCCCTCTTTGCCGTCGATCACTGCTTACGCAATGATATTGACGCCAAAGCAATTTTTATCTGTCTGCATATTTTTTTTTTTTACACATACCCGCTAGGGGATTACGTGAAAAGTAAAAATCTTTGAGATTTTTTTTTAAAGCTGTCGGAGCACATAGCGAACAGTAACAGCGAATTAGTGGCAAAGGCGGTTTGGTGATTGCTCAAAAAAGCTCACCATTCGCCCTGGTCAGATCAAAATTGGTCAGATCAATATTCACAAATATTGATCTGCCTCCCTCTCCTCACTTACATTTTTGTGACGGAAAAACACAGATCAGTATTAGTGATAAAAAAATAACATGTTATAAAATTGTCAGGTTTTATGAAAGTCTTTCACTGTGTATTAACCCCTTCCCTGCCATTTATCACTGTATAGGCAGTAATCTTGCACAACAACAGTATGTTTTGCTGTCTGCACTGTTTTATGGATTAATTTATTTGTACTGCAATGTATTACATAACTAGATAGGCTCTTCTAAGAGCTATTAATCCCTTCTTTGCTCAAGATCACTGCTTAGGCACTGATTCTGAGGCTGCGGACTCCGGGTTAGATTTTGACCCTGGGCAGCTTTCTGATACATCATCTAGTGATGTATCGGTGGCTGCTGAACCCTTGCCACAAGGAGTGATGGATGTCTACCTTTAAAAAATATATGGTTTGGTGGGGGTAAATTACATTGGCTGGCTTCAAAGATATATCCCATAAAGGACACGGACGCAGGTTGACTACATGTCAAAATTCCAAGTTGGAATTTTGAGATGCGCATCTCACAAATGTTGCCTTCTAGCCAAAAAACAAACATATGCATGGGTGGTATCCCTGTACTCGGGAGATGTTGCTGAACATATATTGGGTTGTTGTTTGGCAGTGACATATACCAGAATCTGTGAATTCTTGCCTGAAGTACAATGCATGTGAAAAAAAAACTCCCAAAAAAGTACTACCACAA
Organism: Pelodytes ibericus; assembly: GCA_036172795.1. NCBI lineage: Eukaryota > Metazoa > Chordata > Amphibia > Anura > Pelodytidae > Pelodytes > Pelodytes ibericus. Next base: position 75,372,049 of record CM069860.1, on the reverse strand, counting down.
ACTTTTACAAAGGCTGGTGGTAGAATTAGTACATATACAGTATTAAAATAGCACCATTTGAAATACCTTAGGATGTCTATTTTCCAAAAATATATGGTTTGGTGGGGTAAAATACATTGGACGGCTTCAAAAATGTTCCTAAATGTGGCCTTTTAGCCCAAATACAAACCAACAAACCTATGCATGGGGGGTATCCCTGTACTCAGGAGATGTTGCTGAACACATATTAAGGTGTTGGTTGGCAGTGGCAAATACCAGAATCTGAAAATTCCTGCCTGAACTACAATGTGTGTGGGAAAAAAATGACATCCCAACCATTTGACATAGGTTGGTGGTAAAATTAGTACTTGGAAAGTGTTAAAATACCACAATTTTAAATACCCTAGGATGTCTAGTTTTCCAAAATATATGGTTTTATGGGGTAAAATACTTTGACAGGCTTCAAAAGTGTCCCAAATGGAACATGGGTGCAGGCTGACTACATGTCAAAATTCCAAGTTGGAAATGCACCCCCCCTAAATGTTGCCTTTTAGCCCCCAACAAACCTATGCATGGGTGGTATCCCTGGACTCAGGAGATGTTGCTGAACACATATTGAGGTGTTGTTTTGCACTGACACATAACAGGATCTGTTAATTCATGCTCGAAGTACAATGTATGTGGAAACAAAACATTAAAAAATTACTAACCTAAAATTTGACAAAGGCTGGTGGTAGAATTAGTGCATGGAAAGTGTTAAAATACTACCATTTGAAATACCCTACGGTGTCTAGTTTGCAAAAATGTATGGTTTTGTGGGGTAAAATACACATTCTGGCTTCAAAAATGTCCCAAATGGAACATGGGTGCAAGTTTTCTGCATGTCAGAATTCCAAGTTGGAAAACCAAAAAGCGCACCTGTGAAATGTGGCCTTTTTTTTTTTTTTTCCGTTTAATTCTTTTATTATTTCATTTTTCATATGATAACATATAGTGTTCAATTTAACATTCATACATTTGCGGTAGAACCAATCACATATTATACTTGTTTTTCCGTATACATGCATCTTATATTCACTTCGTACTACAAGATAGAAGAAGAGAGAGAGATAGAGAGAGAGAGGCAAAGAGGCAGAGAGAGGAGAGAGAAGAGCAGGGCGAGGTTCCAACAAGTAGTGAATATATGTGATAAGTGAATGTGGTTAATTTAGTTATTTATAGTGATTGTGCGCTGACTCAAAACTGGAGGTTATTATTATATATTATTGTGTGCTGGACGAATAAATAGATGTGTTGTATCTTATTAACTCCTTATCTCACCCCTCGCTCCCCTCTCACCCTCTCTCTTGGTATAAAGAAGGGGGCATGTGATTTTATTTTGAACCATAGTGTTAGCTCTGCTTCAACTCTCCCTCTCCCCTACCCCCTCCTCCCCCTCCCTCTCCCAGCTATTTCAGGATTACATCTTTAGCTTAAATAGTTGTATTAATTAAGTAAAAGATATTATTAGCTGTTCATTTGTTGTCAAAAAGATCTTTGTCTTTTTCACTTTTCCTTACTTCTGGTTCAAGAAAATGATTATTATCCATTATGTGATTCCGTTTCTACCTCATATAATCAACATTTAGACATTAGACATTTACATTTATGTGTGGTAGGCGGACTATCGGGGCTCCCTCGGTGGACCAGGAAATATATAGGTATCTGTCATTTACGACCTCAAGGACTCCCTTACTTGATTTTCTTTTCCTTTCCCCTCTCCTCTCCTCCTTTCCCTCCCTTCCTCTCATCCTCCTCCCCCTTTCCTTTTCAGAATATGTTTTTTTTCAAAAATTTCGATCCATTTTTGCCAATAGGGTATTCTGTTTTTATCTTTCATAATTTCTAGGGATGTTATAATCTTTTTTTCCATTTGGATTTGGTGTAAAACTTGTATTCAAATTTTTGACCACTGTGGAATATTTTTTGTTCTTCAGTTTCTCGCAATTTCAAGTTTTGTTGCGTTTAATATATGTAATATAATCGGCAATAATTTTTTGTCTTCTGGGAAATTTAGATGTAAGATTCCACGCTCTGGGGTCAATTCCCATTCTGGGCCGAATCGATTTGTGATCTTATTTGAGATGAATCTCCACAGGGGTCTAAGAGATATACAGTTCCACCATATATGTTTGTGTGTTCCTATACTCCTATCACATCTCCAACATGTTGGATTACTGTCAGAATACATTTTTTGAAGATTAGTAGGGACCCTATACCACCTATTAGCTATTTTGTACTGCACTTCATTTAAGTTTAAACAGTGTATACTTTTATATATTGATCTAAAGGCATCACACCATTTCTCTCTGTCTATCTCAATATTCAATTCATTTTCCCATTTTCTGATTGACGGGATTTCTGGGCTTTCCTTTAGCAGCTTTACAAGAGTGAGAGAATTGTCTGTTAGTTTTTTGTAGTCCTCTTGTTTCATCGTTTTAATTAATAGGGTCTGTGGTTCTGTGATTTTTTCTTTTATCACGACTTTGTTCAAAAAATATTTTATTCTAAGATATTTGAAAGTATCCTTTATTGGTATTTGGTAAATTTCTTTCAGGTTTTCCATGGTTTTAATATTTATACCATTCATCATATGTTGTATTTGATTTATCCCTAAGGCATTCCATGGTTCTAAATCAATATTATCCATTAGTATGTTCAGTACCGTTATGGGGAGGTCTGTTATTAGTTTGTTTTGTAATCCTAATACACTTTCTGGCTTCAAAAATGTCCCAAATGGGACATGGGCGCAGGTTTTCTGCATGTCAGAATTCCAAATTGGAAAACCAAAATGCGCACCCCCTAAATGTGGCTTTTTAGCCCCAAAACAAACCAACAAACCTATGCATGGGTGGTATCCCTGTACTCAGGAGATGTTGCTGAACACATATTGAGGTGTTATTTGGAAAAACCCCTTCACATTTGAAGGTAATGTTTACCTAAATTGCAATGTGAAAAATTAACTTTTTTTTTTTTGCAGCAAACTTTGGCAAAGATTGGTGGTAAAATGGCTATATGAAATGTGTCAAAATGCCCTGAGTGGTCTAGTTTTCAAAAATATGTACATATTGGGGGTCATTCATGGATTTAGTACAGATATCAGTGTTACAATGTCACCATCGCTAATTTTGAAAAAAAAAGGATTTTAAAATAGCTTTGCACTACTTATAGTTCTGGCCCTGTAACATGAATAAAAAAGCACAAAAACATAAAACATGGGCTATTTCTGAACTCAGGACATCTTTTAGAAACTATTTAGCGGTGTTTTTTTGTTGTCTCTTGTACATAAGTATACGATTTTTCAAATAAAAGTAATAATTTTTTTTTGCATTTTTTACCATATTTTATTATTTTTTTTACATCAAATTATATGCTAATATCAAAATAATGGTATCAAAAGAAAGCCCTTCTTATGATGATAAAAACGATATATAGTTTGTGTGGGTACACTAAATGAGACAGAAATAAATTACAGCAAAACACAGAAATGTTAAAACGGAGGACTAGGGGTTCCACTTGTAGGGGAATATACAATAGCTGCATTAGCACAGGCTATATCAGGGGTCCTCAAACTTTTTAAACAGGGGGCCAGTTCACTGTCCCTCAGACCGTTGGAGGGCAGGACTATAGTAAAAACAAAAACTATGAACAAATTCCTATGCACACTGCATATACCTCCAGTCAGATGCCCAGGAATATTATGCCAGTCAGGTGCCTAGGAATATTATGCCAGTCAGATGCCCAGGAATATTATGCCAGTCAGGTGCCTAGGAATATTATGCCAGTCAGGTGCCTAGGAATATTATGCCAGTCAGATGCCTAGGAATATTATGCCAGTCAGGTGCCCAGGAATATTATGCCAGTCAGATGCCCAGGAATATTGTACCAGTCAGATGCCCAGGAATATTGTACCAGTCAGATGCCCAGGAATAGTGTGCCAGTCAGATGCCCAGGAATATTGTACCAGTCAGATGCCCAGGAATAGTGTGCCAGTCAGATGCCCAGGAATAGTGTGCCAGTCAGATGCCCAGGAATAGTGTGCCATTCCAGTGCTTGTTATACCTCCCTCCTCCCCCCCCTTCCCCATCACTTACCTCCAGCTGCTGTGTCCCCGGCCGGAACGTCTTGCGCAGTGTTCCCTCCTGCACGGAAACACAGTCACCGGGTTCCGGATGTGACGTAACGTCACATCCGGTCGCTGTGATTTCTTTTTTCTTCTTCCTGCAGCCGCATCCGCTGCGGCTGCCAGAAAAAAAAAAAAAAAAGGTAAACAGTGGGGAGCCGGGGGTGCCGGCAGCACCCCCCGCGGGCCGTATAAATGTACTCGGCAGGCCGCATGTGGCCCGCAGTTTGAGTACCCCTGGGCTATATCATCCCAAAAAGAGAATTCGATCTCTGAGGATTGGTATTCTTGGGAACTTAGGATAGCAAAAGTCCCAAATTTAAATGTCCTTTTCTGGAAAGTAAATAAAGAAACTTATAAATTAGATTACAAAGATAGTTGTCCGGCTTTAATTCAGATATTAGATAATTGTAATCAAGCTAAGGATAAAATGGGATTAAAGAACAGATTAATACCCGCATTACCGTTAATTCTGTTGAACCACTTGATGGAAAATATTGATCTATCAAATTGGGTTAAAAAAAATGGTATTGCCCGGATCAAAGACCAGATAGAAAATAATAACATGAAATCCTTTCCCACTCTTCATGATCGATTTGACCTCCTATCTCAAGACCCGGCTCAGTCACCTCTTTCTGGAGGTGTCATAACGCACTGGGTGATTACATACACATTTGGTGGCTGTGCCCGCCCATCTTTAGATTTTGGCAAGATATTTCCCACTGTTTGACTGCCAAATTTGGTCAAAAATGGCAGCTAAAACCAGAGATGGCACTTTTACACCTGAATTTTCCTGAATACACAAGCGAACACAATAATTATCCACATTTTAACTGCCTGTAAGTTGGAGATCGCTAGGAACTGGAAAACTCCTAAAACTCCAGAATGGACGAAGATAAAAATACAGATAATCCACCAATGTAGGATGGAGAGCAGCAGGTCATATTACAACTCTGGGAACTCGGTAGACTCACAATATTGGAACAGGTGGACGGATGAGCTGGAATCGGGGACCTTTTAATATCAATTTAAATCTGACTATAATTATTGTAAATGTTTTGATACTTTTTTACTTTTATTATGAAAGTATCTCAGATTTAGAGTAGAGAATCTTAAGGTTAGTTAGTCGTCCATATTCAGTGAAATGTTTCATTAAGTTTGGTAATGCTATCGCTGGGTTAGAGATCGCAAATAGCATATCGTCTGCATAGGCCGCTACATTCACATGTGTTTTTCAGTTCGAGACCTTTGATTCAGTTATCTTATCTGACTGCAGTTGGAAAAGGTTCGAGAGTGAAAGAAAACAGCGGGGGGGATAGAGGACACCCCTGTCTTGTGCCATTAGTTATGCTAAATGGGTTAGAAAGGGAGCCATCTACTCTGATGCGGGCTGTTGGACCGGTATATAGAGAATTTATCCATGCTCTTATATGTTCCCCCAAACGTACCTTCTCAAGAGTCAATGACATAAATTCCAAGTCTACACCGTCGAAAGCCTTTTCGGCATCTGTTGAAAGTAACAATTTTAAGTTGGTGTGATTTGGTGAGCTGTATTATGTCCAGGACCTTAGCTGAGTTATCACAAGCTTCTTGGGGTAAATCTAGTCTGGTCTGAGTGGATCAGGTGGGGTAGGAGATTTTTAAGCCTATTTGCAAGTATTTTAGAGAAACTTTTTAAATTAAGTTTGAGAAGGGATATTGGTCGATAACTTGCACAGGAGTCTGCCGGCTTACCCTCCTTTGGAATAACAGTAATTGTGGCCTCTAGGCTTTGTGTAGGGAGTCGTTGACCTTCTAATAGTGAGTTAAGTGTAAACGATAAGTGGGGAATCAGTTGCTCCTTAAATATCTGGTAGTAGGTCAGGCCATATCCGTCAGGACCTGGGCATTTACCCCTCGGTAGGTGTTTCAGTACCCTGTATGATTGGGTCTTCTATCAATTGTGCTTGCTGTAGGGTGAGGGATATTGTCATGTGGGTAGACCGATATTCTCTAATTTGTGGTTCCCTGTCCCATTGTGGATGGGCAGTAGGTGGGCATATATTATTTAAGTCAGTGTAATATTCTTGAAAGCAGTTAGCCATTTGATCAAACTTCGTGTAAACCTTTCCAGTTTTATCAGTCATTTTAGGAATACACATGGCTGATTTGTGTTGTTTTAGGGCTCTAGCTAGAATTTTTCCAAATTTTTTGCCATATTCATAGTATTTCTTTTTTAGGTATTAATCTGCTCTGCGTGTTTTCTCTAGCATCAAATTATTAAGCTCGTCTCTAAGGGCTGTTAGATTGTGTAGGTCTTCTTCCTTGAGGGAGCCTTTGTGGGTTGTTTCTGCGTGTATTTAGTGAAAGGAGATTCGATATTTGTCTGTCTGTTTTTTGGTTCGGGAACCTAATTGAATCAAGTGACCTCGTATCAAGACTTTGTGGGCTTCCCATATGATTGGAGGGGGAGTACTGTCTGAGGGGTTATCCTGAAAAAAAAAAATGGTTTATCTGGTCAGTGATAAGGTTGCGTGTTTCTGGGACCTTTAATAGTGAGTCATTTAGTCTCCAGTTCCAGCACCTGGGTTGCATATGTGGGAACTGCAGTCCATTTGAGATCAGGCAGTGGTCTGTCCAGGTCATGGGATCCATCTTGGAATCTCGGATCATAGGTAAAGATAGGTGAGAGATGAACATATAATCTATACGTGTTTATGTTTTATGTGGTGAGGAGAAGTATGTAAAGTCTCTAAGTGCCGGGTGTTGTGTGCGCCATACATCTAGCAGCTGTCTGTCATGTAGTGCTTTTCTAATTCTCTACAGAAGGTGGTGTTGGACTGAGGAAGTGTCAACCCGTGGATCTAGGGGAACATTTAAGTCACCTCCCACTATCTAAGTACCTGTTCCAATTGACGTAATACATTCAATATAAATACATCTTGTTTCACATTTGGGGTATAGATATTGGCAAATGTTCCAGCGTTATTAGCAACTGTACCTTTAATAGAAAAAAAATCTGCCTTTCAGATCGGAGAGAGAGAGTCTTTGAGATCTGTATTGGGAAATAATTAGCTAGAACAATGGCGACCCCGTTACGTCTCCCATCAGGAGAGTTTTTGAGTTTCAATTCTACTATGACAGGTCAAATTATTCGGTGGAGGTAACCAAGGATAATACAGTTACGTTCAGCTAGGAATGTGGCAAAAAGTTAAGGCCGTGATCAGGATAGGGGGAGAGGATGGGGAGTGCGAGGGAACCTGAAGTAGTGAAGGGGTAAATGGGGGTTTAGGAACAGTCCACTGGGAGAAAGTGGAGCTATGTAGTAAAAACCCTTGGAGCCTGCTCCATTTATTCCTTGGGGTAAATCCCTAAGGGGGTGAGCACCAGTGTATGGGGGTAGATGATGTCCTCCAGGACGATCCGAGTGGGTTACTGCTGGGAGTTGAAGGTTTAATGGGCGCTATACGCATTACTACTATACAGAGATATAAAGAAAGTTTCGAACATTGGAACCGTTTCACATTGGAAAACATCAACGTATTCAAGCATATTTAACAAATCATGGTGTAAGTGGGGAAATCTATCATAACGTGTAACCTCAAAGTTCTACATATTACAAATAAAGCCTGGCAAGGCAGCTAGACCACTAAGAATGTTGGTACTCCTCTGCTGACAGCCGGTAGGGGAGTCCATAGCCATCCAGTAAACAATGCACGCACATGGGCGCTGCGTGAGTGTAAGTAACAAAGAGTCCTTCATGGGTGGCATGTGATGCGGGAATAATTATGTGTTGTGATCAGTGGCAACTGCCAATTACGAGAGAAAGGGTATGCAGCCAAGGCTGAGGGTTAAGCAGTGGGTAAGTGTGAGAGTTTGTAATCTAACGTGGCCACAGCCCAGGCCCCCCTTTTAGTACTTATCTGCAGAATGACAACTCTGGTAGAGAAGAGCCTCTCAGCCCCTGAGTTCCATCAGTTGAAAAACTTCACATCTCGGCTGCTCAGGCATGGGTAAAATGGTAGATCACTGTTTGTGCAATCGAGAAGTTTCTCTTCATTCTACAGCGTCTGGTCACAATGTTTTATAGGTCCGGTGGAGCAGCAGCAGGTCTTCGTAGCCTTTGAGAACCATCGCATCCGCAGTACTTGTTTGCCTCCAGGGTGCGTCAGGGAGCTCCATTGGGGGTAAGGCAAAAGCTTGTAGTAAAGTTGGAAGGTCTTCCTGGGTACGGAGAAAGGCCTTTACTTCACCTTTTGGTTTGCCTTCAGGGAGAAGGGGAATCCCCATTGGTAACGAATTCCAGCCTCTTGCAGTATGGTCAGTGGATGAAGTGCCCTTCTAGATTGTAACGTGATCCAGGAGAGGTCTGGCAAAATTTATATGGGTGCTTCTGCATCCAGAAAAACAGGGTGTCTGCGGACTTGTCTCAGGATATCCTTTATTTATGTACCTGACGTATAATGTCCCTGGGTCGAGCGTCTCCCACTGGTCTTGGCCTGATGGCTCTGTGCGCTCGGTCTAGCTCAAGGGGGGCTTCATTGTCTTGTGCAAGTATCTTATTGAACATGGAGTGCAAAATGGAGGGGAAGATCTTTTGGGCCTTCTGTTTCAGGGAGGTCCCATATCCTCAAGTTATTTCTGCGGCCTCTGTTATCAATGTCTTCCATAAATCTACCCACTTGTAGGACATTGTGGTGCACCTCCACTTTAGCGGATACATTAGCTAGGGAGCAGTCTGCTTCAGTCTGGTTTGCTTCCAGAGCAACCACTCTCTCATCCATTTTGGCAAAATCTGTACGCAGGCTTCTCACTTCTTCCTTAATCGTTTGAGTCATCTGAGACAAAAGGTGAGTAAAATCCCCCTTCATTGTGGGGTCCTGGGGATTGTGTGTGTCCCTTACTTGAGCCAACGAGCTCACAGAGCTTTCCGAGTCTTCCCCTCTACTCTCCCTTTCGACGGGGTCGGGCGCAATTTTGTGGGTTTTCACAGCTCTCGATGTGGACGGTTGCGGAGTGAAAAAATGTTTCATTGGCGGTTCTCCCGTGGGAGTCTTAGTCGGAACCGTGTTCCACGGCTTGTTTTGTTTGCCCATGTAGAGTTGGATCTCTTAGGTTTTGCGTTAATATCAGACCACATGCAGGAGCTCAGGAGCACACGTCCATCTCGCTCGGCGGTCAGCCACGCACCCAGGTTTGGTTTTTAATCCATAATCACTTTAGTATGAGAAATAAACCACTTTAGTATTTTTTTTTGTTTTGTTTAAAACCAGTGTTGAAAAGGTATTAGACAAGACAGGTTATGAATATTTTAAATTAAACATTTATAGAAATTGCAATAAACAATCACTTAACAGTTTAATTTGCGCCTCCGATACAAAAGCACAACACAATCTGTTTGACACAGAAGTATATTTACAAAGCAAGCAAACGATGCACTGTATATAAACCAAAATTAAAAACAAATGCCAACAAATACACACAAAAGGGAAAAAAAGTTTTGTATTAAAAAAAAAAAAAAACCTATATAAATCAGGTCCACATGACTTTTACTGCTAAATAAAAAATATACTGCCTTTTATGAATTATCTGCACAAACACAATACAGAAATCAACAGAGGAAATGTGTAGAATATGAGTACTAGCAGGATGCAAGTGAAATTTCAGCTTGCTCCATCAGGAGCAGATCTACTATGGCAAAGAAGTAGTGTGCCGACTTGTAAAGCTGTAAAATGGTAAAAAAAAACAAATTAAAAACTATTAACAATGTCAAGTCCTTACACATTCCTTTCGTACTAAGGCTTCTTGCTATAATTTAGTAAAATTATATTTGTATCTTAAAAATACTACAGTGATAGCACTTGTGAACACTGAGATGGTAAGGGAATGAAAAGGACATAATACCCTTTCCTCTTTAATTCTAACAGGTGAAAGGTGAGTAAAATACACACTGTTCACTGCATTATACAATATCAAAACGGCTATAGTAACAATTTTACTGCTTTCTTTCTAGAAAGCTAAAACAGGTACAAGAAAGGAGGAAAAACTGGAATGACATTTGCGAGACAGAGTAAGCAAACGTTTGTACATTTAGGGTAGGGGCTCCACCTAGTGGCCAGTCGTTTCATACATAAGCAATAGCGGCATTTATTTGAATGTGAGTAAACATTTGAAAGAAATTTTTAGGTTGACAACACAGTAGCCATAAAGCCTGTTATATCTTTTGTGCTAGAAAAGTTCAATATGGAAATATACATTTTGAATAGTCCGAGTAAATACAGTCAAGTATTGGGTGGTTAACGTTCACACAGACCCCACAGGCATTCAAATATTGATTATTTTTATGACTGTAACCACAATACTGGTTAGAAAGGTGGCACAAAAAAAACCCCTCCAAAAACATTAAAACCACATCACAACAGAAACAAACATTGAAATAGGAGTAAACACTACTGAATGACTTGCCAGAAAAAAAAATTTAAACACCAAAGTCCAAATATAAAATTATTTAAAATAAGCAGTTTAAAAGGAACACAGACAAAATTGTCAAATAGACACAGGAGCCCTTTCCAAAAGTATATATTCTAGCTTCATTAGTTGTCGGAGGCAGAATCCTCGCTGGTGTGTTTGGTGAGCTCTGTCCCTTTGGATCCACCAACATTACTGTATAGGGATGGAAAAAAAAATACAAGAGTTAAAAGAAAGGAAATACAGAACCATGGAGGATAAGCTGCAGAGTTCTGCACATTATAACCATTGAGGTCTTCTCGACGCAAGGATAGCGCATGCTACATTTTGTGTGATATAGCTTTTCATTGCATGCTCAGATTCCCACACACAAAAACACTCACAGCATACAATAGCACGTGACTGATGTGCCAACGGCAGGCTCATATCACAACTACATCACAGTAAAATAGTTATTTGCATCTATATTATTGTATTTTATGAGTGACGAGAGGCTTTCATTTTTCCTATTGGTAAAAATGACCTGTTATAGTATTGTAAACCTCTCTCAGACACAGTTACAAGCTGCCACTAGCAACTAGTGGCAGCTAGTTGGGATATTCTCAGCATTCAATCATGTAAACTGAACACTCTGATGCACTTTGTTCCGTGTGCCCAGAGAAAACTAACAGGAACTACAGGTTTGTTTGTTAAAATGGAGGAAAAGATTTGTAACACCGGTTAACAGATTTAATACCGATCCATTGTCTTACCGAACTGAAAGCTCTTCCACCATGTATATTGAGACCTGGGAGCTCGCCAACAGCATAGGTAAGTCCATAAATAAAAAAAATAAAAAAATGGCTGGCTCACCAGAATGCAGTGATAAACACAAATGAGTCGTTATTGAAATTCGAAAAAGCATAAAAGCAGGTCCACAGCAGGCATCCAAGTTAGTTCAAGGTGTAACAACATACATTATGCGTTTCATGTGAAAAGCCACACTTAATGTGCTTTTATGCCTTTTCAATAAAGACTCATTTGTTTTTATCACTACATTCTGGTGAGCCAGCCTTTTTTTGTTCTTTATGCACAAAGGGATAGCACGATCATTTTGAGGTCTGTGTGCACCTATGTATAAAGCAGACAGCCACTTTTGCAGTCCAGCATTTTCGAGTTGCGCCATAGCAACTCTTATAAAAGTACCGTATTTGCTCGATTATAAGACGACCCTGATTATAAGACCACCCCCCAAACTTTGGATATTCCATTAGGAAAAAAACAAAGTTCAACTTGTATATATTCACATGTAAATTGCTTTTTTAATAAAAAATTATGATATCAAAAAATGTATTTCTAGTTTTTATTTGCCAATGCTGCCTCTCTCTTTCCCTTGCCCCCATTTTTCTCTCTCCTCCCCTTAGTGTTGTCTCTCTCTCCCCCCCCTTGTCTGTCTCTTAACCTCTTCCCCCCCCTTGTCTGTCTCTTAACCTCTTCCCTCCCCTTGTTTCTGTCCCACCCCCTCCCCCTGTCTCTCGGCCCCCTCCCTCCCCCTCACCTTTAATTTGATCCCTGGTGGCTAGTGGGGGCAGCAGAGGATGTCTGCGCGATGAGCGCAGACCTCCCCTGCTGCTGCCCGGCACGATCGCCGGGACTTCTGTGACGAAAGCAGAAGTACCCGGCTTCATCACAGAAGCCCCGGCGGTCGTGCCGGGCGGCAGCAGGGGAGTCTGCGCTCATCGCGCAGACATCCCCTGCTGTTAGAGAGGGGGATCCAGGTCCCTCTGCTGGGGACCTGGATCCATGTCTTATAATCTGACCTAAATTTGAGGTCAGATTATAAGATGACCTCGATTATAAGACGAGGGGGATTTTTTTTTCTGAAAAAAACCTAGTCTTATAATCGAACAAATACGGTATTAGTGGCAGGACGGATATAAATAAAATGTATTAATACATAACCTCAATAGTTCTACACATGACCAGGACAATAACACTCTGTAGAGCCATAGTATAAATGACAGATTTGTCCTAACTGCAAAATGACCGTAACACTTTATAGTTTCACTAACATCTGTACTAAAGACACCATCTTGCTACATATATTATTATTAGGAGCCCTTTGTAAGAATTTGCAAGGAAAACCCCCCAAAAACTATAGGGTTTAAGTATTGGGGCCTCACCGCTTAGCTGCCTTGTCTTCTGTGGCTTCACCCTCCTCGCTACTTTCTCCATTCTGTTGTGTTTGGTCTTGGGATTCTCGTCCACCATTAACAGTCTTAGTCTCTGCTTGAAGTCAAACATAAAATGTAACCGTTAAAAATTAAATAGAAAAATACTACATACATAAATACATACATATATCTATATCTATGTCTATATCCACATACATACACATATATACATACATCCATAGATACACACATATCTATATATATATCTATATAAATAAACGAGTCCCATCTCGTCTGACTTATTGCTATTGTTGCTTATATATCCAGGAGAAACGTTACATTTCTTAATGTTAATTTCTTTTTCACTTAGTCCATGTGACAGCCTCACCATAGGCAATAATAAAGTCCCAAAGGGAAGCACTCACATAAACTAGCATTTATTATAAGAGGATTCTGCTGAAGAACAAATAAACAGTTATACACAGGGATCAGCGCAGGTTACAAACTCGAAGCTCTAGATTTCATGACGGCTTCTTAAAAACACTTCTCCAAGATGACAAAAGAGAAGAGATTTAGTAACATCATATGTCATTTAATATCTTTAATGTAGTTGTAACACATATAAAATGACTGTTCCATTTAAGGTACAGACAGCAGAGCTCCCAACAATATATAGTAAGCCAGACACCGACATGGTGCAGCACTCCACTTAACCCCTTCGCAACATAGGATGTGCCTGGCACGTCCTGCAGTGGAATGAGTGGTTATCGTGATCAACGATCTGGCAGCATTCTCCTCCAATATGGCTGCTGCCTTCTTGGGGGAATAGAAAACGTAAGTTATGAATTTTCACTTTCGTTGCTCTATTGCTAGACTGCTCCTTGAGGCAGTCAGCAACATTGCAATACAAATAAAACTAGGGTTTAAATCTAGGATTAGCATAAGGTTATAGTTAAATTAGGGTTAGCATAAGGGTTAGCGTTAGGGTTACATTTAGGGTTAGGATTGGGGTAAAAAGGTCACTGATGGCTAGCCATTTTCTCAGAAGTGACCTTTTGACCCCAATCTTAACACTATCCCTTCTGTTAACCCTAATTTAACTGTAACCTTATACCAATCCTAGCTATTATGCTAACACTAGATTTAAACCGTTCGTTCCACTGCTAGTTTCAGTTATAACATGAAAAAACCCAGAAAAACATGGCATATTTCTAAACTCAGGACAAAATTTATAAACTATTTAGACACTGTCTTTTTACCATTTGTAATTGTGAAAAAGATTTTTCAGTTCAAAATTAGAAAACATTTAGGTTTTTTCCATCATATTTCGATTTGTTTTGCAGTAAATTATATACTATGGTGATAAAAGCAATATATAATTTGCGTGGGTACAGTATATGAGAGAGCAGAAAACTACAGCTAAACACAAACACTGCAGAAATGTTAAAACAGCCCATGTCACCAAAGGAAAGTCACAGACAAAAATCATGTCACTAAGGGGTTAAAAGACACTGCTAAGTAATGCTCCTAGCAATGGGCACTGCTACAGTGCAAACCATTATTATAATTACAAAAAACAATGCACGGTTCTAATTTTTGCACACCAAACTCCAATTAGTAAAATATAATAGAGGAAGAGATTTTTCAAATCAGAACACAAGCAACCAGTCTTTGTAATAAAATGATATACACTGCTAGATGGACATTGGAAGCAGGTAAAGTTGCTTATACTTTATTTATATAGTAGTTATACAGTTTGTCTTACAGTGGACCCTGTAATATGTAAAGGAGAAATATACACAATGTCGGCAGTGTAGTGTAAGGAGGAGCAGAAAACATGATGATTTATAGGTAAGTGGTTTGTTTCAGCACATTAGACCAGGATAAAAGGCAAGTGTTAGGGGAAACCTTTTGCATAGAAAAACTTCTATTTTTAGGGTTAATTTTACGATATTTTAAACAAATGTTACAATATTCCTGCCCCTGAAATTTAAGAAGCCTATAAGTAACCTTAGATAAAACATGAAAAGTACAAAGAATTAGAAAACCCTTTCTTATTATGCTGTTTAAGATTAAGTTATACAATTAATCTTAGCCGTGGACCTCACTTATGCAAACACCTCTACCTATAATTTATATAAGAAATGTATTCAAACCTGCATTGTTTTGTGCCCTAAGGAATATAAAGTGGAAACAATTTCACAGTGATAAGTTTGTATACTATAGGAATCAATATATTAATCAGTTGTGCCACTTCCGTTTTAATCTTTTTTTACATAAATTAATTAGTCCTTGGAAATATTCTTTTTGGCTTACCTGGACTCTGCTCTTTTTCTATTATCTTGTGGGGCCCTCTCTTCCCAGAATCTTTGGCTTTGGTAGCTTCCTCATGTTGCTTCTGTTCCGCTAGAGACTTGTTTAAGACTTGTGTTATGATCGAATCTCCTTCTCCAACTAGAAACATATTCTTGAACCGATTGTATAGCATGGTAGCCTTTTCCATAACCACTTGACTGGCCTTGAACCGTCGAATCTTTAAAAAAAAAGTAAATACAAATAATTAAACCTTTCATCTAAAACCAATGTCCACAGTTAATGGTGATCTATTCAGATATAAAAACAACAATTCCTGTATTAGTGTTCTCTAAATATGTATAAAATAAATGCAGGGAACTAGCAAAAGAGGGCATTGGAGCCCCACCATTTTGATACCTGGTGGATAGAACCTTAAGATGAAATGAACCTTTAAAAGCAAGATATATTTACTAAGCATCTCATATAAATGGTATGAAAACATACATACATTACCAATGCAATATTTTACTCATTGAATAATCATGAAATGCCTACATAAAAAAATGACAAACAGCAAATCTTACCTTTTTCAGAGTAGTTATCATATCTGTGTGCTTCTGAGCTTGCTGCATGCTGACTTGGAGAGACGCCAGTTCATCCAAAGCATTAATGCATCTATTTACATCCTGCATGAAAAAGATTTAACCAGTCAAACGGTCAAGTTTTAATTACACCTTTTTTTGCTAAACTAATATTTTTTTGCCAATGTATGAAACAGAAATCACCTTATTGGGATATGATCAAAGTAGGGCTATATAGCCCATCTTTGGTTTCTTGGGGAGAAATTGGGAAGTTTCATGAATATTGTAGCAGAAGAACTAAAATGGCTACCTTCTAGCAAAATATTAACAATAAAATCAGAACGGTGCTATGTAACTCAAACATGTTTTATAATCAGTACACAATTTGAAACCATCACTTTGTGTGAAAATAAATGCATAATCTAAAGAGAAGACACATCTAGGCTAAATGGATGACCTTTGTTATGCAGTACCTATGTCTTAGCTGTACATAGTATCCATGCCATTCTTAAGACTTGTTTTGATAGTGCTCGACAGTACAGCTCTATCCGTCAATATAGATTAAAAGAAGATAGTAGATTTTGAATGAACAACTGCAATGCATTATCCTTACATTATGCCCAGTGTAACAAACAGTCAGAGAAATGTAGCGCATCTGCCATGTTAATCTTTTCAAACCACTATATAAATAGTTCTGCTGTCAGTATAGATCGTATACGCCATCAGAAAGTAGACCTGCATTGGGCAGAATATTCTCTCGGCCTTAAAAAAAAAAGGTTACCATTTGGTCAACTCAGAGAAGGCCAACAGTTGATTGCATGAAACAAAGTTACACAATAATGGTCACAAATAACTACAAAATAACATGTTATCAGGAAACTACTCTAGTACGAAGAAAGAACAGTTGTATTCATCTTGAATATGCCATCATGATTATATGCCATAATGGTACTAACCGCCAATCAAAAGGCAGTCATGTTCTGCTTGACAAATTAGGGGAGTTGGGTAGGAGGCAGTAGGGTTGAAGCTACTGCAGAGATAATATGTTTGAAAGATTCTCATCATAATCTTTCTAGTATGCCCTTGATAATATCTAGCTGGTGTTGGGTATGTACAATTAGCCCAAAGCACTCAAACTCCTCATTGTTTGCAAGTTCCGCAATATTCCTTAACAAGAGTGACCACCACAGAATAGACATACCATTATAACTTGGTCAAAACTACCAGGTTCTTTTCAAAAGAATAGCAAAATTCTAATTCACTATGGCCAACAAAAGTCTCTCTTAACTACTTACTGTTCAATAGCAAAATTACGACATACCAGGTGGTCAATCTTTAAAGAGCTTTTGATTTCGGCATGTATCCTCTGCAGTCTGGCATCTGTTGAGGTCTCTATGGAAAAAAAAAAAAAAAAAGACAATGTAATCAAAACTATGGATCTATAAAAATACCAACACTATATATTTGGGTATAATGCTAAGCAGGCCAACCTTTTTTCTTGTCTGTTTTTTTTACTTCTTGTTTCTTTGACTCTTCTTTACTGTGAATAAAGTAATGACACATATTTAGCACCCACTTATATATACTGTAATATAATTTATACAGTATCACTGTCCTCAAAATAATATTGACAACCAATATGGTTTGGTACAGAGAAATATCAAAGTAAAGACATACAAAACGGTGTTACAAAAATATAAATTAATTAGGAATTCAAACCCACAAACAGATTGTGAAAGAACACATACCAGAACCTGGAGGGAGTTGGAAGAGGTGGCATGGCTTTAAATTAAGAACCACATGGCCAGTAGTAGTAAATGTAATTCTACATATTTCTGGCATGCTTTACTGGAAACAGTTTGTATAGAACACAAATTGAGTTGGTTCCTACACTGCGCTGTACTCTCCTTTCTTCAGTCTAGCTATGGAACTTCCAGGAGTTGCCAGGAGTGGAAGGTGAGAGCTTGCTCTGGTGACTGCTCTGTGACAACAGTCATATTCTATTAAAAGGAAAAGTCTATTTGCGGCTAAGCAGATTGTGCTTGCTTATTTTTTCATGTCCAACAAAAGACAACATATATAGTGTTGATATATTCCCAATATTCCTATGTTGATATTAATATACACATGGAGACGGTCTCAAATTAGAATATTGATAACATAAAAAAAAACAAAAAAACAATCTTAGGGCTTTATTCCTGAAAAAGGGAAGTGAAGGGAATAGACCAGGGAATTTCAAACTTTATGCCAAAATAGCTGAATTGGGAAATTATCCAATTCAGATGAATTGGAGAATTTTTCCAACTGCTAAGTTGCATAAATGCAGCTCACATATCTGATCATATGGTCCAGTAGATTCACTGGAGTATAATTGGGATAAGAATGGGTCATACTGTACACGAAATGGATGTAATCAGTGGTGAAGATGTAATTTATTACAAAAAGGACATTTTACACAGTGTTAGTGCCAAGAGTGGGTTAAACAATATAACCGTGCCAAAAACGATTTATTCCTATATTGAGGCAAGTTGTCACAAGTAACCAAATTTAATGAAGTATGGCCCAAGTGTACTGTATCCTTTCTTCGATGTTTGAACCTGGGATGGTCCCTTCCTAGGAAAAAAAAGTGTATGAGAGGGGTTATCCTGCTTTAGTACAGATCTTTCTAGTCAGACAAATGCACTTTATATGTCTCACAATAACCAATATCATAACTGCTAAAGAGGGTTTCATTGTCAATATTTACACAGTCTTAGTAGAAGGTCACTCATTATACTGGATAGCTGGAAAAAACAAACAAATCAGAACGGATATTCCAGTTTGTAACCATCACCACAGAAGACTCAGGTTGATTGTAGCTATTCTTCAAACTGCCTATTATAGTAACTTAGACACTCTGAAATTGGTTTCTGTTCCGTTCTCCCCATGTTGCTGTTGTGTATTTACAAGCACAAATTAATAAATGCATCAAAGTATTTTTACATGATTTGGCATTCCGAGCATACTTTAAAACTTTCTGTATTAATCCCTCTTTTAACTGACATATCCTCACAAAGACAGAGCACTAAGATAAAAATTCACCTCTCTGCTTCACTAGTTTCCTCCTGTTTCCGCTTCTTATCAGTCACTTCTTTTTCCTGTGAAGTCTTCATGTTACGCTTTGGAGTGACCTGGGAAAGTTTGCCACTCTTGCTCTTCTAATTAAGCGCAAGCATGATCAAAAAAAAAAAAAAATGAAAAAATAAATCAAATTATAATATATATTGAAAACACAATCTGGCTAACTATCTTTCAGTTTCAGTAAAAGATACAGGTTGAGTATCCCTTATCCAAAATTCTTGGGAGTAGAAGATTAACCCCAAGGTCAAGACATTTTGGGGGCTGTTTTAACATTTCTGGGGTGTTTGTGTTTAGCTGTAATTTTCTTCTCACATACTGTACCCCCACAAATTATATTTTGTTTTTATTGTCATAAGAAGGGCTTTCATTAGATATTATGTTCATCATATCTTATAATTTACTACAACAAAAATAAAATAAGAAAACTTTCTAACTTTGACCTAAAATATAATTTACACAAATACAAATCATTAAAAAAAGACCGTCTAAATAGTTTCTAAATGTTGTCAAGAGTTCAGAAATATGCTTGTTTCCATGTTTTTCTGCAGTTTTTTTTTTGCAAGTTATGGGGCAAAAACCAAATATAGTGTTTTTTTCCTATACTGACGTTTTGACCTCAACCTGAACCCTAAACCCTAAATTTAACCCCAACGCTAACCCTTAATATATTTTAATTTAACTGTAACCGTATTCCTTATGCTAACCCTAATTTATTTTAATCTAATCCTAGATTTAAGCTAATTAAGTCTTTTTTTCATTGCAATGTTGTTGACTGCATCTAGGGGCAGTCAACCAACATATTTAGAGCATCGGAAGTGAATTTTTTTTCACTTCCGAAGCCCTGACCACAAGAGGGCATGGCCATATTGCGGGAGCAGGTGCCCCAGAGCCAGAATTTCGGTGCTGGCTATTTCCTCGACATCAAGACAATAAAGGAGCACCGCCAGAGCGGTTTTGGCGATAGTTGATCGCTCGTTTCATGTTTTTGATGTGTCAGGCACGTCCTCTGTCGGGAAATGAGTTCCCGGCTGGACGTCCCCGACATGTCCATTATCATGAAGGGGTTAAAGCATACAGTAGTATCAACGGAAATACTGTATTGAACATATCAATCACTTTTACTGTGATGTGAGGCATTGTTTGGAACCTGCGAGTCAGGCCTGCCCACGTGCCACTGTATTACCATTTGTGGGCATGGAGGAATCTGACAAGTGTATGTGGAATTTGCAACTTGTGGAAAATTCTGGATAAGGGGTTCTCAATCTGTAATAAATAAATAAATATAAAATTATATATTTCCATGTACTCCTAACTGGGGGTTAAACCATTAAAACCTTAGACATGTTTCAAGGATATAAATAACCATGTCCCTTTAAACCAATACATATATAGAAATGCGTGGGTTAACTTTCTTCAGCAATAATTGTGTGCAAACATGTATTCTTCTGACAGTTTGTTACCTTTCCTTCTTCTTCAGAATCGGAATCAGATTCAGGAGGAGAATCAACTTTGCCCATTGTCGTCTTCTTGCCTTCTCCTTCCTTTTTATCAGGCTCCTTTCTTGGTTTATCTTCTTCCTGCTTTGATCCCTCATCATCCTTTTTCTGAAGGTGCTGTTTTTGTGTTTTATTTTCTGATGCCTTCTTCTTGGCTTGATCTTCCTCACTTAAAATATAAGAGAAAGCAAATGGTTGCAAAAAAAGGATAAAATGAAATAAAAAAAATACACCCCAAAAAGATCTAAAGTACAACAATAATGTTTGTATTTACTTTAGAAGCTTTCATTGATAATGTTAAAAGCATAATTTGTGGGGGACGGAGCTAGCCACAGCCGAGGCTGGATGTGTTCCACTTGAGCTCTGTGATTCAGTATCTCTACGAGGTGATTTTTGATGGCTACACAGTATACACCAGCGGATAAAAAGCGTTTGAAAGTGTCTGACACCGTGGGACGACACAACAAAAAGGGGGACCTTTCTCTTCTTATAGCGAATCGTGATATAGGCTCCTGGTTAACTAGGTTGCAGAAGCCTTAGGTACTCTCTGCTGACGTTCCACCGTTACAAGCCCAATCAGACTTTGAAGAGTCATCAGACGAAGCAATACCTCTCAAGAGAAAGACGAAAGCCGTTACGCCTACTGAGATGCATGCGGACAAGACCCCGGTGACCAGAGGCGATCTGCGGAAACTTTTTACGGATCTGCGGGCAATGGTTCGGGAGGAACTTGCAGTGCTCTGCACAGAGGGCACTTCATTACACTGTAAAACTGCTTTATTGGAAACTAAGCCTATAGAAGACCCAATCAGACACAAGTCAACCTTGATGCTTGAAATTAAGTCCAGATTGGCCAATATGAGGGTCAGAGGAGTACCGGAGGAGGTCAGACCCACCGCACTCCGCATTTACCTACACGGCAAACTGAATCATCTCACACCTGATTTGCCTGCTGACTCACTGATAATACTGGACAACTTCAGGATTGCAAAGGCTTGAAAAGTTCCACAGGCCTCCCCAGGCAACGCTACTGCATGACTTTGTTCGGTAGAAGATACATTTTCACTTATATCTGTTACCAGTAATTTACAGAAGTGAAAATATGCTTCAGCCCTTTGAGGACTTGCCACCAGATATTTGCATATGGTGAAAGTCGATGCACCCACTGACAGCACACCTACGATCTCTGGGAAAGAAATTTCGATGGGGTTTCCCCACAACACTGACTGTGAGCCGAGAGGGAAAGCAGCCATCTATTGATACACAAGCGGACATCGCAAAGATTGATTGATTTGGACATCACAACTCTCCCTCGAATGCCTGTAGATAACCCGACGATGGGACATGAGCTCCCCAACACATCAAGCGCTTCTCATTGACTCAGACATTTGGTGCTTCAGTGGAAGAGTCACCGAATTTAGTCTCTGAATCCAGAACTTACTTTAATTTTGTTCGAAACTGCATGGGATTGTGGCCGGGGCTACCCTTTCCGCCCCAGGGCATTCCCGCGGCTTTTTATTTATTTATTTTTACTAAAAAAAATTATATATTTTTTTTATTATTTTTTTCGAGCAAGCAGTGTCACGCCGGCCACCTGAATGGTGATAAGACAGCCGGTCCTTTTGTACAGCCACCCTTGTGCTGTCGGTCCCTCTCTCTTGAGGTACACTTTCCCTTTTCTGACTCCTTTCTCTCCGCACCCTTTCTGACCTGCTTTTACGTTTTCCTTCTTGATTGCTTAGAGTACCAGGTTCTCTGTTGCTCACAACTCTTTGTGCCTCAATTGATATGTGGTTTGGTTCTACCCTTTGTATATTCTGTAAATACTATACTCGTAAATTATTTCGTATTATGATGTCTCAAACTCCAGCGGTACTCATAACCCTAACCCTGCATTAGGTATTTTCTTGACCCTCGACTTCTTTAGTGGAAGGGCTATGTGTAGCTTTGGTGTTTTTTTCATTTTTTGTAATAGTTTCTGCCGACAAGAGTCTGTAGGCTTAGGTTATATCTATCTGAAATTACATTACCATTTATTTATATAGCGTCAACAATTTACGTAACGCTAGGTACAGAGCATAGAAGGGAACTACATACTAAGTTAAACAAACTAAAAACAGACTGGTACATGGAGGTAGAGAACCCTGCTCGCAAGCTTACAATCTAGAGGGAATGGGGTACTTGACACATAAGGGATATGGCTACTTATAATGTATCCACTGACCCGTTTCAAGAATGCTGCAGCCATAGTTACCGTTAAATGTTGAACCATTCGTTCATTGTGTTTTCATAAGTTTATTGGAAGCTTGCCCTAGTGAAGTTTAGTCGCCACTGGATTTACGTTTCCTATATTATGATCTCTCCTGGGAGTCATTTGTTTAAATGTCAATTGGTATGTTAGCTGATGTATAAGAACTTTGTAAAATGTAAATGTACCTGCTCTGTTATTATGACATTAATATCTATGCCTGTGTTTTTTTTTCTTTTTTTATGACTGACTATATTAAGTCATAGATACTCATCCTTATTGCAATAAAAATTAATTAAAATCCCCCCCCCCCACATAATTTGTGTAGTTTATGAGCAATAAATCTGGGCAGTGACCAGCCTTGTTGTACAAATTTTAATAAGCGTGAACATACTCTATGTAGTTCTGGTTTTTTATTAAAACTGTGCTCACTTTTCAATATAAGTTAGACAACATCCTAAACTCCCTACTGGGATTATCTCTAAAACAAGTAGTGGAGGAGCCAACTCGAAAGCAGGCCATACTAGACTTAGTGTTCACAAATGGAGATTTGTTATCAGATATTAATGTAGGTGAAAGTTTAGGATCTAGTGATCACCAGACAGTGTGGTTTAATATAAGAACAGTGACGCAGTCACACCACACAAAAACAAAAGTTTTAGATTTTAGAAAAACAGACTTTTCTAAAATTAGATTAGGTGTGAAGGAGTCATTATCAGACTGGAGCAATTTAAATGGAGTCCAGGAGAAATGGGATTATCTAAAAGTTGCACTACTGAAGGCAACAGAAAATTGCATAATGCTTGTCAGTAAGAGCAAAAAATTTAAGAAACCACTGTGGTACTCTGCAGAGGTGGCTAAAATAGTAAAAAATAAAAAGCTAGCATTTAGTAATTATAAAAATACTCAGAGTGAGGAAGATAGAAAGAGGCAAAGCAAGCTATAAGAGCTTCCAAAGCACACACAGAAGAGACTATAGCCCAGTCAGTGAAAAAGGGGGATAAAACATTTTTTAGATACATAAATGAGAAAAGGAAAGTAAAACAAGGATTAGTTAGATTAAAAACAAAAGAAGGATGCTATGTAGAAGAGGATAAAGGCTTAGCAGACTGCCTTAATGAATATTTTTGTTCAGTTTTTACAAATGAAAATGAGGGTAAGGGACCACATTTAGGGAAAAAGACTAATGGATCTTTTGATGCATGTAAGTTTACAGAGGAAGAGGTTTTACTTCAGCTGTCTAAAGTAAAGACAAATAAGTCGATGGGACCTGATGGGATACATCCAAAGTTATTAAAATAACTTAGTGGTGTACTAGCAAAACCGTTAACAGATTTATTTAACCAATCATTGTTAACGGGAGTAGTTCCAGAAGATTGGAAATTAGCTAATGTTGTGCCCATTCACAAGAAAGGTAGTAAGGAGGAGGCGGGCAACTATAGACCAGTAAGTCTTACTTCAGCAGTGGGGAAAATAATGGAAACCTTGTTAAAGAATAGGATTGTTGAACATCTAAAGTCGCTTGGATTTCAAGATCAGAGACAACATGGGTTTACTTCAGGGAGATCATGCCAAACTAATCTTATTGATTTTTTTGATTGGGTAACTAAAATAATAGATCAGGCTGGTGCAGTAGACATTGCTTACCTAGATTTCAGTAAGGCTTTTGACACTGTCGCACATAGAAGGCTTATCAATAAACTGAAATCTTTGAGTTTGGATTTCAATATTGTTGAATGGATTAGACAATGGTTGAGTGACAGGCAACAGAGGGTTGTAGTCAATGGGGTATATTCGATGCAAGGTCTTGTTACTAGTGGGGTACCTCAGGGATCTGTTCTTGGACCCATTCTATTTAATATTTTTATTAGCGATATTGCAGAAGGTCTTGTTGGCAAAGTATGTCTTTTTGCTGATGATACAAAGATTTGCAGCAGGGTTGATATTCATGAAGGGATAAGCCAAATGGCAAATGATTTAGCTAAACTAGAAAAATGGTCAGAGCAGTGGCAACTGGCATTTAATGTGGACAAGTGCAAGATTATGCACCTTGAGCGTAAAAACCCAAAAGCAGACTATAGACTATTTGGTACAGTCCTAACCTCAACATCTGAGGAAAGGGATTTAGGAGTAATAATTTCAGAGGACTTGAAGGTAGGTAGGCAATGCAATAGAGCAGCAGGAAATGCTAGCAGAATGCTTGGTTGTATAGGGAGAGGTATTAGCAGTAGGAAGAGGGAAGTGCTCATGCCATTGTACAGAGCACTGGTGAGACCTCACTTGGAGTATTGTACGCATAGTATTGATACTATGGAGAAAGTTCAGAGAAGGGCTACTAAACTGGTTCATGGGTTGAAGGATAAAACTTACCAGGAAAGGTTAAAGCATCTTAACATGTATAGCTTGGAGGAAAGACGTAACAGGGGGGATATGATAGAAACATTTAAATACATAAAGGGAATCAACACAGTAAAGGAAGAGAGTATATTTAAAAGAAGAAAAACTACCACAACTAGAGGACATAGTCTTAAATTAGAGGGGCAACGATTTAAAAGTAATATCAGGAAGTATTACTTTACTGAGAGGGTAGTGGATGTATGGAATAGCCTGCCAGCAGAAGTGGTAGAGGTAAACACAGTGAAGGATTTTAAGCATGCGTGGGATAGACACAAGGCTATCCTAGCTATAAGACCGGGAACGGTGGACTAATAAAAGTACTCAAAAAAAAAAAAAAAATTGGGCAGACTAGATGGACCGAATGGTTCTTATCTGCCGACACATTCTATGTTTCTAACAACTCTCAGAACACAGTAGAACGACAATGCACACAATAAACTGGAGAAAGGACTTTTTGTTTACATTCCCCCATTACTGAAATTATATACAATTATAAATGTTTATATTCCAATTAGAGTTCCTTTTACCAATTCCTAAAATCTGTCTCTTCAGTTGTGCCAGCAGAGAAGCATTTAAAAAGGCAGGTATATTTATATCTATTTAGAAGCATACATCAAGAAAATTGCTATACGGGGTGATGGGAGATAATTAGTTGTTAATTAGCAGTAGCATGTTTGCTGGCGTCACCCCAGAACCCTACTTATGCTAAGCAATATTCAAACCACTCAAAAGGCCTGTACATTCAGCACTTGTAATTGACCTAGATAAAAAAAAGAAAAAAAAGAAAAAGAAAACCACAATAAAAAAAAAAACATATGGTAAACCCTGCGAGAGCAGAAATGTATATAAAAAGGTGAAGTTTAAAATTTACCCTGAGCGATCTGGTGATGGAGGTGGCTTTATCAATCTTGGCCTTCCTCTAGGTTTCGGAACCTTGACTTCGGTGGAAGCTGTTAAGATAAAATTATAAAATAGGCCAAAACAAGTTAATAACTTGTTACAAATCATCTGAAATGTGTGCTTTGA
The DNA here is from genome assembly GCA_036172795.1 of Pelodytes ibericus. NCBI lineage: Eukaryota > Metazoa > Chordata > Amphibia > Anura > Pelodytidae > Pelodytes > Pelodytes ibericus. The sequence goes on along the minus strand of CM069860.1, from coordinate 75,346,145 downwards.
TCGTTTTAAAGAATTACATCTGTTCACCTACCCACTTGCAAACTACAACTCATCTCTGATGTTGAGGATTACAATGTTTTATTACAGGTTATTTAAGTATTACTTCTATAATGGAATAATTATAGAAATTCAGTGAACATTTTGTCACTTTGGATAACTAGACATGACTCATCTTAAATGTATAAGAGAAACACAAAAATCAGAGCCATATCGCAGACCAAGAATGGACCGTGCTAAAATAGCATATCAGATTGGTCCCACCCATCAAGGCAATCCAGACCCGAAATTCCTGGAAAGCCTTCTTTGCACGAGAAACACAGCAACCACAGATATAGGTTGGGTAGGACCTGTCTGGTATACAACAGGGCTTGACAAATTTAATTAGATATTAGGAGCCAGCAAAATAAATTAGGAGCCAGACCATCACGCAAGCATACACGCAATTCATAAACACAAACGCCTACTTTACATATACACATATATCCAAACACCTCACACACACCTACTTTACATATACCCATATATACAGACCCCTCACACACACCTACTTTACATATACCCATATATACAGACCCCTCACACACACCTACTTTACATATACCCATATATACAGACCCCTCACACACACCTACTTTACATATACCCATATATACAGACCCCTCACACACACCTACTTTACATGTACCCATATATACAGACCCCTCACACACACCTACTTTACATATACCCATATATACAGACCCCTCACACACACCTACTTTACATATACCCATATATACAGACCCCTCACACACACCTACTTTACATGTACCCATATATACAGACCCCTCACACACACCTACTTTACATATACCCATATATACAGACCCCTCACACACACCTACTTTACATATACCCATATATACAAACACCTCACACTGTCAGGATCTACCACGAAGTAGATCTCCCGAGTACCCCGTCTTACTCACCTTGAATCCCGCTCCGGTAGTGCGCACACTGCTGCCAATGAAATCGGAGGCGCGTCCCCGATGACGTCACGCCCGTCGCGTGCACGTCAGATGCGGGAGATTTAAAAGGGAGAATCACCTTGCAATCCTTGCTTGGTGATTCTCGTGTTCCTTGCTCAGCGGTTATACCCTACTCTCTTTTGATTGCTTATTGACCCTGGATTGTATCCGGACTACTCTGCCTGCCTGTGCCCTTGACCCTGGACTGTCCTACTACCTCTCTGTCTGCCTGTGCCCCACTGAACCCGGTTTGTACCTCGACTATTCTATTTACTGTAACCACCTACCTGCTGGATTACAGTTGCTGTTTTACTTTAACCACCCACTTGCTGGATTACAATTACTGTGTTATGCTCATATGCATTAACCCTCTTCCTGCTGAATGTTAACCTGTACCCGTAGCCACAAGCTATTTACCTTCCTGGTGGATTACGAACAGTTCTGTGTTCTTGTGTACCCGATATTACTAGTAGGTTCGTACCCTCAGTGTATTGCTCTTATCTATTATTGTGTCTGCATCGAGGTCTCTATCCAGTTCCCTACAGTTGTCACACACACACACCTACTTTACATATACCCATAAATACAAACACCTCACACACACATTCTTTACATATACACATATATACAAACACACACCCACCTCACACAGTCTTTTCTTGGTGTGTCCCCCCCTCCCTGCTGCTTTACCTCACTGCAGGGGAGGGGGACATTCGTGTTGCAGCCGATCTGCCTGCTGAGTGCCAGGATGTCACGTGACGACACCCGGCACTCAGACACACGTTGCGCGAGGGGGTGGAGCTTGCAGTCTGTGCGGATGGCAGACTTTACCCCCTCACGCTCCGAAAAAATAAAAATCGGATGGCAGCGGCGAGGGGACCTTGAGGCCGACGGCACCCAGGCGCCAGGTCTAATTTCCTGGTCGCCATGGCGACCTGGGGTTTGTCGAGCCCTGGTATACAAATAGATAGTTCTCGTCTGTAATGGGGATGCCACTGAGTATGTACCATCCTATGTAGCAGGCTATTTCAGCACTGCCCATTCTCAGTCCCACTTTCCTTTCTTGACTTAATCTCTCACCAGTGTGCAGGAAGACCAAGTTCTTTCACCTAAAAATCACTTCCACTTCAGAAGCCACGGGATGGAAGAGATTAGATGCCAACCCTATCTTTTTGTAATTACAAAAAAAAAATCAGGCATTTTCTATAAAACAGCTCTGAGACACACAAAAAACAGCAGACACTTCATTCTTCCTTTTAGCCTTAAACAGTGCAGGTACCTCAAACACAGTAAGGCGTTTATTCACGAAAGAGAGAATTGCAAGGAACTCAGAAGGGAATTTCAGACTTAAAGCCAAAAGTAGTATAGTTTAAAAAAAACTCTCCCATTCATTGAAGACTTATGCTTTGCATTTGACAAAACATGTCACTTTCTTTTGTAGATTAGAAGCATTGAATAATGGAAAATGCAATGGCTCCAAACAACATTACTTTAAACATTTCAGGGACAAATACTCTTGCATTTCTACATTGTGTATTATTACCTGGCCTGCCTCTTTTGGGACTTTGCTTCACTGGTGTCACTAGTGTAGAAGCCGTCACCTGGTCCGGGTCTACCAAAATATCCACCTTTTAAAATGAAAACGCAAACTTTAAATTTTATATATGCATCAGACAATAAAAAAAATACAAAATTCTCAAAGACCGTAAATACAAAAGTGGCCGTGTACCAAGATACACAAACTTCAATATACAAACAACTAGTTTACAATGGAAAATTAAACACTTCGCTACAATCCAGAATTTTACCTTTCTTTTTCTCCCTCTTTTGCTTTTAACCACAACAGGAGCATCTTTTGGAAGAATGGTATCCTAAGAAAGGGACAAAATAAAAATCAGCAGGGTTTACTTGAGAGGTCTCTGAAAACTTCAGTTAATTTGGTATCCGTATGAAATGGATAAATGAATAGAAAGGGTTTGACAAGCTTCACGGCTACAAAAACATAAAATAAAGGCAAAGTGGAAATTCTAAAACACATGCAAAGTGGTACTTCGGTTTTTTCCAGATATTTCAATAGAAGGAAGAAGTTATAAAAGCAGTGTAATTTATTCATGGTGCCACTTATGATTAAGAGTCAGTAGACTCAAACACCTCAAGTGTTTCTGTCCCTGCATTTTTTGCTCAAGTAAAATTACTTTTTTCACCTTGAACCAGAGTGCCAGCACTATTATTCCCTGTGGAATTCTTTTAATATGAAACTACTCTCAGTGTGTAATGTGAATATACACCTACAAAAGGCAATGTCTTAAATACCAGATACACACTTTTTTTTCTCTTCACAAGCAAATACATATGTTAACATAATATATAGATAATTTTTCATCATTTATTGTTCTATACATTCAGTATAGAAAATACTTTAGCATAGGTATCTGCTGTTGAAATAAAAAAGGTTCAAAAATAGTACCAATAGAAATGGAACAAAGGGAAATGGCTCACTTCACTGGCTGGTTGCTCGGAGAAACTGTTGTCCTCCTTTGATGTATTCAGATCTTTCTCTGGTGAACCAAGTCCACTGGAAGATGTATCTGACTGCTTGTTGGAAACCTAAACAAAATTATAAAATTAGGTCTTCCACTAAAAAAAAAAAAAAAAAAAAACATTGACGTATACATTGACATTTAATTTTAATAACCATTTTTATTGTGGAGATGGGCAATCTCCCCAGATAGACACAAAAGAGCGTACCTAGCATTCCACCATGCAGTAGAGGTTGCATACAAAATTGCCGCACATGTAAAGAGCAACAAATAATGGTGCTACTGTTGCATGTGCCAAAGAGTAACACAAACAAACTCCTGAGAAAACGTTGCCAACTAGCGATATTGGTGCCAGTCTTACTTCCAGTTTGCTCTGGTGCACTGAACATCAGTGAAAACAATATCCATTTCTATATTTATCCAATATATATATATATATATATATATATATATATATATATATATATATATAAAACCCAACAGCAGCACTGTAAAGGACATGATGAAAAGTGGCAGATGACTTCCATCAAAGTATGTGTGGTGGAGGCTTTGTTTAAATATGCCTCAATACACCTAGTGTACATAACCCAAAAGTACCGTATTTGCTCGAATATAAGACAAGGTTTTTTTCAGAGCAAATGCTCTGAAAAATCCCCCTCGTCTTACATTCGAGGTCGTCTTATAACCTGACCTCAAATTGAGGTCAGACTATAAGACTGGGATCCAGGTCCCCAGCAGAGCTGCAGGGGACCTGGATCCCCCTCTCTAACAGCAGGGGATGTCTGCGCGATGAGCGCAGACTCCCCTGCTTCCGCCCGGCACGACCGCCGGGGCTTCTATGAAGAAGCCGGGTACTTCCGCTTTCGTCACAGAAGTCCCAGCGGTCGTGCCGGGCGGCAGCAGGGGAGGTCTGCGCTCATCGCGCAGACATCCTCTGCTGCCCCACTAGCCACCAGGGTGAATAGGGCAGCTGGGGGATGTCTGCACTATACGTGCAGACATCCTCCATGCTGCCCGACACGGCAGTCTATTATGACGACCAGCTGTCCGTCATAATAGCCGTGTCGGGCAGCATGGAGGATGTCTGCACGTGTCGTGCAGACATCCCCGGCTGCCCCCACTAGCCACCAGGGAACAAAACCAGGTTAGGGGGAGGGAGGGGACACAGACAGACAAGGGGAGGTTGGGGGGAGACACAGACAAGGGGAGGGAGGGAGGGAGAGTGAAGAGAGAAAAGGGGAGGGGAATAGATACAGACAGGGGGGGGGTAGAGATAGACAAGGGGAGGGGGGAGACAGACAAGGGAGGTGGAGAGAGAGAAGAAGAAGTTTGGGGGGGGGGGGGGAAGAGAGACAAATACTGGGGGGGAGAGAGACAGCTGGGGGAGGGGGAGAGAGGCCGCACTGGCACATAAAAAGGAAATAAAAACAAGAAATGCATTTGTATAACATACATTTTTTATTAAATATTAAAAAGCAATTTACATATATACAAGTTAAACTTTTTTTCCTATAAGGTAGTCTTATATTCAGGCTTTTAGTTTTTTTCCTAAAGGGGTCGTCTTATAATCAGGGTCGTCTTATAATCGAGCAAATACGGTATCTTATTGCACTTTACTTTACTGGTAATAGTTTATGGGCTGTTGAAGTTTTGTTTAGCTGTAAATAAAACCCCTTTCCCCCAGAGTACAAAGACAAATTATATATATTTCAAAGAACAAAGTACTGCTTTAGTACCATTTTTTACACAGTTTGGCATGGAAGATATATGACTTTATAAAATCTAAAAAAAATAAATTGATTTGCTCTAACTACTATAATATTTACTAATTTCAGTTCAGCAATACCTCTAGCACAGAGGTGTATTTGATGGTTCTGGCATCAAGTGAAGATATTACATGAATGCATGTACCACAAATGAATGATGAACCATAACTATAGCAAAGCAACAGGATAACATAAAAAAAAAAAAAACAGCACACAATAGCACATACCTAGCTTTCAGAGGTATCTGACATGAGTTAGTGTTTAACATTAATGAAATGGCTTATTTTCAGGTTAGGAGATGACTTAATGGTGATCCAAAAGTCACATAACAGAATCTTTATTTATATATTTTTTTTTTTCCTTTTTTTTTTTACAAGCTGTCTCTGCTATTGGAGGCGAAGACATATCCTTTTTTTGGGCATTTCAGACTTGCCTTCCATCCCTCTTCATCTTGGCACATCCCTCACCAGATTGCCTGTCATTTTAAACTGTCCAACTGTTAGTTAATTTTTTTAATATTTGGGGTGAGCATGGGAATGGCACTAATCACAGCATAAACGCCCTGATTGGGTGCCCTGATGGTGCGGTGTTTAAGGCAGGATTGTAATGCATTGAAGCGTGTACATGTACAGGCTTTGTCGTGAATCAGTTAAGCATGACCTGCTTTTGTATGTTCCAACCAACAAGCTCTAAATTTGCAAGAATAAATAGCTGTACACTGAACAGGGCATGCCTAGAAATTGCCCATAGAATATACATGTTATGCACATGTGTGGTGTATACAACAGAGTATACATGAAATTTAAAAAGGGTATGATGATTCCCAACAGATTGACACAAGACGCTGACCCGTACATGCACATTGGGCATCATTATTGGCATTGGCTCAAGACAGATGCCGAGGATATCAACATAATAATGGTGGGAACAGCAATCCCCAAGATAATGCTTTCAAAAGGGACGGTTTATAGAGACGCATTGTAAAAACTTAGAAAACAAAAATAAGCAATAAATGAATTGGTCTGCTTTGATTTGATACTAGCCATCCTTGCCCAGAAGAAGTGAAAAATTAGAGTGTGCCATATTTCCCAAGTTTATGGATATGCAAGTTATGTGGGAAAGGCCATTTCCCAGCCTTTTCAGGGCAGTCACAGTGGACTCTTACCACACCTGTATAAATGTTTTCAATCCATATTGCCACATTGGTGTTTGTGAATACATTTTCACCCTGAAAGGTTTGAAAATTGTGCTTTTTGAGAACTGCAAGGGTAAATTTAAAGTTAACATGCGCCTCAAATGAAAAAACTGCTGTGACACTTTAAATAAGTTGTGCTAACCAAATTGCAAGCAGTCAACATGCCCACAATTTATATACAAAATTATAAATAATATAAAAACTATAGCTCAGCATTGCACATTAATGCTACTACAATGCTCAGTGGCCATTCCCAGAATGCTTGAAGGCCACTCATGCAATGAACCAGTGGTTCCTCAAACCAGTCCTCACACAGCCCCTACCAATCCAGGATTTAGGGATTATCCAGTTGCATTAATATAAAAAAAAGACCAAGTTTAGAATCTTTTTCTTTTTTTTTTTAAACACAATTGGGTAATCCCTAATAACTTGAATGGTAGGGGTGGCATGAGGTCTGGTTTGGGAACCTGAATGGTGAGTTCATCCAATGATAAGTTGGGGAATGAACGATGAAAGTCCTGCCAGCGAGCACATGCAGTTTTCTCTGTGTAGACATCCACAAAGGAAATAATTTATATATTTACAGCTGATTTTGGCAGCAAATCCATAAATTACATTACACCACCTACCAGAAGAGAATGTTGCCATCCACACTTTTATAGCTGACCAGTTCATTTTAAGATTCCATGTGACTCTTATCACATCCTGACAAGTTTTGACCCTTGTGCAACAGATATGCTTTGAAACCTAACTCAGTACACCGATTTCCAAGAAACACTGACTCAGTAAAGACAGTTCTTAAAATTCATTTTCAGGTTGTACCTTTGGTGTGGTAGACTTTCTTTTCTTGTTTGATACTTTCTCCTCATTTTCTTCTAGGCTCTCTTGGGCTTCTTCTGCCTCTCTTTCGGCAGCATTGGTGAAAGCCAAAATATTCTGAACCAAAAATAGGACAATGATCACACCCTAAGCACTTAATGCAGTTGTATGCAGGGTCTGAATGCATTTAACTAAAGACACATACAAAGTGGGACAGAAGTAGGTTACAACCGGATTTGAAGTGGAATTAGTGCCACTAGTTACTACCTCACATTAGCTCTGTGCTATGAGAGTGAAGGACAGTAGTCACATACTTGCTTTAACCCAAAAGCAAACATAATAAACAAAGGCACAAAGTATAAAAGATTTCAGTAAACTTTGTCTACTTAAATCTAATTTCTTTCAGCTGTTTTACATAGGAAGCTTGCAAATGTGACAAATCACACAAAAGTGTAAGTTTCTTAAAAAAAAAAAAATAAAAAAAAAAAGAAACGCCTAACTCTGGTATTGAATAAGGTAGTATGGTATAACAATTATCTTGCTTAATAAATATACTAACAGAGTCTAGTCTTGAATGCTTGCACTAGAATACTATCTGGTGTGCCAATACAAGCAGTTTTAACATGTTAACAAAACAATCCATAACACAGAGGGGAGAGGAAAATTAAAAACACAAAAAAGCCTATAAAGCTTTAAAGAAATGCATATTTTGTAACTTTGTTTTCATTTAAAATTATCTGCTGCTCCCAGGTGGTTATTGCATTACAGGGTGCATGATATTTATTTCTAGAATTACCGGTATAATGGGCTTGGAAAAAAAAAAAAAAATTGCCTCTACACCTGCTTCATTTGATGTAAAGTCTTTTAGTTGTAAAGACAATTATTTTATATCTATTTTTGTCAGTAAGGGTTAATTAAAAGTGAATAAATTTGCCAATGCCAGGACTTCGATATCGGAAATTGAACCATTCAGGTTCTTTTCAAACAATGCTACTGTCATTGCAAAGCATTTTAGGAACATTTATAGCAACACATGCTATGAGCCCTTCATGAGAAGCATAGTAATGGGTCATGACGCAAGAGTTGTTCCCTACATCACTCATGCTTTTGCCCTGCAGAAGATTATGAATACTGATGGTAGAACTACAGCTTCTATATGTGCCACATACAACATGGGCTTGAAAAGCTGGAAGTATAGTTCTTGTTTACAATATATATCATTATCTGAATAACATGGCCTTTGAAGAATAAAAAAAAATAAAAAAAAAACACAACTACATGTGAATGTAGTGTTTAATGAATGCAGAGCATAAGTTACCTGTGGACTTGAGAACTTAACTTTAGGGTTGTTATCAATTTCCCATAATCCTTCATTAAATCCCTTCCGTTTATTGGGCTTGCCATACTTCTCCTTATTTTCCTCATAAGGGAATATGTCCTTTGGTCCCAAGAATGCCCTTAGAAATAAAAATAAAAAACTAAAAATTTACAAAAACAGATTTTGAAATAAAAACATTTTTACTCAAATCCATATAGTTTCTGTGGAGCTGTATAAATAACAAATAATTTGCATGCAATGGTATTTGCAAGTCATTGCAGTTGCTGGGACATTTAAGTGGCAGTTGCGCTTACTAGAAACCTTTATTATTTTCTGTATTGTATACATAATTTTTGCATAGATTAAATAAACTTAGTTTTACATAAAAGGCATACTGCCTCCCTCTCTAGAGCAGTTTTCATGCTCCCTCATAAGGGTCATTATTAGTTGATAGTGTGGAATTTAACAGTTTCAAGTGCAAGGAAAACTTGCACTTGAAGGCACATAGTTTCAGTCAGCTTTGTGTGCTGTGAGGAGAGGGAAAATAGGCAGAACTAACAAAGCAACAATTCAAATTTTATTTGCTGTTTTTGGAGGGAAAAGAAAAAATATGTGGAGTCGAGAGAATGCGATAAGTCAGATCAGTTTATTTTTCATAAATTTAAGTGGAATTAATAAGCCGTAGATTTATGCCTCTGAAATGCTTTCTCTAACAATGTTTAGTTTTCCTGAAACCTATTACTCACAGTCACAGAATCTGATAACAAATAGATACTCCAAAAATGCCACGTTTGAAACCAAATTGTATTCTCCCACCCAAGTATAATATACAACACGGATTCACCTCTTCACTGAGAAATCTAATTCTCTCAACACTCCTCTATTACTGTGAACAAGCCAATAACTTAAAATATCCATGTTCTACTTGGTACTATGCATTAAAACTAATTGGGAATCTATACCATATGCATGGGTTTCCTTTGAAATGATAGGAACATCTCCTAAACAAATGCAATGAAAAAAATGCATCTTAAAGAGATTTTTCGGTAAAAAATAAAAAAATAAAAATATAGAAGACATTGTTTTGAAGTGTTTCAGAGTGGGGGTAACAGCATTCTGTCAAAATAAAAAGGTATTTTAGGTCCTCTTTAAAAAGGTAAAATAAATATAAAAGCATACATAAAAATCTACTGTATATTTTCCAGGTTGGCTGATTTTTTTGGTGGGTTGAGCCCAATAAAAAGTTTTGCATACATCCATAACATGATGTATACATGTATTCATCATGAAATTGCACTGGATTGTAAATCATAAAAAGTCAACTTTAGAGGACTTACGTTTCATGAGTGCCAAAAAAGAAAATGGGCATTTTATTTGTAGGAGGCTTCACAGCACCATCAGGAAGCTCATCCACCTGCAAGTGGGAAAACAAGTTAGAGATTTCTTTTCCTTGGATATCTACTACATGAAAGGGGCACACTGCAATCAATAGCCTTAGTGCTACAAGCATAACTTTAAATGTGCACTTAAAAGGCTGCTGAAAACACTACAGCAATACAATGAGTATTTTGTAGATTACACTAACAGGTTGTGGTTTTAACAAAGTGAGAACATGTCACCAATTATATCGGACATTCACACTATTCTAATGTGTGGGAATAGACGTAAACCATGATAAACTGAAGTGAACGATAAAACAAGGAAATTAAGGTTTTTGGGTTGCCAAAATATGTCCCCTCCCCATCATAAAAATATTATAAATAAACTATTATTAAACCCTTAATAACCAGGGAGAACTGGAGGGTGCTGCTCAAGACTGCTCTTCAACCTGACTAAATGGGCTGGGGCTTGAGAAATCCCAGAACCCATGGCTCCTAAAATCCATGTTACTAGCTCCTAACTTTTTTTTATTGGTTTCCATAGAAGCCTATAGAAATACCACCTACTTGGTTTGTTTGGCCCCTAAAGTCTTCAACATTGATAAACATGCAGATCATTAAGCGTGGTTTATCCAGTAAAAGCATTATTGTTTGTACTTTGCATTCATCCACAGAATATGCATTCTATTGTTTATGTATTCACATATTTCAAACTCAATTTGGTCAGGTGATTTTGCGTAAAATAGTAATATACCGAGTCAGGAAAAAAAAAAAAAAAAAACAATACTTTGTTGCTGGTTCAGTATCAAACATGTACTCGTCTGGTGCGTAAAAATATCTTTTGTGCTTGGAACATCCAATAAAAATTTTTTAGGGTGAGAAGCACAGAACATTTTTGTTTTTTGTAAACCCTCTTATTTATGAAGAACACATGGGACATCTGACATGCATATTTCAGTATAGAGGATACCTGGTAAATTTATTGCACAGTATATACTGGTCTAAAATAAATAAACTGCATGTATTTAAAACATATGCCTGGATTAAGTGAGGGAAAAAAGTATTTTCAATTATTTAAAATACTGAACAGTTGGTTTAGGAATATTACATCAGGGCTTGACAAACCCCAGGCGCCAGGTCGCCATGGCGACCAGGAAATTAGACCTGGCGCCTGGGTGCTGTCAGCCTCATGGTCCCCTTGCCGCTGCCATCCGATTTTTCCACAGCGCGAGGGGTAAAGTCTGTGCCAATGGCCGATGGCACAGACTGCAAGCTCCGCCCCCTCGCGCAACACGTGTGAGTGCCGGGTGTCGTCACGTGACATCCTGGCACTCAGCAGGCCGACCAACGGAGTTAAGCTGCAGCACGAATGTCCCCCTCCCCTGCAGTGAGGTAAAGCAGCAGGGAGGGGGACACATCAAGAAGAAACCCCCAAGAAAAGACTGTGTGAGGTGGGTGTGTGTTTGTATGTATTGTAAAGTAGGTGTGTGTGAGGTGTTTGTATATATGTGTATATGTAAAGTATGCGTGTGTGTGTATATATGGGTATATGTAAAGTAGGTGTGTGTGAGGGGTTTGGATATATGTGTAAATGTAAAGTAGGTGTGTGTGAGGGGTTTGGATATATGTGTAAATGTAAAGTAGGTGTGTGTGAGGTGTTTGGACATATGTGTATATGTAAAGTAGGTGTGTGTGTGTGTGTGTGTGTGAGGTGTTTGGATATATGGCTATATGTAAAGTAGGTGTGTGTGAGGTGTTTGGATATATGTGTAGATGTAAAGTAGGTGTGTGTGTGTGAGGTGTTTGGATATATGTGTAGATGTAAAAGTAGGTGTGTGTGTGTGTGTGTGTGTGTGTGTGAGGTGTTTGGATATATGGCTATATGTAAAGTAGGTGTGTGTGAGGTGTTTGGATATATGGGTATATGTAAAGTAGGTGTGTGTGAGGTGTTTGGATATATGGGTATATGTAAAGTAGGTGTGTGTGAGGTGTTTGGATATATGTGTAGATGTAAAGTAGGTGTGTGTGTGTGTGTGTGTGAGGTGTTTGGATATATGGGTATATGTAAAGTAGGTGTGTGTGTGTGTGAGGTGTTTGGATATATGTGTAGATGTAAAGTAGGTGTGTGTGTGTGTGTGTGTGTGTGTGTGTGTGTGTGTGAGGTGTTTGGATATATGGGTATATGTAAAGTAGGTGTGTGTGTGTGTGTGAGGTGTTTGGATATATGGGTATATGTAAAGTAGGTGTGTGTGTGTGAGGTGTTTGGATATATGTGTATATGTAAAGTACGTGTGTTTGTATATATGTGAAGTAGGCGTGTGTGTTTATGAATTGCATTTATGTTTGCGTGATTGTCTGGCTCCTAAAAAAAAAAATTTCTGGCTCCTAAAATTAAATTAAATTTGTCAAGCCCTGTATTACATGAATATTATTGTAGCCAACAGAAGATTTACTTCTATTGATGGGGCTACCTTACATAAAAAAATAAAAAAAAGGGGGAGGGGGGGGCTTGCCAAAAGGTTTGAATTATTTTTTTTGGAAACAATATGAACCCGAAATATGGAGACGCCAAGAGCAAAAAATGTTTTTTTTGTGGGAACCACAACACGGGAAAATTTATATGAGACCTGTTCAAGCCAGTGACCAAAAACAGCTGCAGGAAAGAATTTACAGTGAATTTGGACCAGAGGTCACACCTATATAAGATTGGGTTATTTTGAATGAATATTTGCAAAAGTAACAGGAGAGGACGTCCCAGCAAGTTCGCCAAAAGGGGAGACCATGCATGGCCGAGAGAAACTGCAAAAAACCCAAGCTTTACATCACAGACACTACAGGGCTCAGTTAGCATGTTAAAGTTCATAGTACAATTTGAAATAGACTGAACACTTGTGGATTGTTAGGAAGAGTTGCCAGGAGAAAGCCTCTTCTCTCTATAAAGAGTTTGGCTTAAGTTTGCAAAGTTGAATCTGAACAAACCATACGACTACTGAAACAATGTCCTTTGGACAGATGAGACCAAAGTGGAGATGTTTAGCTATAATCCACAGCACCACGTTTGGTGAAAACCAAACACAAACAACACTGTCAAGCATGGTGGTGGACTTGTTTTGCATCCACAGGACCTGGGAACCTTGCAGTCATTGAGTTGACCATGAACATCTCTGCATACTAAAGTATTTTAGAGTCAAATGTGAGGCCATCTGTTTTCAAAAGCTAAAGAAAGCTTGGCCGAAATGCAACAGGACAATGATCCAGGAATGTGCAATTCCTATGGCCGGACACCCGGGATAGGTGGTTATTGCTTTTTATTTTTTTTACATTTAGCCCAGGTGTGGGCAACCAGTGGCATTATCCCCTTTCCGACTGCTGATCACAGTATTCACACTGGCATACTGTGATCGTAGTAAAACTGATATGTCTAAGTGCATTGGTGCCGAGGCACTTCAACCATGTCTGCTAAGGCCCCCCCTCAGAAACATCTGATCACGGTGACAGCCAAAAATAAAATACATGTTTTTTAACCCCTTCCCGACATGACGTGCCAGACACGTCACGCAAAAAGATTTCGGTAGCAACTTAGGAAGTGAAGCCCTTAGCAACACCAAAAGGCTCCCTCTGATACGATTGAAGCCATTCACAGTGTGTAACCCCTTCCCTGCAATTAATCACTGCACAGTAGCACATTTTTTCTTGTCTGTGCATTTTTAGAGGTTAATTTTTTGTATAGTACTACAAAGGCTCTTATACGAGCTATTAACCCCTTCCTTGCTCTACTTGTCAAAATTCAAAATTGGAAAATCAAAAAGTGCAACTATGAAATATGGCCTTTTAACCCCAAACAAGCTGACAAACCTATGCATGCGTGGTATCTCTGTACTTGGGAGATTTTGCTAAACACATATCGGGGTGCTGTTTGGCAGTGACACATTCCAAAATCTGTGAATTTTTGTCTGAAGTACGATGCATGTGGGGGAAAAAAAACCCACCAAACCATTACCACCACAAACTTTGGTTTTATGGTGTAAAATACACTGTTCGTCTTCAAAAAAGTCCATATGGAACATGGGCGCAGGCTGACTCCCTGTCAAAATTACAAATTGGAAATGCGCACTTTCCAAATGTGGCCTTTTAGCCCCCAAACAACCCAACAAACTGGGCATGGGTGGTATCCCTGTGCTCAGGAGAAATAGTAACATCTATTTAGCAGGTTTTTTCATTTGCTTTTGTAGATTAGGAGAAGATTTTTTAATTAAAAGTCAGAAAATGTGTGGGGGTTTTCACCATTTTTTTCTATTATATTATATTATATGATATGATCAAAATGATAGTATCCAAAGAAAGCCCTTCTTGTCCCGATAAAAGCAATACATAATTTTGTGGGTATAGCAAATGAAAAAGAAGCAGATTACAGCTAAACACAAACAGCACAGAAATGTTAAAATTGTCCAGAATGGCAAAAAACTTTTTAAAAGGATATGTCCTTATGGGGTTAATAAGTAAATAAATACAAATACATTATATAAAAATAAGAAGTTATTCTGTAGAGGAAAAGTGACATGTTAGGACTGTCAGTGGACCAATGTTGTAAAGAAGAGTGGTCTAAATTCCACCACAATAATGTGAGACTGATAAAGTCATACAGAAAACAATTACATTAAGTTATTGCTGTTAAAGCTAGTTGTCCTAGCTATTGAATCATAAAGTGTACTTAGTTTTTCACACATGGCTTCTTCATTTTGGTTTTATTTTTGTTAAATAAATCATGTGACAGTGTAATATGTCATGTGCTGTTTTTTAAGTTGCATTTACCTAATTTTAAAGACCTGCCAAGGAACATATGATTGTTATTATTTCCCAATATGTAAAACCATGCAATTCAAAAGAGTGTACTTTTTTCCCATGACTATATCTTTACATGTGTTTCTTCCTTTCTTAAAAAGAGACAGTCTAATCCCCAAACTCACTTTAGTGCAAGTTGAAGACTACTGTTGTATAGTGCACAGGCTTTTATCCCAGTGTGATTTGATGCTGGCATTCTGCATAAAATCACATTTTTAATATTTATCTCCAGCATCCCTCCCCTTCCTCAGCGATTACTCTGCATGTTTACTGCAGGTGCAGCAGCACTGATTATATAGACACTGAGGATATAAAGTTTTGATTCATTTAGTAACTTCTTGCGCTCCTCAAAATACCATATTTGCTTGAAGACTAACCTGAATATAAGATGACCAAACAAACTTTGGATATTCATTAAAAAAAAAAAAAAAAGGACTACTACTTTTTTTTTCCCATATTTAATCTGCTCCCTAGACTGTTCCAATGCTGCCCCCACCCCAGACTTAACCAATTCTGCCCCCTCCCACCAATGCTGCTGGTGGTCCCCAGACTTGCTTCCAGTATCTCTGGTGGCTAGTGGGGGCAGCCAGTAAATGTCTGCAGACACTTCTGTGTTCTATGACGGACTGCCAGAAGATCACATGACCTCCCGGCTTCCCTAATAGAAGTCGCGGAGGAAGTGCCGGGCTGCACCGGATATCTGTGCGTATCGTACAGACAACCACTGGCTGCATGCGAGCAGGATCCAGGTCCCCTGCAGCTCCCCTGGATACCAGTCTTATAGTCAGACTTCTAATTGAGGTCTGATTATAAGACGGAGCTCAAATGTAAGACATTTGCTCTGAAAAAAAACTTGTCTTACATCCAAGCAAATACGTATATATTGTGTGGCTTCTGAGTGACCTTGCTCTTGTACACAGTAGGATCTCTTAACAGTGCAACAAATTGTCTGATGATATCACTAGAGAAACAGGAAATTCCATTTATTTGAATGAAATTCTCATTGATGGAAAACATGCATTCTACGTACTTTGAAAGCACATTAATATTCAGTAATAATTGGAAGGTGACTTCATGCACCAGACAGTCCCTTTAAATAAAAATTACAAGAAGTAATATAGTAACAGGTAAAGCTACCACTGTATAAAAAAAAATGTTTTATGTAAACCCTATTAAATAACCTATTATATTCAAGTTGACTTATTTAACTGTTGTACCTTTTTATGTCATTGTAATTTTTAAATACACTAGACTACAAGATCAAACAGATTATTATTAATAAAAAATTATTATTAATTTTAGCAGGTGGGTAGAAGTAATGCTGGGGATAGAATTACTGTAATGCTACCCTTACACCAATGCGAGCAGTAGACCCGCTTTTTTTATACACGTTTTTTCAGTATACTGACATTTATATACAGTTTGTCTATTCTGACTTTTTACACCTGTACAAACACTATCATTTGACAAGAGGAATCAGTATCTGAATGCTACTGTATGTGTTAAATATATGCACTCAATACATATGCGAAGAGAGGTTATACATATCAGCAGTTTATTTAATCTGTCTTATTGCCTATATGAATTGCCTTAAAACTGCAAATATCAAAACAATACAAACTAGCGTTGGTGCTAAAGTGAGCTAACTTAGTGAATGTAAACCTAAATTGAGATAAAGCAAAAATGGTGGAATTGCTGGCTACAGAAACAAATAGGTAGTTACAATCATGTATTTATTAATTTGTTAAAAATCATGTATTTTTTAACTGGTTAATTTCTTTCTTTAACAGATTGTTTCACAAACCACAACAGTATGAATTATATTTGATTAATGCATAACTTCTTACATGGACTAAAATAGGATAGTATCCTATACCAAACTACAGAAGGCAGCAAAAGTTAGTGAATTGAAAATCTAGAGTTACTTTTGACAACCTGCTCTGTTATTTTTTTCTTTTGACAGTCAGTCAAGGTCAACTCCAAAAATTGACCTTTAAGTGACCATAGTAGCAGTTAATGGGCATCACAATTTTTTTTTTTTTTTAAGCAAGAGGGCTCAGATGTAGTGTTTTTTTATGCTAGCTTACGATGGCTAAGGATAGCCATTCTCCTAAACTGCTAGATATATCTACAATTATGCTCTATCGCGCACCAAAAGCCATAGTAATATGGTTCATCAGGATGATAGCCTTAAGCTGTTGAAGCTATCCAATAAGATGTCCAAAGCCATCAACACCAATCCCGGCATAATGATATAAACTCCGGAGACAAATATATATATAAAATACAAAAAAAATATTACAAGGGAAATAAAAGTATATAAATAAATAGCAAAAGCAGGTAACCAAGGCCACGAAACATGTGTTTTTATAATTTATATCTGTGGTCTCCTTTTTGACCTCCCCCTTTTCTTTAGTATGTTATATTTGTATTTTAATCAAGATGTTTGCTTAATATCCATGTGACCACCTACCTATATATGTTTAGTGGCCTTGGTTACCTGCTTTTGCTATTTATTTATATACTTTTATTTCAATTGTAATAAATTTATATTTTACATATATTTGTCTCCGGAGAGAGATAGAGATAATATATATATAAAGGTCCAGAACGTGGACCGAAACGTCGACTGCTTATATATATTTCATCGGAGTATCGACTTAAATACAATGAACTTTCTTTGATCTTCAAGACCTGTGAGTGCGTATTTTCTTCTTTTTTTGGATGTGTATACAGACCATGCTGTACAGCACCCAGGCATTTCACTCCATAGTGGATGTTTGAGCTGAGTGCACCTCTTTTGGAAATATATATATATATATATATATATATTTTAGCGCTGTCTCACTTTAAAACTAACTGTTCTTTTCTTTGCAGTGGTATCTTCCATTGCATCTCATAATTAAGACTAGCTACTTGCAATTTATTCAATTAGAGTCACTTGCTACTCTTCATGTTTTGAGATATTTATCTACATACTATATCAGTCCATGCTCCTCCAACCAACATATTTTAAATAATAAAAAAATTTGGAGTCGGAGTCCTTCTTTTTGCACTATTTGATATCAGTACTATTTTTATTTTTATTCATTTTTTTATTTTTCAAATTTTTACATATATCTTAAATACATTTCATATTTAAATATATCAACAATATTTATTCTATTAGCGCTGTGCCTATATTCTTTTCTATTATGAAGGTTATATTCACTAAAGTCTGGACTAACAGCCCCATCGCATTGTGTGATGCCTTCTTCACTATAATATAGGTCAGGTCTTTCCAAGATTTCCCCTTCATGGATAAATGGCTCAACAGCCATCATAATCCACTATGATATTGAGGGTGTTATCACATACTTTTCATATCTCTGCATTCTTATGTATTGAATATGAGGTAAGCAGGAATCTGAGTTTTTTTTTATGATAAAATCTCGGGTAGCCTGATGGAAAACCATTTGATAGAAGACACAGTTTGGCACACAAAGTCATAATTTTCTTGCAGAGTATTTAGAAGCTCAATAGGTGCAGGAATGTTAGGCTTCACCAGCAGAGCAGCACAGAAATTGTCAATATACTCTGTCCCTTACACAATTTTGAATTCTTTAATAAGCTCCCAATCCACATCATCAATGGCTCCCAGGCGTTCTATCACAAATGTTTACTTGTTTATAATTTCAGAAGCTGAATCACCTTTTGGACAGCTACTTTTGTTGCAAACCACACACAGTCTTTAGAATATACACTATGCAACATCTTTGTAATGCTCAGAGAATAAAATGCAGATAATTATGGTCGTAGCCATATCTAAACTCCTGCGGATTAAATTATATGGCTCCTTCTCAGTTATGTACTGTGTGCACACCCTCTTATAACTGGGGATGTAGCTGTGTTCAGAATTAAGCAATCACATTCCATATCATGTTAAATAGGAGTCAGCATACACCTGCCATCATTTAAAGTGCCTCTGATTAACCCCAAATAAAGTTCAGCTGCTCTAGTTGGTCTTTCCTGAAATGTTCTTAGTCGCATCCCACAGCAAATTGTTTGTTAAAAGGTATCAGTCAGGAGAAGGGTACAAAAGAATTTACAAGGCATTAGATATACGATGGAACACAGTGAAGACAGTCATCATCAAGCAGGTGACAGACATTGGATAGCTTTGTATTTTTACACGTTGTTTGTGAGTTGAAGAGATTCAGACTCACAACTTTTTTAAGTAAGCCTCTTTGTTCCCGTTTCGATTAAAATTATAGTTTTTACTGTACTTCACTACGAGATCCTCTCTCTTTTTTTATGTGTATGTCAACATAATGCGAAATTGCTCATGCAAGCATATCGTTTTCACGTGCATATTATGAAAAGTTGAAGCCCTCCATCATCCTTGGAAACTTCCTTTCATACCTAAATATAGAGCAGTGATTCTGCTCTTTA
>CM069860.1:75314348-75319348 GCA_036172795.1 Pelodytes ibericus | reverse complement strand
GTATATATGTGTATATGTAAAGTAGGTGTGTGTGTGTGTGTGTGTGTGTGAGGTGTTTGTATATATGTGTATATGTAAAGTAGGTGTAGGTGTGTGTGTGTGTGTGTGAGGTGTTTGTATATATGTGTATGTGGCAGAAGCAGCCACAAGAGACTTTTGCATTGATTATTGCCTGTTTTATGGACTTAGTTTGACTGTTTTATTCCCCTCCCTCCTAGACACCAGTTTAAAAACCCTTAATAACTGTCATATTTTCAAACACTGTCTGTCTGTAACTGTCAGTTTGTTTTCCTCTGAGGAGGAGTTGGTTGGCTGCCTGAGTGCTGTTGCTTTTGGGTGCTCATTAAAACAGACCTGCTTGACCCTTTCTTGAAGCCTTGGCTCATGTTTGGGGGATAGGATAAGTCTGCAGTGCTGATGGTGTCGGTTGGAGTGCTTGAAGTCCTCGGCAAGCACTAGGAGCATCGATTGGCGGAGGTACTCGGTCGGAGTGCCAGGGGGTCCGTCACATTTGGTGGCAGCGACGGGACTCAAACCTCACAGCAGACCGTGGTTCGGCAGTTACAGCCATTTGGGAAATTTGCTATTTCGTATGGAACCGAAAGGAAAGGGTATGTGAATATACCCGAACGGATAGTGAATGGGGACAGACTATACCAACTTGAAACGGGCCACGCTAAAATAACTATTGGAAGCAAGGGGAATTATTGCCAGCAATAAAACCAAAGCTACCCTTATTGCTGAACTCATGGAGGGAGACCGGGCAGCTGCTGCAGCACCTCTTATGGACAGCACACAGAATGAGTTTGGAAGAGAACTCCAAAGCAGACTGGCCTTTTTCCCAGGTACGCCTCCCACAGAAACCTTGGAAAGGATTATGGCAGATGTCCACGAATACATAATGGAAAAGCAGCGGGCAGACCGGAGGTCCAGAGAGGGGTCCCTAATCACACCACACATAGTACCGGGGAAGCCTAAAATCCCGTACCATGCTTTTAAAAACTATGTGGAGATCGATGGCTACTTGCATGACTTTGAGAGGTTATGCCAATTACATGAGATCAACGCCGCCGACCAGGTACCCCTGTTGGTGGGTAAGCTAGCGGGCCGGGCAGCAGAAGCCTACCGCACCATGCCAGACGAGGATAGCAGAGACTACCAGAAAGTAAAGCAGGCGATCCTGGACAGGTATGCAATTACCCCTGAGGCATACCGGCAGCGGTTCCGAGAAAGCCGAAAGACGGAGAAAGATACTCACATGGAGTGGGCACACCGCTTAACTAGGGCGGGCAAAGGTTGGGTGCAAGCCGCACAAGCAACCACAGTGGAGGACATTCTACAATTACTGCTACTGGAGCAATTCTTCCAGGGGTTAACCCCGGATTTACAAAACTGGCTGAGGGATCGGAAACCGCGCATCTTAACTGACGCCGCCAGGTGGGCAGACGAGTACCAAGATGCCAGGAGGGCACAGCGGGCACAGGCACGGTCCATCTTGGGAGCTGCTAACCCACCTCCCACCATTAACCCCACCCCAGCACTCCGTCCGGGTGGTGGGAACTACCAAACCCCTCCACGGTACAACAATGCCCGATCTTTCATCAGGTGCCACACGTGTAACCAGCAGGGCCACATGCAGAGAGACTGTCCCAGAAACAGAAACCGCTCCACGTGGAATACTCCAA
The DNA here is from genome assembly GCA_036172795.1 of Pelodytes ibericus. Taxonomy (NCBI): domain Eukaryota; kingdom Metazoa; phylum Chordata; class Amphibia; order Anura; family Pelodytidae; genus Pelodytes; species Pelodytes ibericus. Next base: position 75,317,663 of record CM069860.1, on the reverse strand, counting down.
CTAATTTCCCTGCAAACCGGGCAGCAGTACACTGCTACCAGAGTGAGCCTCGACAACCTTTCTTCGAGACCCGGTTTAATGAAGAATCTTTGGGCACCCTCCACGAGGTTAACCCAGTACAAGCAGCTGCAGACAACCGACAGGGACACCGCCAAGGGGTACACGTAGAGGGAAAACGCCTTCAGGGTCTGCGCGATTCTGGGGCCACCATAACCCTGGTTCGCAATCACCTAGTCCCCAAGCACCAGCTCACTGGAGAATATGTGGCAGTCCGGGTGGCAGGGGGAGCGATTTACAAAATTCCCACTGCTAAAGTACATTTGGATTGGGGAGCGGGGTCGGGGAATGTGGAAGTGGGCCTCATGCAGGACTTACCAGCTGATGTCATCCTGGGTAACGACTTGGGGGAGCTGACCTCCGCTTTTGTTTCTCAGCACCCCGCGCAGGAAGCGCTACCCGTGGTAACACGGCAGCAGGCCCGCACCACCGCATCTTCTGAACACTCTGAGGCTCCGGTAAGTAACAGTACTGACCCACCTTTCATCCCCTGGGCTCCCCCTTAGAATTTGGTACTGAAGTAGTCACCGACCCGTCCCTGCAGGTATACCGGGATAGGGTTACACAGAATCAGGCAGGGTTGGAGGGGGAAAGATACGCTTGGGAGAAAGGATTATTGTATAGATATGCTGAGAAGGTAGTAGCAGGATATGTACCCATGACCCTCACACAATTAGTCGTGCCCCGAAAGTACAGGCAAGAATTACTACGTATTGCCCATGACATCCCTTTATCAGGACATCTAGGAGTCAGTAGGACGAAGCATCGTTTGACCCAAAACTTCTTTTGGCCAGGGGTCTCTAAAGATATTCGGCAGTATTGCCAAACTTGTGACACATGCCAGAGAGTAGGGAAGAGAGGGGACCGTTACAAGGCAAAAATGCGCTCCCTACCCATAATAGATGAACCCTTCAGTAGAGTGGCAGTAGATATAATCGGACCCCTAGCAAAACCCAGCCCGTCAGGGAAGAAGTATATACTAACCGTAGTAGACTATGCCACCCGGTACCCAGAGGCCGTAGCCCTAACTAATATCCATGCGGAGACTATAGTAGATGCCCTAATCCGGATATTCTCCAGAATGGGGTTCCCCAAAGAGATTATCTCAGATCGGGGTACCCAATTCACAGCCGAAGTCACTCATCAGTTATGGAGAACATGTGGGGTGAAACCTATTGTAAACTCAGCGTATCACCCCCAGTCCAATGGGCTCTGTGAACGGTTCAACGGAACCTTAAAGCAAATGCTCCGTACCTTCATGGATACCCAGAAGGACTGGGAAAGGTTTCTTCCCCATCTGCTCTTCGCGTACCGAGAGGTACCCCAGGAGTCCACGGGGTTCTCGCCATTCGAATTACTATTCGGAAGGAGAGTGCGGGGTCCCTTAGACCTCATTAGGGAACACTGGGAGGGAACGGTCACCAGTAACGGTACCCCTATCGTCCCATATGTACTAGAGTTCAGGGAACGCTTGGAGACCCTAATTCAGACGGTACAGTCTAATCTCCAGGCGGCCCAGCAACGACAGCGCAGATGGTACGATAGGGGAGCCAGAGACCGCAGTTTTCAAATAGGACAAAAGGTGTTAATCTTGAAGCCAGTCCAAAATGACAAACTGCAGGCCTCCTGGCAAGGCCCTTATAAGGTGGTGGAACAGGTATGTGACACCACCTATATAATTGCCCCATGTACAGGAGCAGGCGGTAGACGCATGCTCCACGTTAACATGCTGAAACCCTATCACGAGCGGACCGAAGAAGTAACTGCCATATGTGCCTCGGCCGCCGAGGACCCGGATAATCTACCCCTACCAGACCTATTAGCCCAAGGGGGGGCCAACACCGAATTAGGGGAAGTACAGCTAGGAGACAGGCTGAGCACTAGAGAGCGAGCTCAAATACTAGAGCTGATCCGGGAAAAAGGGGATACATTCTCCAACCAGCCCGGGTATACCCCGCTGGCTACCCACAGGGTAGAAACCCCAGGGCAACACCCTCTTCGACAAACCCCCTACCGCATACCCGAATCCGTAAAAGATCATATGCGGAAGGAGATTGACGAAATGTTACAACTAGGAGTGATAGAACACTCAGATAGCCCATGGGCCTCTCCGGTAGTGCTGGTACCGAAGCGGGACGGAACCACCCGCTTCTGCGTCGATTACCGGAAACTTAATGATAAAACAATTTCAGATGCATATCCCATGCCCCGAATCGATGAGCTCTTAGATAAAATGGCCAGGGGCCAGTACCTCACCACAATAGACTTGTGCAAAGGGTACTGGCAGATCCCACTAGCCGAGGATGCCATCCCAAAGTCCGCATTAGTCACCCCGTTTGGGCTATACCAATTCAAGGTGATGCCATTCGGGATGAAGAATGCGCCGGCTACGTTTCAGCGGATGGTGGACCGGTTACTGGACGGATCCCAGGAGTATGCTTGCGCCTATTTAGATGACATAGCAATATTTAGCAACTCCTGGGACGAGCACTTGACCCATATAGGAGCCATCCTCGACCTCATCAGGGAGGCAGGTCTCACGTTAAAACCCAGCAAGTGCCACGTAGGGATGGCCGACGTGCAGTACTTAGGCTACAGGGTGGGCAGTGGGCAGCAAAAGCCAGAACCCGCTAAGATAGAGGCCGTAGCTAAGTGGCCAACCCCTCGCACGAAAACTCAGGTTTTAGCTTTTCTAGGGACCGCCGGGTATTACCGTAAATTTGTACCTAATTATAGTGCCCTAGCCAAGCCCCTTACTGACCTCACCAAAAAGAACTTGCCCAAAGTAGTGACCTGGAGCCCAGAGGGTGAGAAGGCATTTCAAGAACTGAAAACTGCCCTAATTCATGCCCCTGTGCTGGCCGCTCCCGATCAAACCAAACGCTTTCTCGTTCATACGGACGCTTCTATGTTTGGATTGGGAGCAGTGCTGAGCCAAGTTGGGGCCGATGGCGGCGAGCATCCAGTCGCTTACTTAAGTCGGAAACTACGACCCAGGGAAGTAAGCTATGCCGCCATCGAAAAGGAATGCCTGGCGGTGGTGTGGGCCCTCAAGAAACTACAGCCCTACTTATATGGACAACAATTTGCCTTGCACACAGATCACAACCCGTTGGTGTGGCTAAACCGGGTGTCAGGGGACAACGCTAGACTACTGAGATGGAGCTTGGCACTACAACCATTTGATTTCATCATCCAGTATCGCCCAGGGAAACAAAATGGTAACGCCGACGGGTTGTCCAGACAGACAGAACTCGA